>OZ017743.1:58491016-58793516 GCA_963969285.1 Odontomyia ornata | reverse complement strand
AGCGGCAAATTTAAATAATTTAGGGTGAAACGGAATTCCATTCAATTAAATGATTTATCAGTAAATTTATACCAAGATAAAAAAAAAACAAAAAAAAAAGAAAAAAAGAAAATAACCAAATTGAATTTCGCGCGTTTGATTGTATAAATGAAGGAACACAAGAAAAAGGCGAGTTTGACGATCAACGAACGGGAATTGCTCGGAGATTGAAGGTGTGTGGGCTCTTTGTGATCGGTTGTTCAAGTGCAAGTCAGAAAAATAGAAATTTCCCTGGTTTTTCGCGTCGCGTAAATTTGTAGCTATATACAAATCGAAATTCTAGTTACAACCTAGCCGTGGCACACTAATAAATGTGAATTCCCAACCGCGAATATATCGTTTTCGGCATCCGAAATATCAATCGTCAAAGTTGTGTAAGAATTTTCTGCTCGTTTTTTTGGCGGTCGTCATGGAAAGAAGCGCTTGTAGTTGCGGTTGCTAGTTACATTCGAGGTGGAATCACCGAAGTTTTCTCGTAGTGCAAAGGAAATAGTGAAATCAGCAAATATGAGTGATTCTTTAGTTTATCTGAACACTTATAGCCATTCCCGGAGAATATAGTTTTGGTTTTTTTCTGGTTTTCGTTGATTTCTAATGAAGGCGAAAAAGAGTGTGAGTGCAAGCGTACCCCAACAACCGAGTGTGTGAATCAAAACACACACACAAAAGCGAACTATTTGGAGCCAGCAGCAAGCAGTGCCCTGTGAAAAACAGCTAGCGCTAAGCTAACTGTAAACAGCAATTTGTTTACTAACAGAGACGGAGGAAAGTGGGAAAAAAGAAACAAATTATTCTGAGAGTGTAGTGTTTTCAGAGTGGGTTGAAGGACTGTAATAAAAAGCATTATAACCGCCACAGCACCTTGAAAAGAAATAAACTTTTTCTAATTTCATTTTTGCGTGATATCGAATTGTGAAGTGTTTTGTGATTTGACATTTTGAACTGAAGAAAAGCAAACGCCCGCGCATGCAGCGATTAATATGGGATTAGTGAAAGTACAGTGATCACCAAGAAAAACGGGTTCATTACAGTGCTCTATTTCGGTGATGTTTGAGAAAAACGGTTGTGTGAATAGCGTTTGCATTATTTTTTGCCCGAAACGCTTGAAAAGTCCGACGAGATAAGAGTGTGTAGCTTGCTTGCGAAGTGAAGGATGTAATTCTGTATTTTGTAGTGCTCGCCTGTTTTGTGTGCGGAAATTGCGAGATTTCCAAGTGTACGCTCCGCTTGTGGCTGTTTTGTTGCCAATTAATGTAGACAAATCATCTCCACGCGCTTTTTGCTTTAATTGCCATACACATTTCGTGAAGTTCGCATGGATGTTGCAACCACTTTTCCTTTCTCATTGGCTACCACGCACCCTATGCTTGCTTTCGCAGCCTTGGGACACTTAATCTTGTGAATACTACACCAAAATTTCGGTTTTGTTCTCATTCAGCAAGGACTTTGGTGTATTTGATGGTCTGCTTGGCAATTTGTTGGTTTGGACTTCATCGCGTAACAACGGCCGGTGCTAAACGAGGAACGCCAGTTGGGATTTGGTGCGTGCGCTCAAGTCAAGGAATGAATTTGCATCTGGGGAAAAATTAGGCTTTGATGAGTGGTACCACGTATCGAACCCAATTTTTTTTCTTTTTTTTATCCATTTGATAAAAAATAGAGCTCATGCATGACGGAATTATAATGAATCGCAGTTACGTGCTAAATCGCATAAATATTTTTGCATATTCATAACGGAACGCGAATGCGACAATTGTCCAACTCTTAAATATCTCATATCAAGCTTATACTACTTTGAGCATGTATAATACCTGTAAACCTTAGAGAATAAACGACAAATCATGAAATGTTAAATGTAAAACGTCGGTCTTTCCTTTCTTCAAATTCTACCGGGTATAGGACCCGGTAGGGTGGCAGGCTTCCACCTCAAAACATGAGCCAGCCGCCGGGTACTCATTAATCCTTCTTTTGTTTCAGGTGATGTCGCGGGTTGATTGGCCCAAGCAGAGTGCCTCTTTATGGCATAGAGTTATGCATTCAAATTGTATAATTCTATGGCATAAATTGGTCACCGGGGTACTCCCCTTCAGATGTTCATGCAATTCAAGTTGTATGAGTTTTCCACTCAGAAGAGGAATACCTGGCCACTGCAACAGCACATATATGGATTTATTCCGGTTGGGTGGGTGCGAAGGGGCTCCACCATCACCCGTTTGCCCCTCTTTCATTTGTGGGCCATGAACTTCGTCGGGTAATGACGAGGTTACCCCAAGTCCGCCTTTCTTTTCAGGTTCCACTTGTTCTCGTAACAAGCTCTAATTCCCTCTGTGGAGTTATCTACAATTTTTGCGACTTCGGTTGCCCCTGGATCTCCAGCAGTCAAATTCGTGAGTGCGAAATATTTTTGTAGTGGGTCCTCGTGCTGGGGAAATGAACGTGGGGCCCCGAAATGCCCGGCTGTATCATCAGCCGTGAGCACGAAACAGTCCATCGTCTCTAGGTGTCCCCACAAGGTGTTAGTATTATTGGCGGGTAGGTAACTCCCGAGGGTTTTTGCACTAATCGTGCCCCAGCAAGCCTAGTAACTTTCGAACGTGTGTTGTCTTTGGACATCAATATCGTTTGGTCCTGCTTTTAATTTATACTTTGGTGGTTTACCACCATTGTATAACTAGTAAGGCCAAATGATATTAGAGTACCTATTTGTGTTCGGAACTTATTATCTAAACATTCATTTTGCGGAGGATTCTGATCCGCTCCGCAAACCATGACAAGACACGCGCTGCTTGTGGATCAGAATTCAACCCTGGGCTGACAAGTTGTAACTTGAGAAAACTTGCGGATGAGGGACCACTTCTGAACCCTGATTCTCATGGTGCCGCAAGAGAGTTGTCCCTGAAACACTACAGAAGGAAGGTGCCATTGGTGTCCTTGCTTGGGAAGAAGGACAGAAAGGAAAGACCGATTATTTTGTTTGATAACTTTTGATATCGTCAATTAGAAAATTTCTTCATACATTTTTTTTTGTGAGGAATGATTATAGTTCGCCACTGACGGCCACTTCAAGAATATTATATTTTACATTTGTTTTCATATTTTTTCTTATCTATATGTATATATATATACATATATTTATTTAGATATATTTTTTTCTTTATATATTTATAGTTCCGTTTTTTTTGCTAATCACCATTGTTACAGGAATGCCCACCAAAAGAACTCCAGAGAAGAGGAAGTTGAGGTCAGATGCCGGACCAGCGCTCTTGTGCTCCATATGTCATGAGGACATGGATGAACTCACCAGTCAGAGGTTGCAGTGCGGACACAGGCTACACCGGCTGTGTTTGGTAAAACTGCGGCAAACCTCATCCACGTGCCCGCTCTGTCGTCAGCCTCTAGAAACCGCCCAGCCAGCAACAGAACGACCTCAGTCCTCCAGCGCAAGTGGAACTGTGCCCAAAAGCGGACCCCTTCCATCCACGACAATGAGTGCACGAGAGGAAGACTACCGAGCCGAAGCAGTGCCGCCTGCGGAAGAGCCGAGACCCACTGTGGCTGTGGAGGCGACAGTCCTTCAAGACTTAATGGCACTCATGCAGGACCTGACCACCCGGGTAGCCTCGCTGGAAAGCCAGAAGGAGAATCCAGTACCACCTCGGCCAAGAACGCCTCCGATGTGGGATTCGGACCCAAATCCGTGGGATTTCCCGATAGACTCGCGACGCGATCACGAACGAATCCGGCCCGGTGCGGCAATGAATCCGTTGGCTCCAGTGTACCGGCCCCGACTGAGCCAAGCACCGCCACCAACTCGGGCTCCAGTGATTCCGCCGGACCAACACATCCATCCACACGCTACGTATCGGCTGAAGCCGACGCAGATCCCCAGCATCATCCAGGGCTGGAATCTGCATTTCAGCGGGGAACCCAACACTATAACTGTGGAAGTTTTCATTAGTCGGGTGGAGTTGCTGATTGAGCAGATGCTAGCAGGAGACCACACGGCGCTCGCAGGATACTTGCCAATGCTGCTTAGAGGAGCAGCACTTGAGTCATATTGGCGATTACATTCGGCCCCACCATCAATACGCTGGTCACGGTTGAAGGAGGTACTCCGCATGGAATACCCTACGGTAGACATGGACGAATTAGTACTGGACAAGATTCATGCTAGATGGCAGCGTCCGGACGAGTCTTTCCATCAATATCGAGCCGATATCCTTCGGCTGAATGACCAGTTATCAGAGCCGATGTCTTCTACCCAATTGCTGCGGTTGCTGAAGCGCAATCTAAGGCCGGAGCTTCGTCGCCATATCGTGAACTCCGATCCACAGAGTATGGAGGCACTGCTGAGAACTGTGCGTCGCCTAGAAGGGTTTGAGGAAGACCTCCGGGACCGGCCCTACTTACTGGCTAGGACGGGTCCTCGAGAGGAATCGCGGAATTGGCCCCAGATTATACCACCATGGATCTGGAGGAAGATTTGGACCAGGACCAGCTTGCTGTAGCAGCAGTGGGAAGTCTTATGACCTGCTGGAATTGCCATCAAACCGGACACCGGTTCATTTCATGCCGAGCAGAGCGTAAGGTTTTCTGCTACGGTTGCGGCAAGCCGGACACGTACTTCCCGGACTGCCCTGAATGTGCCGCGCAAAAAAACGGCCGAAGGAGTACCCGACCACCTCAGCGGTACTCGAAGCCCCCGCAGTAGCTCCTCAGCCAGCTGCTCACCCCAATAACCCTGACGTTAACCCACCAGCCATGACCACTATGACTGCGGATGTTCACTCTCTTCCGGAGACCTCGCCAAC
The DNA here is from genome assembly GCA_963969285.1 of Odontomyia ornata. Lineage (NCBI taxonomy): Eukaryota > Metazoa > Arthropoda > Insecta > Diptera > Stratiomyidae > Odontomyia > Odontomyia ornata. The sequence goes on along the minus strand of OZ017743.1, from coordinate 58,788,666 downwards.
GACAATATTGAAGCGACCACCGCAGTCAATGCCAGAAGAACCCCGGCAGCCTCAAATACGCACTTTAAAACCTTATCATGTTCGACTGCAGGAATATCGGGTGGCTCGAGAGCGAATATTTGCTTCCGAAGTAGTCACTTCCCGCCCGCGCACGACAAAATGGTCAACCCGTCGTTGGCGGAATTTCCGCAAGAGTGCGCACCTGCCGTCAAACCTTAAACTCTTGTAACATCTCGGAGGTTGCTGAGAATGAGATCAGACCTTATCATCCAATTAAAGTGTTTGGCGAGACCGTGTTTGCATTGATCGACACGGGTGCCAGTATCAGTTGTCTTGCCTCGAGCTTTGGCTCGAAGGTGCTCCAAAACTATCCGAACTTGATTAAATCCTGGCGCACTGAAATCAGTACAGCTGATGGCACCAAACACCCTATACGAGGTAAACTAACCACACCCGTGACGTTCAGGGGTCAGACGAAGGATATTACTTTCTACATTATTCCGTCTTTGACTCAGAATGTGTACCTTGGCGTCGATTTCGTCCTTCGCTTTGGACTGGCCTCCGATTTATTCACAGATTTGACTTTAAACACCAGATATGTCAACGAAATCACTTCTATTCCCGATAGGCATGACCTGACGCCTAACCAACGGCAACGCCTGGAAGCATCCATCGCTGCTTTCCCATCTTACGCTACCCAAGGCCTTGGCCACACCACCCTAGTCTCTCACGCCATCGACGTTGGCGATAGTAAACCGATTAAGCAGAGACACTACGCCATCTCACCGGCCATGGAGAAATTGGTGTATGCGGAGCTGGATAGGATGCTCGAGTTGGGGGTCATAGAGGAGTCCCAAAGTGCCTGGTCATCACCGGTAACCTTGGTGGTGAAGCCAGGTAAAGTCCGCCTCTGTCTTGATGCCCGTAAGGTAAACGCGGTTACCATCAAGGACGCGTACCCTCTTCCACTCATCGATGGAATACTAGGGAGACTGCCGAAAGCCAATTATATCACCAGTATCGACCTAAAAGACGCCTTCTGGCAAATTCCACTCGATGAGGGGTCGAGGGACAAGACTGCCTTCACAGTGCCTGGACGACCATTATATCAGTTCGTCACAATGCCCTTTGGCCTGTGTAACGCGCCGCAAACGATGACTCGGCTGATGGACAAGGTTATCCCACCTCACCTGAAACACCAAGTGTTCGTGTACCTGGATGATCTGTTACTCATAACGGAAACGTTCGATCAACACCTCCTACTCTTACAAGAAGTAGCCCTGCACATCAGTAAGGCGGGACTCACCATCAACGTACAGAAAAGTAAGTTTGTCATGAAAGAAGTTCGATACCTAGGACATGTCATAGGACATGGCACTATCAAAACGGATCCAGACAAAACTCGTGCGATTGATGAGTTCCCCTTACCAAAAACAGTGAAGCAGCTACGACGTTTCCTTGGTGTGTGCGGTTGGTACCGAAGGTTTGTTCGGAACTACGCAACAGTTTCAGCGCCCCTGTCAGACATGCTGCGGAAAGGGAAGTTTATTTGGACCGAACTCAGCCGAAAGGCATTTGAAGAGCTAAAACAAGCCCTCTCATCAGCTCCTGTCTTGCACAGCCCCGACTTCACGAAGCCCTTCTCCATTCATTGTGACGCAAGTCAACATGGAGTAGGAGCCGTGCTGGTGCAATTGACCGATGAAGGAGAGGAAGCTCCCATCGCCTTCATGTCCAATAAGCTGAATTCGGCCCAAAGAAACTATACTGTGTCCGAGCAGGAATGTTTGGCAGCGGTAATGGCTGTGAAGAAATTCTGAGCTTATATCGAGGGCCACCCATTCGAGATCATCACGGACCACGCTTCACTACAATGGTTGATGAACCAGGCAGATTTACATGGACGCCTAGCAAGATGGGCTCTTAAACTGCAAGGGTTCAAGTTTTCCATCAAACATCGGAAAGGGACCCAGAACATCGTACCCGACACTCTCTCACGAATGTTTTCCCCAGAGGGAGCCGAATTGACAATAAATGACGAGGACCCCATCGAAATAGATTTGGACAGCCCACATTTCGAATCAGACAGCTACAAAGAGTTGAGGCAAACCATCGCGACCCAACAATCGCAGCTGCCTGATTTGAAGGTGATAGACGGCTACGTGTATAGACGAAATGAATACGCCACTGGTGATCCATGGCAGGAAGAAGAGTCCTGGAAACTCTGGGTACCGGAGGAAATGACACAACATCTGATCCTCCGCGCACATGACCATCCTTTAAGCGCCCACGGAGGTTACGGTCGGACGTTACGGCGACTCAAGAAATACTTCTTTTGGCCTAAAATGGCATCGCAGGTCAAAGACTACGTGAGCGCCTGTGAGACCTGTAAAGGCACCAAAGCGCCCAACCAGCCTCTTCGACCTCCTATGGGTCAACTCAACGTCCCAGAACGCGTATTCCAACGTCTATACATCGATCTACTCGGTCCATATCCTCGATCATCCATGGGACACATCGGAGCTATAGTCGTTCTAGACCAGCTTTCAAAGTTCCCACTGGTGGAACCTATCCCTAAATTCACAACTCCATCGATCGTGAAATTCTTAGAGAACCGGGTATTCCATGTGTACGGGGTTCCAGAGAGTGTGTACTCAGACAACGGAGTACAGTTCCGGTCTCGGCAGTTTAAGGGCCTACTCGAGCAGTATGGCGTTGAACACCAACTGACGCCCATATACTCTCCTCAGTCTAACGCCTCCGAACGGTTGAACCGCACCCTATTGGCCGCGATCCGTTCCTACGTCCACCCATCTCAAAAGGATTGGGACCGGCGATTGTCTGCCATCACATGCGCCCTGCGATCCTCGTATCATTCCGTCACTGGTGTCGCCCCTTACTTTGCCGCCTTTGGACAGCACATGATTTGCCACGGTAAATCATACCGGCTGTTACGGCAACTAAAGTGTTTGGGAGACCCCGTCGTTGCGCTGGAGCCCCACGAACGTCTAGGAGACCTCCGCCAACAAATCGGACGGAAGATTAAGGCCGCAGGAAGTGCAAATGAGGCGCAGTACAATCTCAGGTCACGATCTGCTAATTTCAAAGAAGGAGATGAAGTTTTCCGGCGCAATTTCCGGCAAAGTGACGCCGCGGGGAATTACAACGCCAAATTGGACAGGCGATTCTTGAAAAGCCGCATAAAGCAGGTAATGGGACCTAACCGTTACCTGTTAACGGACCCATCGGGAAAAGAACTTGGGGTATACCACGCAAAAGACCTGCGCCGATAGATAATTAGTCACGTCTGTTTTGTCCGTCCGCATAGATTTTCAAAAAACGCGCAAGGGTTGTGTACTTCCGGCAAAACATAAACATACGTGTCAGTCCGTCCGTCTGTCAATTTCGTTTTCTTTTATTGTTCGTCTCTCCTTGTTCCGACGCCAAAGACAACCCATGCTATAATGAAAGATCCTTCAGCTCCTTTTTCGCAATCCGCGTCGCCTTGGGATCGCGAGAAAATTAGCTGCCCTGTAGTAATTGAGCACGGCACATTGCACATGTTTAAATACGTGCACAAAATATATATTTTTCTTTTCAATATCAAACAAGGGACATGACATCATTATAAATTCTTTTCAATATATAAAATCATAATTTTTGAATATGTTCGAATTGTTATCCAATCAAGTGTAATTAAAATCTCTTTTTTAAAGCACCTTAAATTTTCATACAAAATAAATGTGTTCAAACTCAAATTCAATAATTAACACAAACGTGTGACACAAATTGCAAATCTACATTCTCCAATTTATCTTGACCTGTTTCACTTTAATTAAACCTGCAAAAATTGATTGAGCTAACCTTCATATTTTAGCGGCAAATTTAAATAATTTAGGGTGAAACGGAATTCCATTCAATTAAATGATTTATCAGTAAATTTATACCAAGATAAAAAAAAAACAAAAAAAAAAGAAAAAAAGAAAATAACCAAATTGAATTTCGCGCGTTTGATTGTATAAATGAAGGAACACAAGAAAAAGGCGAGTTTGACGATCAACGAACGGGAATTGCTCGGAGATTGAAGGTGTGTGGGCTCTTTGTGATCGGTTGTTCAAGTGCAAGTCAGAAAAATAGAAATTTCCCTGGTTTTTCGCGTCGCGTAAATTTGTAGCTATATACAAATCGAAATTCTAGTTACAACCTAGCCGTGGCACACTAATAAATGTGAATTCCCAACCGCGAATATATCGTTTTCGGCATCCGAAATATCAATCGTCAAAGTTGTGTAAGAATTTTCTGCTCGTTTTTTTGGCGGTCGTCATGGAAAGAAGCGCTTGTAGTTGCGGTTGCTAGTTACATTCGAGGTGGAATCACCGAAGTTTTCTCGTAGTGCAAAGGAAATAGTGAAATCAGCAAATATGAGTGATTCTTTAGTTTATCTGAACACTTATAGCCATTCCCGGAGAATATAGTTTTGGTTTTTTTCTGGTTTTCGTTGATTTCTAATGAAGGCGAAAAAGAGTGTGAGTGCAAGCGTACCCCAACAACCGAGTGTGTGAATCAAAACACACACACAAAAGCGAACTATTTGGAGCCAGCAGCAAGCAGTGCCCTGTGAAAAACAGCTAGCGCTAAGCTAACTGTAAACAGCAATTTGTTTACTAACAGAGACGGAGGAAAGTGGGAAAAAAGAAACAAATTATTCTGAGAGTGTAGTGTTTTCAGAGTGGGTTGAAGGACTGTAATAAAAAGCATTATAACCGCCACAGCACCTTGAAAAGAAATAAACTTTTTCTAATTTCATTTTTGCGTGATATCGAATTGTGAAGTGTTTTGTGATTTGACATTTTGAACTGAAGAAAAGCAAACGCCCGCGCATGCAGCGATTAATATGGGATTAGTGAAAGTACAGTGATCACCAAGAAAAACGGGTTCATTACAGTGCTCTATTTCGGTGATGTTTGAGAAAAACGGTTGTGTGAATAGCGTTTGCATTATTTTTTGCCCGAAACGCTTGAAAAGTCCGACGAGATAAGAGTGTGTAGCTTGCTTGCGAAATGAAGGATGTAATTCTGTATTTTGTGGTGCTCGCCTGTTTTGTGTGTGGAAATTGCGAGATTTCCAAGTGTACGCTCCGCTTGTGGCTGTTTTGTTGCCAATTAATGTAGACAAATCATCTCCACGCGCGTTTTGCTTTAATTGCCATACACATTTCGTGAAGTTCGCATGAATGTTGCAACCACTTTTCCTTTCTCATTGGCTATCACGCACCCTATGCTTGCTTTCGCAGCCTTGGGACACTTAATCTTGTGAATACTACACCAAAATTTCGGTTTTGTTCTCATTCAGCAAGGACTTTGGTGTATTTGATGGTCTGCTTGGCAATTTGTTGGTTTGGACTTCATCGCGTAACAACGGCCGGTGCTAAACGAGGAACGCCAGTTGGGATTTGGTGCGTGCGCTCAAGTCAAGGAATGAATTTGCATCTGGGGAAAAATTAGGCTTTGATGAGTGGTACCACGTATCGAACCCAATTTTTTTTCTTTTTTTTATCCATTTGATAAAGAATAGAGCTCATGCATGACGGAATTATAATGAATCGCAGTTACGTGCTAAATCGCATAAATATTTTTGCATATTCATAACGGAACGCGAATGCGACAATTGTCCAACTCTTAAATATCTCATATCAAGCTTATACTACTTTGAGCATGTATAATACCTGTAAACCTTAGAGAATAAACGACAAATCATGAAATGTTAAATGTAAAACGTCGGTCTTTCCTTTCTTCAAATTCTACCGGGTATAGGACCCGGTAGGGTGGCAGGCTTCCACCTCAAAACATGAGCCAGCCGCCGGGTACTCATTAATCCTTCTTTTGTTTCAGGTGATGTCGCGGGTTGAGTGGCCCAAGCAGAGTGCCTCTTTATGGCATAGAGTTATGCATTCAAATTGTATAATTCTATGGCATAAATTGGTCACCGGGGTACTCCCCTTCTGATGTTCATGCAATTCAAGTTGTATGAGTTTTCCACTCAGAAGAGGAATACCTGGCCACTGCAACAGCACATATATGGATTTATTCCGGTTGGGTGGGTGCGAAGGGGCTCCACCATCACCCGTTTGCCCCTCTTTCATTTGTGGGCCATGAACTTCGTCGGGTAATGACGAGGTTACCCCAAGTCCGCCTTTCTTTTCAGGTTCCACTTGTTCTCGTAACAAGCTCTAATTCCCTCTGTGGAGTTATCTACAATTTTTGCGACTTCGGTTGCCCCTGGATCTCCAGCAGTCAAATTCGTGAGTGCGAAATTTTTTTGTAGTGGGTCCTCGTGCTGGGGAAATGAACGTGGGGCCCCGAAATGCCCGGCTGTATCATCAGCCGTGAGCACGAAACAGTCCATCGTCTCTAGGTGTCCCCACAAGGTGTTAGTATTATTGGCGGGTAGGTAACTCCCGAGGGTTTTTGCACTAATCGTGCCCCAGCAAGCCTAGTAACTTTCGAACGTGTGTTGTCTTTGGACATCAATATCGTTTGGTCCTGCTTTTAATTTATACTTTGGTGGTTTACCACCATTGTATAACTAGTAAGGCCAAATGATATTAGAGTACCTATTTGTGTTCGGAACTTATTATCTAAACATTCATTTTGCGGAGGATTCTGATCCGCTCCGCAAACCATGACAAGACACGCGCTGCTTGTGGATCAGAATTCAACCCTGGGCTGACAAGTTGTAACTTGAGAAAACTTGCGGATGAGGGACCACTTCTGAACCCTGATTCTCATGGTGCCGCAAGAGAGTTGTCCCTGAAACACTACAGAAGGAAGGTGCCATTGGTGTCCTTGCTTGGGAAGAAGGACAGAAAGGAAAGACCGATTATTTTGTTTGATAACTTTTGATATCGTCAATTAGAAAATTTCTTCATACATTTTTTTTTGTGAGGAATGATTATAGTTCGCCACTGACGGCCACTTCAAGAATATTATATTTTACATTTGTTTTCATATTTTTTCTTATCTATATGTATATATATATACATATTTTTTTGCTAATCACCATTGTTACAGGAATGCCCACCAAAAGAACTCCAGAGAGGAGGAAGTTGAGGTCAGATGCCGGACCAGCGCTCTTGTGCTCCATATGTCATGAGGACATGGATGAACTCACCAGTCAGAGGTTGCAGTGCGGACACAGGCTACACCAGCTGTGTTTGGTAAAACTGCGGCAAACCTCATCCACGTGCCCGCTCTGTCGTCAGCCTCTAGAAACCGCCCAGCCAGCAACAGAACGACCTCAGTCCTCCAGCGCAAGTGGAACTGTGCCCAAAAGCGGACCCCTTCCATCCACGACAATGAGTGCACGAGAGGAAGACTACCGAGCCGAAGCAGTGCCGCCTGCGGAAGAGCCGAGACCCACTGTGGCTGTGGAGGCGACAGTCCTACAAGACTTAATGGCGCTCATGCAGGACCTGACCACCCGGGTAGCCTCGCTGGAAAGCCAGAAGGAGAATCCAGTACCACCTCGGCCAAGAACGCCTCCGATGTGGGATTCGGACCCAAATCCGTGGGATTTCCCGATAGACTCGCGACGCGATCACGAACGAATCCGGCCCGGTGCGGCAATGAATCCGTTGGCTCCAGTGTACCGGCCCCGACTGAGCCAAGCACCGCCACCAACTCGGGCTCCAGTGATTCCGCCGGACCAACACATCCATCCACACGCTACGTATCGGCTGAAGCCGACGCAGATCCCCAGCATCATCCAGGGCTGGAATCTGCATTTCAGCGGGGAACCCAACACTATAACTGTGGAAGTTTTCATTAGTCGGGTGGAGTTGCTGATTGAGCAGATGCTAGCAGGAGACCACACGGCGCTCGCAGGATACTTGCCAATGCTGCTTAGAGGAGCAGCACTTGAGTCATATTGGCGATTACATTCGGCCCCACCATCAATACGCTGGTCACGGTTGAAGGAGGTACTCCGCATGGAATACCCTACGGTAGACATGGACGAATTAGTACTGGACAAGATTCATGCTAGATGGCAGCGTCCGGACGAGTCTTTCCATCAATATCGAGCCGATATCCTTCGGCTGAATGACCAGTTATCAGAGCCGATGTCTTCTACCCAATTGCTGCGGTTGCTGAAGCGCAATCTAAGGCCGGAGCTTCGTCGCCATATCGTGAACTCCGATCCACAGAGTATGGAGGCACTGCTGAGAACTGTGCGTCGCCTAGAAGGGTTTGAGGAAGACCTCCGGGACCGGCCCTACTTACTGGCTAGGACGGGTCCTCGAGAGGAATCGCGGAATTGGCCCCAGATTATACCACCATGGATCTGGAGGAAGATTTGGACCAGGACCAGCTTGCTGTAGCAGCAGTGGGAAGTCTTACGACCTGCTGGAATTGCCATCAAACCGGACACCGGTTCATTTCATGCCGAGCAGAGCGTAAGGTTTTCTGCTACGGTTGCGGCAAGCCGGACACGTACTTCCCGGACTGCCCTGAATGTGCCGCGCAAAAAAACGACCACCTCAGCGGTACTCGAAGCCCCCGCAGTAGCTCCTCAGCCAGCTGCTCACCCCAATAACCCTGACGTTAACCCACCAGCCATGACCACTATGACTGCGGATGTTCACTCTCTTCCGGAGACCTCGCCAACGACAATATTGAAGCGACCACCGCAGTCAATGCCAGAAGAACCCCGGCAGCCTCAAATACGCACTTTAAAACCTTATCATGTTCGACTGCAGGAATATCGGGTGGCTCGAGAGCGAATATTTGCTTCCGAAGTAGTCACTTCCCGCCCGCGCACGACAAAATGGTCAACCCGTCGTTGGCGGAATTTCCGCAAGAGAGTGCGCACCTGCCGTCAAACCTTAAACTCTTGTAACATCTCGGAGGTTGCTGAGAATGAGATCAGACCTTATCATCCAATTAAAGTGTTTGGCGAGACCGTGTTTGCATTGATCGACACGGGTGCCAGTATCAGTTGTCTTGCCTCGAGCTTTGGCTCGAAGGTGCTCCAAAACTATCCGAACTTGATTAAATCCTGGCGCACTGAAATCAGTACAGCTGATGGCACCAAACACCCTATACGAGGTAAACTAACCACACCCGTGACGTTCAGGGGTCAGACGAAGGATATTACTTTCTACATTATTCCGTCTTTGACTCAGAATGTGTACCTTGGCGTCGATTTCGTCCTTCGCTTTGGACTGGCCTCCGATTTATTCACAGATTTGACTTTAAACACCAGATATGTCAACGAAATCACTTCTATTCCCGATAGGCATGACCTGACGCCTAACCAACGGCAACGCCTGGAAGCATCCATCGCTGCTTTCCCATCTTACGCTACCCAAGGCCTTGGCCACACCACCCTAGTCTCTCACGCCATCGACGTTGGCGATAGTAAACCGATTAAGCAGAGACACTACGCCATCTCACCGGCCATGGAGAAATTGGTGTATGCGGAGCTGGATAGGATGCTCGAGTTGGGGGTTATAGAGGAGTCCCAAAGTGCCTGGTCATCACCGGTAACCTTGGTGGTGAAGCCAGGTAAAGTCCGCCTCTGTCTTGATGCCCGTAAGGTAAACGCGGTTACCATCAAGGACGCGTACCCTCTTCCACTCATCGATGGAATACTAGGGAGACTGCCGAAAGCCAATTATATCACCAGTATCGACCTAAAAGACGCCTTCTGGCAAATTCCACTCGATGAGGGGTCGAGGGACAAGACTGCCTTCACAGTGCCTGGACGACCATTATATCAGTTCATCACAATGCCCTTTGGCCTGTGTAACGCGCCGCAAACGATGACTCGGCTGATGGACAAGGTTATCCCACCTCACCTGAAACACCAAGTGTTCGTGTACCTGGATGATCTGTTACTCATAACGGAAACGTTCGATCAACACCTCCTACTCTTACAAGAAGTAGCCCTGCACATCAGTAAGGCGGGACTCACCATCAACGTACAGAAAAGTAAGTTTGTCATGAAAGAAGTTCGATACCTAGGACATGTCATAGGACATGGCACTATCAAAACGGATCCAGACAAAACTCGTGCGATTGATGAGTTCCCCTTACCAAAAACAGTGAAGCAGCTACGACGTTTCCTTGGTGTGTGCGGTTGGTACCGAAGGTTTGTTCGGAACTACGCAACAGTTTCAGCGCCCCTGTCAGACATGCTGCGGAAAGGGAAGTTTATTTGGACCGAACTCAGCCGAAAGGCATTTGAAGAGCTAAAACAAGCCCTCTCATCAGCTCCTGTCTTGCACAGCCCCGACTTCACGAAGCCCTTCTCCATTCATTGTGACGCAAGTCAACATGGAGTAGGAGCCGTGCTGGTGCAATTGACCGATGAAGGAGAGGAAGCTCCCATCGCCTTCATGTCCAATAAGCTGAATTCGGCCCAAAGAAACTATACTGTGTCCGAGCAGGAATGTTTGGCAGCGGTAATGGCTGTGAAGAAATTCCGAGCTTATATCGAGGGCCACCCATTCGAGATCATCACGGACCACGCTTCACTACAATGGTTGATGAACCAGGCAGATTTACATGGACGCCTAGCAAGATGGGCTCTTAAACTGCAAGGGTTCAAGTTTTCCATCAAACATCGGAAAGGGACCCAGAACATCGTACCCGACACTCTCTCACGAATGTTTTCCCCAGAGGGAGCCGAATTGACAATAAATGACGAGGACCCCATCGAAATAGATTTGGACAGCCCACATTTCGAATCAGACAGCTACAAAGAGTTGAGGCAAACCATCGCGACCCAACAATCGCAGCTGCCTGATTTGAAGGTGATAGACGGCTACGTGTATAGACGAAATGAATACGCCACTGGTGATCCATGGCAGGAAGAAGAGTCCTGGAAACTCTGGGTACCGGAGGAAATGACACAACATCTGATCCTCCGCGCACATGACCATCCTTTAAGCGCCCACGGAGGTTACGGTCGGACGTTACGGCGACTCAAGAAATACTTCTTTTGGCCTAAAATGGCATCGCAGGTCAAAGACTACGTGAGCGCCTGTGAGACCTGTAAAGGCACCAAAGCGCCCAACCAGCCTCTTCGACCTCCTATGGGTCAACTTAACGTCCCAGAACGCGTATTCCAACGTCTATACATCGATCTACTCGGTCCATATCCTCGATCATCCATGGGACACATCGGAGCTATAGTCGTTCTAGACCAGCTTTCAAAGTTCCCACTGGTGGAACCTATCCCTAAATTCACAACTCCATCGATCGTGAAATTCTTAGAGAACCGGGTATTCCATGTGTACGGGGTTCCAGAGAGTGTGTACTCAGACAACGGAGTACAGTTCCGGTCTCGGCAGTTTAAGGGCCTACTCGAGCAGTATGGCGTTGAACACCAACTGACGCCCATATACTCTCCTCAGTCTAACGCCTCCGAACGGTTGAACCGCACCCTATTGGCCGCGATCCGTTCCTACGTCCACCCATCTCAAAAGGATTGGGACCGGCGATTGTCTGCCATCACATGCGCCCTGCGATCCTCGTATCATTCCGTCACTGGTGTCGCCCCTTACTTTGCCGCCTTTGGACAGCACATGATTTGCCACGGTAAATCATACCGGCTGTTACGGCAACTAAAGTGTTTGGGAGACCCCGTCGTTGCGCTGGAGCCCCACGAACGTCTAGGAGACCTCCGCCAACAAATCGGACGGAAGATTAAGGCCGCAGGAAGTGCAAATGAGGCGCAGTACAATCTCAGGTCACGATCTGCTAATTTCAAAGAAGGAGATGAAGTTTTCCGGCGCAATTTCCGGCAAAGTGACGCCGCGGGGAATTACAACGCCAAATTGGACAGGCGATTCTTGAAAAGCCGCATAAAGCAGGTAATGGGACCTAACCGTTACCTGTTAACGGACCCATCGGGAAAAGAACTTGGGGTATACCACGCAAAAGACCTGCGCCGATAGATAATTAGTCACGTCTGTTTTGTCCGTCCGCATAGATTTTCAAAAAACGCGCAAGGGTTGTGTACTTCCGGCAAAACATAAACATACGTGTCAGTCCGTCCGTCTGTCAATTTCGTTTTCTTTTATTGTTCGTCTCTCCTTGTTCCGACGCCAAAGACAACCCATGCTATAATGAAAGATCCTTCAGCTCCTTTTTCGCAATCCGCGTCGCCTTGGGATCGCGAGAAAATTAGCTGCCCTGTAGTAATTGAGCACGGCACATTGCACATGTTTAAATACGTGCACAAAATATATATTTTTCTTTTCAATATCAAACAAGGGACATGACATCATTATAAATTCTTTTCAATATATAAAATCATAATTTTTGAATATGTTCGAATTGTTATCCAATCAAGTGTAATTAAAATCTCTTTTTTAAAGCACCTTAAATTTTCATACAAAATAAATGTGTTCAAACTCAAATTCAATAATTAATACAAACGTGTGACACAAATTGCAAATCTACATTCTCCAATTTATCTTGACCTGTTTCACTTTAATTAAACCTGCAAAAATTGATTGAGCTAACCTTCATATTTTAGCGGCAAATTTAAATAATTTAGGGTGAAACGGAATTCCATTCAATTAAATGATTTATCAGTAAATTTATACCAAGATAAAAAAAAAAAAACAAAAAAAAAAAAAGAAAAGAAGAAAATAACCAAATTGAATTTCGCGCGTTTGATTGTATAAATGAAGGAACACAAGAAAAAGGCGAGTTTGACGATCAACGAACGGGAATTGCTCGGAGATTGAAGGTGGGTGAGCGCTCTTTGTGATCGGTTGTTCAAGTGCAAGTCAGAAAAATAGAAATTTCCCTGGTTTTTCGCGTCGCGTAAATTTGTAGCTATATACAAATCGAAATTCTAGTTACAACCTAGCCGTGGCACACTAATAAATGTGAATTCCCAACCGCGAATATATCGTTTTCGGAATCCGAAATATCAATCGTCAAAGTTGTGTAAGAATTTTCTGCTCGTTTTTTTGGCGGTCGTCATGGAAAGAAGCGCTTGTAGTTGCGGTTGCTAGTTACATTCGAGGTGGAATCACCGAAATATGAGTGATTCTTTAGTTTATCTGAACACTTATAGCCATTCCCGGAGAAAATAGTTTTGGTTTTTTTCTGGTTTTCATTGATTTCTAATGAAGGCGAAAAAGAGTGTGAGTGCAAGCGTAACCCAACAACCGAGTGTGTGAATCAAAACACACACACAAAAGCGAACTATTTGGAGCCAGCAGCAAGCAGTGCCCTGTGAAAAACAGCTAGCGCTAAGCTAACTGTAAACAGCAATTTGTTTACTAACAGAGACGGAGGAAAGTGGGAAAAAAGAAACAAATTATTCTGAGAGTGTAGTGTTTTCAGAGTGGGTTGAAGGACTGTAATAAAAAGCATTATAACCGCCACAGCACCTTGAAAAGAAATAAACTTTTTCTAATTTCATTTTTGCGTGATATCGAATTGTGAAGTGTTTTGTGATTTGACATTTTGAACTGAAGAAAAGCAAACGCCCGCGCATGCAGCGATTAATATGGGATTAGTGAAAGTACAGTGATCACCAAGAAAAACGGGTTCATTACAGTGCTCTATTTCGGTGATGTTTGAGAAAAACGGTTGTGTGAATAGCGTTTGCATTATTTTTTGCCCGAAACGCTTGAAAAGTCCGACGAGATAAGAGTGTGTAGCTTGCTTGCGAAATGAAGGATGTAATTCTGTATTTTGTGGTGCTCGCCTGTTTTGTGTGTGGAAATTGCGAGATTTCCAAGTGTACGCTCCGCTTGTGGCTGTTTTGTTGCCAATTAATGTAGACAAATCATCTCCACGCGCGTTTTGCTTTAATTGCCATACACATTTCGTGAAGTTCGCATGAATGTTGCAACCACTTTTCCTTTCTCATTGGCTATCACGCACCCTATGCTTGCTTTCGCAGCCTTGGGACACTTAATCTTGTGAATACTACACCAAAATTTCGGTTTTGTTCTCATTCAGCAAGGACTTTGGTGTATTTGATGGTCTGCTTGGCAATTTGTTGGTTTGGACTTCATCGCGTAACAACGGCCGGTGCTAAACGAGGAACGCCAGTTGGGATTTGGTGCGTGCGCTCAAGTCAAGGACATGACGAATATTATGCTGGGATAAAAAAATGGACAATAGAATGCGGAAATAGAGGCTAAAAGGAAAGGCGAAAAGGTAAAGTTTTAACTTATTAACTGAGTGAGCAATATTTCGCGCGAAATCCCAGCGAAAAGTGAAAATCGTGGTGCGTGCAGTTTCGTGGAGATTCAGAGACCGCCGAAGAATCGTCAATTTCAAAAAAATTCAAGCATCGTTGAGAGAGGTGTATGCGGCAGTTGATTAGTAATGAAACATGCAATTTATTGCTATTAGATAATTATCCTTTTTTTTCACCGAGAGGAAATTTACTTGATGAACGATCAAAAATCTTAAATAGAAACGATATGAAAGACTAAGCAAAATCTATAAAACACGAACTATTTAAAGACATTTTTTTATATTTAAAATTATTTTTTTTCTATTTATAATTTCGGGTTTTTCTCTGAATAGCCTAGATAAGTCTCAATTTTTTTCACATTGTGATAGGTAGAAAAAAAAATGAATTTTTCGTGAATTTGCATCTGGGGAAAAATTAGGCTTTGATGAGTGGTACCACGTATCGAACCCAATTTTTTTTCCTTTTTTTTATCCATTTGATAAAGAATAGAGCTCATGCATGACGGAATTATAATGAATCGCAGTTACGTGCTAAATATTTTTGCATATTCATAACGGAACGCGAATGCGACAATTGTCCAACTCTTAAATATCTCATATCAAGCTTATACTACTTTGAGCATGTATAATACCTGTAAAACCTTAGAGAATAAACGACAAATCATGAAATGTTAAATGTAAAACGTCGGTCTTTCCTTTCTTCAAATTCTAACCGGGTATAGGACCCGGTACGGTGGCAGGCTTCCACCTCAAAACATGAGCCAGCCGCCGGGTACTCATTAATCCTTCTTTTGTTTCAGGTGATGTCGCGGGTTGAGTGGCCCAAGCAGAGTGCCTCTTTATGGCATAGAGTTATGCATTCAAATTGTATAATTCTATGGCATAAATTGGTCACCGGAGTACTCCCCTTCCGATGGGAAAGCTCATGCAATTCAAGTTGTATGAGTTTTCCACTCAGAAGAGGAATACCTGGCCACTGCAACAGCACATATATGGATTTATTCCGGTTGGGTGGGTGCGAAGGGGCTCCACCATCACCCGTTTGCCCCTCTTTCATTTGTGGGCCATGAACTTCGTCGGGTAATGACGAGGTTACCCCAAGTCCGCCTTTCTTTTCAGGTTCCACTTGTTCTCGTAACAAGCTCTAATTCCCTCTGTGGAGTTATCTACAATTTTTGCGACTTCGGTTGCCCCTGGATCTCCAGCAGTCAAATTCGTGAGTGCGAAATATTTTTGTAGTGGGTCCTCGTGCTGGGGAAATGAACCCGCCCCACGACACCGCAATGCTAGCCTGCCAGCGCATTCACGCGTCTCCAGACGAGGGCATTCTCGGCAGATACCGACACCTTCTTCTGCCGAGGCAGCAGACCATCGCTGCAGTCCTTCACGGACATTAACGAAACATGCAAAACACTACAAGAGTTTATTTACAAAAAAATGCACAATCATTAACTTTAACAATGTCACCAATTTCTTTTTTTTCACTTTGTCTAACAATTTTTACTTCAACTGTCTATCACTTCAAAATCAATATCGCTTTTAATTCGTACTCCGCACTATCGCAGTTTTACTATATCGCGGTTGTAATGAATCCCCCATTCATTCAGCTCGCCTTTATATAGAGTCTCTAATCATTCAATCCATTTCTCGTACATTGGAGAGCTACCTGGAATATTCGAGCAGCTTGATGAATGGGGCGGCAGTGACGTCACATTCAGATGTTGATCATGCTTGGTGGGTTCTTGTGGTTTCCAGCACATTCATTTTGTTGATCATGAGGTTCTTATTGGTTGTGAGCGGCAGTAGCTCGCAGAATTATTTGTACATGTAACACTGCCTCCATCTCAGTCCTTTTCGCCCCGAAAAGATGTGTCGCCAGTTGTAGTCAATTCTTCCTGGATGTAATATGGGCAAGATGGTCCAGGTGCACAGTTTTCATTTTGGCTCTTGGCTTACGGTGTCCCTGTATGCGGTATACGACGTCGTTGATTCGCTTTGTAACTCGGTATGGTCCCTCCCAGTTATGCTGCAACTTTGGAGACCTACCCTTTCGCCGTTGTGGGTCATATAGCCACACCAAGTCATCTTGCTGGAAGCCAGTAGAATTTTCCTTTCGATCGCACCTGGTCTTCATGCGGTCAGTAGCCGATTCGAGGTGTTTTCGCACTGTCCGATGTATCTGGTTCAACCGTTGCCTTAGCTCACTTGCGTACTCCGAGATCGTTTTGGGGTTTCTCCGGGGGTGTTTCGAACTTTATATCAGCTTGCCAGTTGTCTCCTTCCATACGAGCAATGGTCCGATGTCTTCATCGGCTAACTGGGCATTTCGAATCTCCTCCGATGACCAACCTTTATCGAATTCGGCCGTTATCACTAGCAGATCAACGGTCGGTTCCTTTTCCTCAATCCGCCGGCAACGCTTGCAGTTAGCTGGACATGGATGACGAGATAGGGCGTCAGCATTTCCATGAACTCTGCCCTTGTGAAGTAGTTGGGGCCTCACTAGGTCTGGTCGGATCGTCGATCGGGTTGCTCCAGTGTCGCTTGTTATGGTGCAATGTTCTTCATCAATTTGACCCGGAAGGCCTAAGTCTGCTTCTCCACGATGTAGCTTTGACACGGTGATAGGGGTGCTGGGGACGTCGATCCTCCTAGCCAACGGCCGTCCCACGAAGTTGCCTCCTTCAGTTTGAAGGGCTTCCATTCTAGGCTCCTGACACGGTCTGGATCTCCTCCACCCTGAACAATAGCTCGGTTTTCTTCCCTTCTTGCAGTCTCGTTGCAGGTGCCCCTTCTACCCGCAATTCCAATATCTAGGTCCACCATTTACCTGCCGCTCTCGCTCAATTTTCACGCGCTCACACCTGCACTCGTCTGCTACTACCTCGCGAGCCCGGGCAGTGGTACAGTCACATTTTTCGCTGCCTCAAAGTTCAGACTATAAGCCAATGCATCCTTAACCGTTCGCTTTTAAGCTAAACGCACGGCTTGTTGCAATTCCTGGTCCTTTAATGCAATGATGAATGCTTCTGTTGCTGCGTCATCTCGATGTTCTGGGTCGTAGGCTGGGTAGGCCAAAAGTGCCAGTCGCTCAATGTCTTGGGCTAGCTGCTGTGAGGTTTCGGCAGACTTCTGCATCCGATGCCGTAGCTGTGACCGATAAATCTGCTTCAGATGATCGCCTCTATAACGCATGTCGAGCGCATTCAATAAAGCAGCCGGGCTTGAGTGTAACTCAGCGGGGATAGTCTGCAAAATCTCGGCAGCTGGGCCTCTTAGTGCAAGAATCAATGCAGTTGCTCGTTCCTGCTCATTCCAGTGATTTATCCGAGCGGCTGCTTCAAACTGGATTTTGTAGATGCTCCAGACTGTTTGTCCGTCGAATATTGGCGCTTGCACATTTCTGGATGTGCTTTACGCTGCGGTTATAAGCGGGGCTGGTGAGGAGGTGGTTACTACTGCCTTCGCTGCTTCCAATTCCTTTTTCATTTTTGATTCTCTTCTCGACCTGGCTGACCTTTCCCTCGACCTGGTAAACCTTTTCCTCGACCTGGTCAACCTTTTCCTCGACGACTTTAATTTGCTTGTTCAGACTACCGAGCTCCGCTTTTATTTCGGTTGACTGTTTCTCCAGCTTATGTGTGATGTCTGCCTTGATTTCGATCGCTTGTTGGTCCAGCTTCGCTGATTGTTAGTTTAGCTTCACTGATTATTCATTTAGCTTCGCTGATTGGTCATCTAGCTTCCCAGTTAAACTGGATGTTAATTGAAAGACTTTCAAAGTTTTTTTTCTCACTTCTTGACACCACTGTCGCGTGTTGTGGTTCGCGGCCAATAATTTTAATGTTCCGGGAAAGTGAAAACGCACTGTCTTCTAAATTAAGTTAAAAGAGTTTATTTACTAAAAAATGCACAATCATTAACTTTAAGAATTTCACCAATTTCTTTTTTTTTCACTTTGTCTAACAATTTTTATTTCAACTGTCTATCACTTCACAATCAATATCGCTTTTAATTCGCACTCCACACTATCGCAGTTTTACTATAACGCGGTTGTAATGAATCCCCCCATTCATTCAGCTCGCCTTTATATAGGGTCTCTAGTCATTCAATCCATTTCTCGTACATGGGCGAACTACCTGGAATATTCGAGCAGCTTGATGAATGGGGCAGTGACGTCAATTTCTGATGTTGATCATGCTTGGTGGGTTCTTGTGGTTTCGAGCGTATTCATTTTGTTGATCATGAGGTTCTCAATGGTTGTGAAAACATTTGCGACAGTAGCTCGCAGAATTATTTGTACATGTAAAAATATATTTATATATATCCATCCATATATGTATTTATTGTGTATATATTTCTATATATGTATATACGTATATATATATATATATATATATATATATATATATATATATATATATATATATATATATATATATATATATATATACATATATATCATGACTGGCAGAATGCATTCATCAAAGACTTTCGCCTTCAAGTGGGATTTCATTTTTGACTTAAAGATTATTCTTCTTCTTTTTATTTTGGGTAGAGGCGATCCTGAGTTGCTTATTGTTTGGCCCAGATACACATATTTGTCCTGCACTTCCAAATCGGATTGTTAATTGATATTTTATCCTGGCCTCTCGTTTTGAATTCGTTGTACATAACCTTCGTTTCATTGAGGTTCATTCTTAGTCTTGCTTTCTCATTGGCTGCGCTTAGGTTTACGAGCAGCGTTTGTAGTTCATCCTGGTTTTGGGCGATAAGAACTATGTCATCTGCGAATCGTAGGTTACTTAGCCGTTCTCCATCTATGATTAAGCCTTTATTGTCCCACTCTAGGCTCGAAAGATTTCCTCCAATGTGGCGTTGAAGATTTTTGGTGATGTGGTTCTTGTAGATGTTGGCCATTGTTTCTATATATGGCTTATAAGTGCTCTTATTATTGCCTCAGGATATACTGAGTCAAAGTCTTTCTCAAAGTCAATGTATGCCAGGGTGAGGGGGAGTTCGTACTCTTTCGCTTTGCTAATGCTCTCTCTTAGCGTGTGGATGTGATCTATAGTGCCAAAGCCACTCCTGAAGCCAGCCTGTTCTCGTGGCTGTCCTGCATCTAAGGCTGACTGTATTCTGTTATTGATGAATTTAGTGAATACTTTATAGAACGCAGGGAGCTGACTTATCGGTCTATAGTTTCTGTCTTCCTTATTGCCCTTCTTGTTGTTCAGAATTATGTAGGCACTGTTCCACTGGTCAGGAATTTGTCTGGATCTGATACAGATTCTGAATATGTCGGCCAGAACCCTCCATGTTTTCTTGCCCGCACATTTCAGTAATTCCGCTGTGATGCCGTCATTATCGGCTGCTTTGCCATTTTCCATTTGTTTCACACCGATTCTACCTCGTCAATGAGAACTTCTGGCACCTCTTCTCCAGGTGCTGGTGTAGCCGTTTCTATTGTCTGGATTGTTTCCCGGGCCTTACAGAGATTCGGATAGAAGCTGGTTTAATCTCTAATGCACTTTCCTATCGGTTACCCTTTCATTTTCGTGTTGCATAGCAATCACCAGTTTGCAACCAATCAGTAGTGCTCTTCTCGCCTTCTTGAGGCTCCTGTTACTCTCGGTGAGGTTCTCTACTAGTTTTTCTTTGTATTTCCTCACATCTTCTGTTCTTTTGCTTCTAATTGTTTTGCATGTTTCAGTGTATTCAATCCTTTGGGTGTTCGAGGATAATATTATTTCCCTGCGATTTCTGGGGAGATGGCGTCTGTGAGAAACATTGCATCTTTATTCCGCATTTCCGAGTCTAGCAGTTATCGGTAGAGATCAGCGTTATCCCTGATGTTATCTGTGTTTATATCTGATTTTGTTGGTTTTCTAACTAAACTGAGCGTTTCAGTTTTTAGGTCTAGGGTAATCTTTGCTCTAGTCAGACTATGATCGCTTCCTGTCCTAAAGTTATTAATTATTGATACGTCCTTAACTGTTCATATTCGATCGGTTAAGATCAGGTCAATTTCGTTCTTGGTGGTTGCATTTGGGGCTTGCCAAGTCCATTTTCTACTTCGGCATTTCTTTAAAAACGAGTTTGCTATAGAGGTTGTATATGCGGGCGCATTGAACCAGTCTTTCTCCTCTCTCGTTCCATGTGCCCAAACCGAATTTTCCTACCAGGACTTCGTAGTCTTGGTCGTGCAACACCAAATCTAGAATATGGAAGATCTTCTCCAAGAGTAGGAGATTGAACGAATTGTTAGGAATTTAAACAAGTTGGGTAGACAGACCTATGCTCATGTCAGAAGGGTTTTGTACTCAACTTACAAAATGCAGTAACCAGCAACGAATAAAATCAAGAAACATGTCAAAGACGATTTAATTGGAGAAAATGTGAAATTCGAGGATCATACTATTATTAACAAAGTTGAACGAATTTTGACTTCTGAGCTATTTGTTATAGTTATACCCATAAATATCTCCTTTGATATTTTTTCAGATTTTTTAGATCACTGGTGTCCATTCGCGAGGGAGGAAACACATTTTTCATGTATTCCACCACCCCCCCCCCCCCCCCCCCGGTGCCCCACTGAAGCAAAAACTGCCTGTTTAAGAACTGTTTTGAAAAGCTCTCATAGGGAACTTTCAATTGATACTCATATCGGCTACCTTTCATGAAATTTTTTTCAGGGGCCACTCCTCTGTACTGTAATCATCGATTTATGGCCTATTTTTTCGAATCCTAGAATGGTTACAAAGCCCTTTTGCTAGGAGCTCTCTCCTGCCTCTTCGACTTGTTTCAATTGTATGTACTCATCTTCATGATACCTATCACTCCTGAAATTTTCATGCAAATTCTAGCAAAGCTGTAGTGTCTAAGTCGGTAAAAAGCGCATATGGCTCCATAGCAATATGTTTCCATAGTAATACAGGGCATATTGCTCCATAGTAATACAGGGAAATTCAAATCGCTATAACTTCGGTAAATACTATTCGATCTTTATGAAACTTTCAGAAAAGATTTATCTTATAAATAGTCATCTGCTTGCTAAATTTTATTGAGTTTAAGGGTACCGTTTAGATTTTATTCAAGAAAACACAAAATCGATAAATCATACTATTACTAACAAAGTTGAGTGAATTTCGACTTCTCATGTATTTGTTGTTGTTGTACTCATGAAGGCCTACATCCGTGATTTTTTTCAGATTTTTCGGATGGAAGGTGTCCAATCGCGAGGGGGGGGTACGCGAAAAGTTCGTACATTTCCCCTTCCCCTGCCCCCCTCGGTACCCATAAGGCAATTTTAAGACTTGTTTTGAAAAGATCTCATTGAGACCTTTCCAATGACACCCTACTCGACTACCAATGGTGAAATTTTTTTTTTGATGGGTCACCCCCTTATATGGGGAGACCCCCCTTAAACGCCTTTGAAAAATTTTTCCACCCTTGAACTTTCAAGAGGTCAGCACTTCTGACCTTTCCACAAAGTTTCATGGCGGTAGCCTCTATAGTTTCGGAGAAAAAGTGCTGTGACATACAGACGGACGGACGGACGGACGGACGGACGGACGGACGGACGGACGGACGGACGGACAGACGGACACAGGTCGTGATTGCAATAGGGTTTTGTATTTTAGTACAAAACCCTAAAAACGATTCTGTCATTCGAAAAAGAGAAACACTCGACAGCTGGAGATTACCACGTTATGGCAAAAATTTGAAAATAACTAGTGGCGATTCAGTGACAGAGATCTGTCATCCAAACTTATCAGCTGGTTGGGAAATTGTATAGGGATAATGGATCTCCACGGGGCATCACCCCGCGTTTATAAAGAGTTTGGGAACCAACTTAGCTAGTACCCACGCTCGGTTCTGCCCTCAATACAGTCGCAAATAAGCAAGATGTACATCCGTCCGTCGCGCAACGCGTCATCATAAAATTGTGAACCATTAAAGGCTTTGTGCCGTCTGAAATTTTCACTCATTTAAAGGGGCAGTTCGGGGGAACTACATTGTGCCAGAATCGAGTGTATACGTGGGTCAGCAAATTTAACGGTGGGCGAGAACGTGTCGAAAACAAAGGTCATGGTCGACGTTCAAGGACCAGTCTTAGAGACGACAACATCCATACCGTTCGAAGGGAGTTTCACTCATTAATTTTCTTCAAGATCGACAAACAGTGAACACAGCCTACTATCACCAGTTGTCGGTGTCTGCGAGAGGTCGTCCTTCTCCATGACAACACTAAGCCGAACAACGCAAGGGGGAATACCTCACGGACCCGAGGAAATTCCCGCAGGGGGAATACCGGTCGACAAGAGTAATCTTGGAGGCTAGCATTCTTTGGGGAGCGCCGACCTCACGGACCCGAGGATATGGGGGGGCGGGGCGCCGTGAAGCTCCCTGTTGGAATAACAGGTAATGACCCTAATTGGAACTGGACTACGCTTTGGACTACGAACTGGAATTTATGCTTTGGGCTTGTGGATATGAATGTTGGAACCTAGTTGTTTTGCACTGTAGCGCCGAGGTGACACCCCTGTGTGAACGGCTCCAATTCATCTATCCTACCGTCTAAGTCTCGGCAAAACCTTGGCAGGCCGTGGAGTACGTTCGAAGTTCGCACCCTTGGGTTGGTGGTGTAAGTTCGGTTAAGACGGACTCCCGATTAGCACTGGCTCTAAGCACTTGTCCCCATAAGGACTTATGCCAACCCTCACATGACCTGCCTGCTCTGCAAAGATAACCATGTGGCCAAAAAGGCGACTACGCACACTAACGGAGATAGCGGCTCCGAGGGGGGACCCAATAAAACTGGAGCAACCAAAAACATATAAAAAAGATATAAAAAAACGATCCTGAGTTGCTTATTGTTTGGCCCAGATACACATATTTGTCCTGCACTTCCAAATCGGATTGTTAATTGATATTTTATCCTGGCCTCTCGTTTTGAATTCGTTGTACATAACCTTCGTTTCATTGAGGTTCATTCTTAGTCTTGCTTTCTCATTGGCTGCGCTTAGGTTTACGAGCAGCGTTTGTAGTTCATCCTGGTTTTGGGCGATAAGAACTATGTCATCTGCGAATCGTAGGTTACTTAGCCGTTCTCCATCTATGATTAAGCCTTTATTGTCCCACTCTAGGCTCGAAAGATTTCCTCCAATGTGGCGTTGAAGATTTTTGGTGATGTGGTTCTTGTAGATGTTGGCCATTGTTTCTATATATGGCTTATAAGTGCTCTTATTATTGCCTCAGGATATACTGAGTCAAAGTCTTTCTCAAAGTCAATGTATGCCAGGGTGAGGGGGAGTTCGTACTCTTTCGCTTTGCTAATGCTCTCTCTTAGCGTGTGGATGTGATCTATAGTGCCAAAGCCACTCCTGAAGCCAGCCTGTTCTCGTGGCTGTCCTGCATCTAAGGCTGACTGTATTCTGTTATTGATGAATTTAGTGAATACTTTATAGAACGCAGGGAGCTGACTTATCGGTCTATAGTTTCTGTCTTCCTTATTGCCCTTCTTGTTGTTCAGAATTATGTAGGCACTGTTCCACTGGTCAGGAATTTGTCTGGATCTGATACAGATTCTGAATATGTCGGCCAGAACCCTCCATGTTTTCTTGCCCGCACATTTCAGTAATTCCGCTGTGATGCCGTCATTATCGGCTGCTTTGCCATTTTCCATTTGTTTCACACCGATTCTACCTCGTCAATGAGAACTTCTGGCACCTCTTCTCCAGGTGCTGGTGTAGCCGTTTCTATTGTCTGGATTGTTTCCCGGGCCTTACAGAGATTCGGATAGAAGCTGGTTTAATCTCTAATGCACTTTCCTATCGGTTACCCTTTCATTTTCGTGTTGCATAGCAATCACCAGTTTGCAACCAATCAGTAGTGCTCTTCTCGCCTTCTTGAGGCTCCTGTTACTCTCGGTGAGGTTCTCTACTAGTTTTTCTTTGTATTTCCTCACATCTTCTGTTCTTTTGCTTCTAATTGTTTTGCATGTTTCAGTGTATTCAATCCTTTGGGTGTTCGAGGATAATATTATTTCCCTGCGATTTCTGGGGAGATGGCGTCTGTGAGAAACATTGCATCTTTATTCCGCATTTCCGAGTCTAGCAGTTATCGGTAGAGATCAGCGTTATCCCTGATGTTATCTGTGTTTATATCTGATTTTGTTGGTTTTCTAACTAAACTGAGCGTTTCAGTTTTTAGGTCTAGGGTAATCTTTGCTCTAGTCAGACTATGATCGCTTCCTGTCCTAAAGTTATTAATTATTGATACGTCCTTAACTGTTCATATTCGATCGGTTAAGATCAGGTCAATTTCGTTCTTGGTGGTTGCATTTGGGGCTTGCCAAGTCCATTTTCTACTTCGGCATTTCTTTAAAAACGAGTTTGCTATAGAGGTTGTATATGCGGGCGCATTGAACCAGTCTTTCTCCTCTCTCGTTCCATGTGCCCAAACCGAATTTTCCTACCAGGACTTCGTAGTCTTGGTCGTGCAACACCAAATCTAGAATATGGAAGATCTTCTCCAAGAGTAGGAGATTGAACGAATTGTTAGGAATTTAAACAAGTTGGGTAGACAGACCTATGCTCATGTCAGAAGGGTTTTGTACTCAACTTACAAAATGCAGTAACCAGCAACGAATAAAATCAAGAAACATGTCAAAGACGATTTAATTGGAGAAAATGTGAAATTCGAGGATCATACTATTATTAACAAAGTTGAACGAATTTTGACTTCTGAGCTATTTGTTATAGTTATACCCATAAATATCTCCTTTGATATTTTTTCAGATTTTTTAGATCACTGGTGTCCATTCGCGAGGGAGGAAACACATTTTTCATGTATTCCACCACCCCCCCCCCCCCCCCCCCCGGTGCCCCACTGAAGCAAAAACTGCCTGTTTAAGAACTGTTTTGAAAAGCTCTCATAGGGAACTTTCAATTGATACTCATATCGGCTACCTTTCATGAAATTTTTTTCAGGGGCCACTCCTCTGTACTGTAATCATCGATTTATGGCCTATTTTTTCGAATCCTAGAATGGTTACAAAGCCCTTTTGCTAGGAGCTCTCTCCTGCCTCTTCGACTTGTTTCAATTGTATGTACTCATCTTCATGATACCTATCACTCCTGAAATTTTCATGCAAATTCTAGCAAAGCTGTAGTGTCTAAGTCGGTAAAAAGCGCATATGGCTCCATAGCAATATGTTTCCATAGTAATACAGGGCATATTGCTCCATAGTAATACAGGGAAATTCAAATCGCTATAACTTCGGTAAATACTATTCGATCTTTATGAAACTTTCAGAAAAGATTTATCTTATAAATAGTCATCTGCTTGCTAAATTTTATTGAGTTTAAGGGTACCGTTTAGATTTTATTCAAGAAAACACAAAATCGATAAATCATACTATTACTAACAAAGTTGAGTGAATTTCGACTTCTCATGTATTTGTTGTTGTTGTACTCATGAAGGCCTACATCCGTGATTTTTTTCAGATTTTTCGGATGGAAGGTGTCCAATCGCGAGGGGGGGGTACGCGAAAAGTTCGTACATTTCCCCTTCCCCTGCCCCCCTCGGTACCCATAAGGCAATTTTAAGACTTGTTTTGAAAAGATCTCATTGAGACCTTTCCAATGACACCCTACTCGACTACCAATGGTGAAATTTTTTTTTTGATGGGTCACCCCCTTATATGGGGAGACCCCCCTTAAACGCCTTTGAAAAATTTTTCCACCCTTGAACTTTCAAGAGGTCAGCACTTCTGACCTTTCCACAAAGTTTCATGGCGGTAGCCTCTATAGTTTCGGAGAAAAAGTGCTGTGACATACAGACGGACGGACGGACGGACGGACGGACGGACGGACGGACGGACGGACGGACGGACAGACGGACACAGGTCGTGATTGCAATAGGGTTTTGTATTTTAGTACAAAACCCTAAAAACGATTCTGTCATTCGAAAAAGAGAAACACTCGACAGCTGGAGATTACCACGTTATGGCAAAAATTTGAAAATAACTAGTGGCGATTCAGTGACAGAGATCTGTCATCCAAACTTATCAGCTGGTTGGGAAATTGTATAGGGATAATGGATCTCCACGGGGCATCACCCCGCGTTTATAAAGAGTTTGGGAACCAACTTAGCTAGTACCCACGCTCGGTTCTGCCCTCAATACAGTCGCAAATAAGCAAGATGTACATCCGTCCGTCGCGCAACGCGTCATCATAAAATTGTGAACCATTAAAGGCTTTGTGCCGTCTGAAATTTTCACTCATTTAAAGGGGCAGTTCGGGGGAACTACATTGTGCCAGAATCGAGTGTATACGTGGGTCAGCAAATTTAACGGTGGGCGAGAACGTGTCGAAAACAAAGGTCATGGTCGACGTTCAAGGACCAGTCTTAGAGACGACAACATCCATACCGTTCGAAGGGAGTTTCACTCATTAATTTTCTTCAAGATCGACAAACAGTGAACACAGCCTACTATCACCAGTTGTCGGTGTCTGCGAGAGGTCGTCCTTCTCCATGACAACACTAAGCCGAACAACGCAAGGGGGAATACCTCACGGACCCGAGGAAATTCCCGCAGGGGGAATACCGGTCGACAAGAGTAATCTTGGAGGCTAGCATTCTTTGGGGAGCGCCGACCTCACGGACCCGAGGATATGGGGGGGCGGGGCGCCGTGAAGCTCCCTGTTGGAATAACAGGTAATGACCCTAATTGGAACTGGACTACGCTTTGGACTACGAACTGGAATTTATGCTTTGGGCTTGTGGATATGAATGTTGGAACCTAGTTGTTTTGCACTGTAGCGCCGAGGTGACACCCCTGTGTGAACGGCTCCAATTCATCTATCCTACCGTCTAAGTCTCGGCAAAACCTTGGCAGGCCGTGGAGTACGTTCGAAGTTCGCACCCTTGGGTTGGTGGTGTAAGTTCGGTTAAGACGGACTCCCGATTAGCACTGGCTCTAAGCACTTGTCCCCATAAGGACTTATGCCAACCCTCACATGACCTGCCTGCTCTGCAAAGATAACCATGTGGCCAAAAAGGCGACTACGCACACTAACGGAGATAGCGGCTCCGAGGGGGGACCCAATAAAACTGGAGCAACCAAAAACATATAAAAAAGATATAAAAAAACCCAAAAAAGAAATATAAAGTAATAACGACGACGCAACCAGCGCTTGCAGCCACGATGTTAACAGTACATCGAGAGCGGTACTAACGATGACAAAAACGACGAATAATGCAATGACGGTGAAGACGGTGAAGAGACAGACATTCCTGCGGCATTTGGGCGCAGCAAAAAAATTATGCGAACTCCAGAGCGCCCTAAAAAGGAAAAGCGGGAAACTCTGCAGGACGCTTCAGGTGTTCGAGTGGTGGAGGAAAATATAAAGAAACTCGAGAATTCGATGGTTACTGCTGCGATCGTTATCAAAGCGAGCGAAGCAAGGGTCGTAAGTCCCGACATAATTAAGAACCATTCTTAAGTCAATGAGGAGATTACGGCAGGAAAAGAAACGAGTGACCAGACAAATAAAGCGACGTTGTGCGATTGCATCGTCAACGTCGAAAATGTGGCGGAAGTACTGTATTCAGAAACGGAAAGCGATAACCTCTCCCAAGGATAGTCGCAAAGTACAATTGCCGCCCAGCGACATGACAGCGACAGCAAAAAGTGGAAGATGTTTTGAAAAGAATACAATCTGCATGCAACTCCCCAAAAATCAGCAAAGCAGTAAAGGTTGGGCTCCTTGGACTAGAGGGCCTCCTGGACCGCATAGGGTATTATCGGAGGAGCTGGTTAAAGGTCAAAGAGGACCAGAAGGCCGAAGAAGAATACCACCATCAAAAATCAATAAAAGAATGACCACTAGCCCAATCAAAGGAAGGAAGAGTCTCTTGATGGGCGTGGAGCACCAGATCAGGGGTTTCAGACAGTGCTTTCAAAAGCAGCGAAGAAAGCGTAAAGAAACTTCAAATTGACCCAGAAAGTAAAGTTCTCACGGACGCCCAACAACAAAAAAGATCTGATGCAAAACAAGGGAGGCAGAAGCCCCGACGAAGACCCCGGCAGCAAGCACTGCTCGTAAAGCCCCAAGATGGCCGATCCTACGCAGAGGTGCTGCGGGATATCAGGGGAAACGTAAGGCCCGTAGACACCAACACTGCCATTAAAGCAGTACGACCAACACGGTCGGGATACATACTGGTCGAATTTGGGGCAGATACCGAGGATAGGGAAGCATTCTGCGACAAAATAAAGAAAGTCCTCGGCAAAAGCGCAACTATAGCTTCGTTCGGTCGAATTTGGGGCAGATACCGAGGATAGGGAAGCATTCTGCGACAAAATAAAGAAAGTCCTCATCAAAAGCGCAACTATAGCTTCGTTCGAGCCGATGGCAACGATCGAAATAAGAGATACGACTGCGTCACGGAGGTAGAAGAGGCCATCAAAAGGGAGTTCCCTAGCGTGTGAAGGATCACAGCGAGGTTGACACCAGAAAGCCATAGGGGACCACGCATGACCATTTCTGAACAAAGGCAAAGTACAAATAGGGTGGGTTGTCTGTAGGATACAGCGAAGAGAAGATTTGTAGACCCGGAAAAATCGCGAAGTTGTTACTATAAAAAAAAAACAAAATAATAATATAAAATTTGCAGGATTTACCCGCCCCGAACACGAGCGCTCGTAGGAGAAGGTTTGGGGTAAGTACCCTTTCTTTTGTTCAAAAAAAAAAAGGAAAAATTTCCCTTTTGCATGTTCTTATTATATTTTGTAAATTGAAAGATTTTCAGCTGTACATTTGGTGCTGTGACACCTAAACGAAGTTCGTTTTTACTTTCGTCTTTATTCGAAGATCGTGTAAATTAAATCGAATCTGTCATATTATTTAAATATTTTCTCCATCACGTGACAAACCAAGAAATCAGTCAAAGTATGTTGATAGAATCCTGTTGACTATATTATACACAAATATTATAATTAGATTAAAAATCCGTGAAATAATAAAAAATGTCAACACTTTGAACTTACAAGAGTCTGAATGAGCGAGTATTTGAATTCAAATTATTGTGTAACGTACTCAAATCTAACAGTTTATTAGTGATCGGACGTCATTTTGTATTTGAGAGAAGAATAAAAATAACGAAAATGTCGATTTAAAATATACTCCTCGGTCTTTCCTTTCTTATAATTCTGACCGGGTATAGGACCCAGTACGGTGGCCGGCTATCACTACCAAACATGAGCCAGCCGCCGGGTACATAGCTAATCCTTCTTTGTTTCAGGTGACGTCGCGGGTTGAGTGGCCCAAGCAGAGTGCCTCTTTATGACATAGAGTTATGCAATCGAATTGCATAATTCTATGGCATAAATTGGTCACCGGGGTACTCCCCTTCTGATGGGAAAGTTTATACAAGTCAAGTTGTATGAGTTTTCCACTCAGAAGAGGAATACCTGGCCACTGCAACAAATATGGATTTAAACCCGGTTGGGTGGGTGCGAAGGGGCTCCATCACCACCCGGTTGCCCTTCTCTCATTTGTGGGCCATGAGCTTCGTCGGGTAACGACGAAGTTACCCCAAGTCCGCCCCTTTTTACATGTTCCACTTGTTCTCGGAACAAGTCCTTTTTCTCTCGGTGTAGTTACCTACACTTTTTGCGACTTCGGTCGCCCCGTGTTAGATTGACCACAAGAAATTCGTGAGTGGGAAATTTTTAGTAGTGGGTCCTCGTGCTGGGGAAATGAACTCGCCCCACGACACCGCAATGCTAGCCTGCCAGCGCATTCACGCGTCCCCAGACGAGGGCATTCTCGGCAGATATCTCAATCTTCTTCTGCCGAGGCAGCAGAACATCGCTGCAGTCCTTTACGGACTTTTGAAACATTTATTGGTCGGAGGTTGCGACATTGGAGAACGGAACAAACATGCTACAGCAGCTTTGTGATCGTGGACTCACTAACAGTTGTCTCACGTTGGTAGACCATTTTGTCCATCTACGAAATGAACTCGTGAACATCAATCAATTATTGAAGATCAGAAATAAAAGAGGAGCTTTCAACATAGTTGGCAATGTGGCTAAATCTCTATTTGGCGTGCTCGATGAGGAATATGCTAACCAGATGTCACTGACAATAAAAGGTTTGAAGGGAAATCAAGATAAACTGTACCTACTGCTAAAAAACCAAACATTTATCATTGATTCTACCTTGAACATTATTGGAAAGGGCGAACAGACCTCTCAACGAAGGTTTAAAGCGATAGAGGAGCACATGGATCGATTAGCTAACGTAGTGAGGTCCGGCCAGTGAAGATAATCAGCATAAAATATCGAATCTCATCACGACCTTATCGTTTCAAATGACATTGACTACCATCAATTTGCAACGAATTCAAGCCTCCATTGTTAACATCATCACCGACTCACAACATGGAAATTTTAATCCATTACTGTTATCTCAGAAACAATTAAGCATGGAGATCGCCAATATCAAGGAACATTTACCTGAGACACTACGCCTTCCAATAGCACATGAAAATTTCCTGCAATTATTCAGGATATCGTTAATCAGTGCGAGACTGACCGAAGATCTGGCTATATTTGAGCTGAAGGTACCACTCGTCAACACAGTCACATTTGACTTATTCAGGCTCTATCCTATACCAACAGTAAGCCACAATCAGCTGATGGCGATACTCCCCAATTCACGATATCTTATTATCAGCTCACATCGTGATATGTATTATCCACTCACGGAAGAAGAATACATGACATGTACCTGGATGGAACCAACCATCCACATTTGTACAGTCTCATTCATTATATCACAAGGAATCCAACATAAGTGTATGTGAAGCTACGCTTCTGAAGGACATTCCAGCTTCAGCTGAGTGCAATTTAACCGAACTTAAAACCTCATCGCTGTGGAATCAAATTCTATTTACCAATGAGTGGATCTATGCTCTCACAAATCGGCTGGTAGTCCACATTGTCTGCGCTGGTAACACTTCAACCAGGGTCCTGGAAGGTTCAGGCATTCTCAAACTGGACTCAGATTGCAATCTCGAATCTGATACTGTAACCATCCAAGCACGCCGGATTTATACGAGTACAATTGGTACGTCCTATACAAGGATCCATCAGCCTGACAAGAATACCACATCGAAACCTCCTAACAAATCTTCGGAGCCTTACCAAACATACGCAGCAGATCTCGAAGCTTTGAAGAAACAACTCTTAGCGCAAGACTTATCTATCCCTGATCAAATCGACTCGCACGATATCCATCAATACACGATCTCATACATCAGCCTTATTTTGATAATTTCATTGGCAAGTTATCTCGGTTGCAAACTGCGAAATTGTCGGAATGTAGCTCCAGCTCAACGGCCGGTTCCACGACCAAGGAAGCACAGCCTACCAAGCACCCAGGAAGCAGTTTGAACGGACCGTTCAACGCGGGGGAGGATGTAAAAATTCGTATCACTTCAATAATACAAATTCGTATCAGCCAACATTTTTTATTTTTTATGATTCATTAACTTCTTTTGTATCAGCAAAATGTTTAACGTACATCATTATGTTCGCATATGTAATGAGACACGCGATTTGTCTAGCGCGAATGAAATTCCAAACTTCTGGAATTATTCGTGCGCGCTAGACATAGTTCTCATGGCAGGTGCAATGTGATCTATCTGTCTGCAAGGCAGATGGAACATATTCCGCTTGCAATTTTACGTATGAAAAATAATTATGTCGCGCGCAATATGATCTATCTGTCTGCAAGGTAGATGAAGCATATTGCACTTGTAATTCTTGTGTTAGAACAACAAATTTATGGGAACTACTTTTGTTCCCACGGCAAATAAGTATTTAAGAAAATGTTAGTGGAAAATAAACGGTAGTCTAGTTTGACCATCAACAAAAACACCTTGGGTTTTTTAATTTGGAATATTTTAGTAATCTCCCGATACAAGCATCGGAGAGATTTCTGAACATCAATTTGAGAGCAGAATATTATACAAGTTTATGCACTTGTATAATTAACGTCAACATCGGAGAGAGTTCCGGGCGCAGAATATTATACAAGTTTATGCACTTGTATAATTAAACTATCACGCGGAGAGATTTCTGAGCGCAGAATATTATACAAGTTTATGCACTTGTATAATTAAACTTCAACGCGTAAAATCTGTCCAGGAGAATAAGCAGTCAGCCAAGGCAAAGCAGCCTTGACGTTAACAATTATTATTATTTTTTCTTTTTTTAATTAACAACTCAAATCTGCAATTGAAAGTTCTGTCATGAGAACACTGATATAATTCTTCCTATCCATGGATTGCATTGCTGAATGCAATCTAACATGGCTGAACTAGAGGCCCGTCTCAATTTACCGTTACGGCATAGAGATGATGCTGAGATTGGGACGGATCGAACAGTTGCTTGGCAGAAGCCGGGGCGCGACGGAATTCAGCTTCGTTTTGAGTAGAGAAACAGGCGGCGTCGGAAGCGCATGGGTACAAGATACGAGTGATACGTTCGAAACAAGAATAAATCGCTGAATAGAGCCGAAAGGAAGAGTTCTCCAATAGTAGTTCGAATTGTAGCCAAGTAAAAAAGTAAAATCAGAAATTGACCATTTGCTGTGAAAATTCAGAGTTCTCTTTGCGCGTTCGTCGTGCTGTTTCTGCTAAGTATTGGCGATTGCGATAAACTTGGTGGTGCGTGGCTGCTGAAGCGTGTGCGCCACAAAGAAAAGCGTGCTTGCGTCTTTCTTACAACAAAAACATACTTTGTTGGACGGGAGCTTGGTGCTCGTTGTGCGCAAGTGATGTACGAAAGTAAAAGTAGTGATTGCTAGTCTGGCTTAGGTTTTCCTGCTCGCACGGAAAACTGTTCAAGTGCAAGATAGTGTTGTGTGCGCCGAAAAGGCAGAAAATTTGGGTGGATCTTGTCGTGAGTGTCATGAACTGTCTTGAGGAAACACGTCACCGCAGACGAAGATCTGTGGATATTTTTATTACCGGAAAAACTGATAATTATTTATTCCTATCTGTTTTTCTTTATTTGTTTCAAATAGTGCTAAGTGCTAAATTGCGGGACTTAGTATTTTATTTTGTTGATCTCAACTGTTACAAATCTTCGGTCGTCAGCAGACAACAAAGGGAAGTTTTTCGTGAACTTCTGAGAAAAACAACGTAAGGTATAAACTTAACAGGAAAGACAAAACGAACACAGTTTCAGATTTGCCCGCTCGTGGAATTAAATTATTTGGATTGTGCTGGAAGAGAGGGGGAAAATATTCTAGCGAAGAAACTCAAAGCCCGGATTTTAATATTTTGAATCGCGCGTCATTTGTACTGATCCATACGCGCCGGAAAGGTTTAATGTGCTTCGCGCTGAGTTTTTCGCGAATCCAATAAGAAACGGCCATCCACAATTTCTTCTGAATTTTCACCGAAAGTAAAATTTTTAATTGCAAGCGACGCTCGCGTATATTCGGTGTCTCGCCGTCAGGTTCCCAACAACTTAGGAAGGAATCCAGCGCCTTTGTAGATGACAAGTTAATATCCTGTCGTTGTGTTTGCGTATTTTGTAGCTTTTTTGCTGCTCGATCAAAAATTAATCGCAAATCGAAACAGAAAAGAAAAACTTTTTAATTTGTATGAATTCCGTTACCACCTGCGCGTTTTAAAATTTACCAATTGAAAAAATATACATGTGCCTAATTTGTCAATTTAAAGATTAGAGTCGATAAATATTTGAATAGGTTGACCGACCCCGCACACGAGCGCTCGTTAGGATGAAATGAAAAGAGAAAAAATTATATTCAAATATTTACATACTTACATAGTCATTCAATCACGATTAATTTGACTTCGGTATTTGTGTTAGAGATACTTTATCGTAAAAAAATTAAAAAATGAAAAAATTAAACACACAGTATACGTACGATTTAAAAGTGATAAAATAAAGTACACAGAAATTTAATATTAAAAACAAAAATTTACCATGAAATACGATAGTTGGTGGAATAAGAAAATGTTTTGTAATTAAATTCAAACTCGGTCTTTCCTTTCGTCAAACCTCACCGGGTATGGAACCCGCCACGTTGGCTGGCCCCTCCACTATAATGAGCTAGCCATCGGGTATGTTCACCCCTTTCTATGTGTTCACAGGTGATCTTGCAGGGTAAGGTGGCCCTCCACTCGCGTGCCTATTTATGGCATAGGGTTACGTGATTCCCCCACATAATACTATGACATAAATTTGCCACGTTTATATTTTTCATTTCAAGTAAAAATTCATTCAAATTATGTTTGTATGAGTTTTTCACTTAAATGGAAAATATGGCCACGCTTACATTTGGATCTCGATCCGGTTGGGAGGGTGCGAGGGGGCACCGCTTCCACCTGGAGGCCCCAATTTCGGGGCCATAAGTATCGACGGTAACAACGAAGCCCGCTCAAGTCCATCTGTTTTCTCCCGGCCCAGTTTGTTAATGGCTAGAAGCAATTTCACCCTTAGTAGGTTAACTCGGCCTCGACACCAGTCGATCAACATTAGATCGTTTCAATTCGTGAATGCGAAATTTTTTTGTAGTGGCTCCTTGTGCTGAGGAGAAGAACCCGCCCCACGACACCGCAATGATACCCTTCCAGCGCATTCACGCGTCCTCAGACAAGGCCAATCTCGGCGGATCTCACCATCCCCTTTCGCCGAGCCAGCAGACCATCGCTGCAGTTCTTTACGGACATTTTTATGTACACCTATTTCACTACCAAATGGCACCCAACGTGGGGCCCGTAAAGCCCGTCTGTATCATCAGTCGTGAGCATGAGACAGACCATCGTCTCGAGGTTACCCTACAAGATGTCCAAATTTTTGGCAGGTAGGTAACTACTAGAGGAAATTGCACAAATCGTACCCCAACAACTTAATAACTTTCGGACGTGTGTTGTCCTCGGATATCAATATCGTTTGGACCTGCTTTTAACTTATACTTTGGTGGTTTGCCACCATTGTATGACTAGCAAGGTCAAATGATATTAGAGTTCTTATGTGTATTCGGATGTTGTTACTCAACATCCTTTTTGCGGCAGATTCTGATCTGCACCCCAAACCAAGAGGTGCCTTAGTGTCTTCCGTGACTATCCATGATAAGACACGCGCTGCTTGCGGGTCAGAATCAACCCTGGGCTGACAAATTGTACTAGGTCAAAACTAGCGTATGAGAGAGCACTTCCGAGCTCTGATATTTATGGTACCTCAAGGGAGTAGTGCCTGTAACGCAAAGGAAAAGCTCACCATTGGTGTCATTGCCCACGAAGGGAACAGATGAATGGGAAGACCGAATTCTCATGACACATATATAATTACCTTTTAGCATACATTTTTTTGATAGAGTTATTATTCATAGTGGCGAAGGAATATATCCACTCTATGATTGTTTGGTTGATCAAAGGAAACGCATTGGTGTTGTTAACTTTCTGAAGGAATACATCAAGAGTAGTATAATGTTTGAAGATGGTTCACCAGACCAAATATGCTGTGATTGTTACACTGAAGTGGAACGTATGTACTCCTTCATCCGTTGTTGTAAGGAAACCGAGTCAGCTTTGAAACCACTCAAATCGGAACGAGGACCTTATGATTCAGCTAGGAACCAGCCGAACCAGATTCGAAAAACAGATTACCTTTTTATTGGGCCTTCGAATCCACCATCTCGATACATGCCTTAGGACTCCTGGGATCCTCCGCCGCGACTAAGCCAAGTACAACCACCGACTCTAGGTCCAGTGGCTGCTCCGGAGCAACCTTATATGTTGAAGCTGACGCATATCCTCAACATCATTCAGGACTGGAATCTCCATTTTAGCGGAGAACCAAATACAATCAACGTGGAGGTCTTCATTGATCGGGTGGAGTCCCTGATAGACTAGATGTTGGCAGGAGACTACACGGCGCTGGCCGGCTACTTGCCGATACTGCTGAGGGGAGTAACGCTGGAAACGTACTGGCCAATACGTGCTCCTCCACCATCCCACAACTGGTCACGGTTGAAGGAGGTATTCCGTATGAAGTATCCCAAAGTTAACATGCACGAGAGGGTGTTGGACAAAATCCATGACAGATGGCAACGTCCAGACGAGCCCTTTTGCAAATTACGAGCCAACATCTTACGGCGAAATGACCAGTTAACGGAGCCGATGACTCAAACACAACTGCTGCGGGTGCTAAAACGCAATTTGAGGCCGGAACTTCGTCGTCACTAGACCAGGTCCGCGGCGCGGAATTACGGAAGTGGTACAAGAGACCAACACTCCAGATCTGGAGGATACCGACAGGAAGTCAAACGAGGTTACGGCAGCCGCGGTGGGGAACCTTACGACCTGCTGGAACTGCAAGCAAACCGGACATCAGTTTATTGCATGTCGGGCAGAGCGTACGGTTTTTTGCTACGGGTGCGGAAAGCCTGACACCTACTTCGCGGATTGCCCAGATTGTGCCACTTCAAAAAATGGACGGGCGACTACCACCTCAGCGGTACTCCAAAGCTCAAAAGTAGGCTGCCAGCTTGCTGCGATCCCCAATA
The DNA here is from genome assembly GCA_963969285.1 of Odontomyia ornata. NCBI lineage: Eukaryota > Metazoa > Arthropoda > Insecta > Diptera > Stratiomyidae > Odontomyia > Odontomyia ornata. The sequence goes on along the minus strand of OZ017743.1, from coordinate 58,751,813 downwards.
TTGATGATCATACACCAGCCTTAACATTTATGACTGCGGGGGTTCCCTCTCTTCCTGAAGCCTCTCCTCTCTCCTGACCACCGCAGTTACTGCCTGAACAACCCCGGCAGCCACAAATTCGCGTACCAAAACCATATCAAGTTCGGCTGCAGCAAATCTTTGCTTCTTGTGGTAGGGAGGTGAATGCCCATTTACGCACAGAATGTGGGACTCCCATGTTCGCAAGAAGGCGACTGGACTACCCACTAAACACCTTCCTTGTCAACCTGAGAACCTAGCCTGGAACCATTTGACACATTACTTCGGGCCAGGTCTCGTTTTGTTATGCCGTGAGGCGCCTTCAGGCTGCAGGGATCCCTCCTCTAGCGGGAGGGAAGAGGGGAAGAGGAAGCGATCCCCCAGCCCCAACACCCCCGGCTGCTGTGAGTCCCTTTTATCTTTTAGGACTGCTCGAGCATAATGTGCCACCTGGTTCCATTTGTCAACCGATTCGAGCATCACTGCGACTATATTATCCGCGGTGAGCTCTCCCGTCTCCCTGTAGAGGGCCATTTTCTGCACGAAAAAAATGTGTGGCAGGCACTGTCTTCCTCTCCTGGGCAATACCGACAATCGGGGGCCCGTAACTTACCAATCTTATGCAGGTTAGACTGAAAACACCCATGCCCGCTCAAAAGCTGGGTCAGATAGAAGTCAGTCTTACCATGCCTTTAATTAAGACACGGTCTCACATCCGGGATGAGGCGCGCAGGCCACCTTCCCTTCGTGCAATTCACCCGAGACTGCTGCCAATCGTTGAGTGGGCGCTGTCTCTCTTCGCGAACAACCACCCCCCTCACATCCTCATTTCGACGCAGATAACTAGATGGCACTCTCTAGCAAGGAGACCTTACGCACCAATCAAAGTGTTGGGCGAAATCGCAGTCGCACTGATTCATGCATTAGCAGCCTTGCTTCGAGCCCCGGCTCAAAGGTACTCCATCAACATCCTATGGTGGTAAAACCCTGGCGCTCTGAAATAAGTACAGCTGATGGCACCAAACATCCTATCCAGGGTATGTAGCAACCACGGAAGTCACCGCAGTTGCAGACATTAAAAATTAGCAGAGGGGTGTGTAGCCCGGGGTGGCATACTGAGGCCGGCTAGCGCTCAGTCGTGTCGTGGGTCTTCCGGGACACCCCCTGCTCGTGCTGAGCCACCTTACATCAAGAAACTAACACAGTGGGAAAAGGACGGGAAAGGGAAAGGTCATTTTGAGAAATGAAAAATTTAGAAAAAATTTAATAAAACATGGCCATTTATTGAACTCAAAAGAAAAAGAAATTTACAAATTCAACAAAAGTAGGTCAAGTCAAATAAAGCAAATCGGCCCCTCAATAATTTAATGCACGTAGCAAGAACAATCTAATCAAATAATTCATTTAAAGGAAAACAAAAGAAAAATAAGAATTGTTGATGTAATCGATAAATACTCACAATAGGTAAAACTCACTCCTTTTCCTCGTTGATCTCCGAGCGCTCGGCGAAGACAAAAAAAAGGGTGTGGGGCCACTGAAAATCAAATTTTAAATTAACTTTAAAACTAATTTTAAAATTCAATAACTAATAGAACGGCCAATTATCACTCTCCACGATCCGTCAATATTGTACACTCGCAAACACTTTGTTCTATTTCAATTACGTCCATTTCATTAATTAAATCTTTTGCATATAGTTAAGACTGAGACGGTCCCGCACTTCAAATTAACAATATAGTTCTCAAACTTCAAACTCTCACTTATTCAATTTTTCATATATTTAGTATTGAGGCGGTCCCGCACTTCAACTTATCAATGTAATCCTCCAAATTAAAAATTCCTTCAGTTTTCTAATTTTTTTACTTTTTCCCTCCGTCACAAAAAAAAACAGCCAAAATACTCATTCCACGAAAAGAAACAAAAGAAAAAAAACTCCTTCTTCTTTCCCAAATCAAAAATCGGACTGCCTTTCGCGAATTAATTATTCCGTCCCGCCAAACACAATTCTTTCTTCACTTCCAGTCAAATATCCACTCCAAAATCAGACTTTATCCCAAAAAAAAAGAACTCCTTCTTCACAAAACCAAATCCGGAATTTCATTTTTATACGAATTCACCATTCCGCACCGCAAAGCACAATTCATTTTTATATTAACCGTCAAATACCGCTACCAAAACTCAATTTTATTCCACTCCGAAACTTATTGTCTTTTTCCCATCCGAAATCTGACTGCCTAATCCCAACCACCTAACTTCCACTTTTCACCTTTCTCCCATCCGATCCCGCAATCCAAATTCTTTTCCAATTACCGCTGTCGCATCTGGGTAACGTAATCGAAGTTCATTACACTTCGATTCCGCTACCCACACATCTTTTGGTCCGTATCGACAATCACAATAGTTTCCATTGACTTGCATATATGGCAATTTACATCCCCAAGAATCGCTTGATTGAATGTAAAGTGTCACACATACGAGTACATTACGAAAACTATTGATTTTGCCGATACCCCAAAAAAGAGTGCTTCCGTGCGCCCGGGGGAACTTGAACTCAGGGTTCCAGCAGTCGCACGGTCGAAACTCGCGACGTAACCAATGGAGCTATGCCTTATCGATCTCCCATTCATCAGATTAGCAACTTCAACGATTATCTGGGCATGAGATTGATCTTTGGTTAGTAGGGAAGCATGAATTAATTTTCGTTAGTAAGAAAAATAAAATTTGGTAATGGGAACTAGTGGGTAGAGTTTGTTAGTATGAAGGAAGGAATTAGGTTTTGTTAGTAAGAATGAATAGAATGAAATTTTGTTAGTGGGAATTAATGTAGGGAGTGTTGTTAGTGGGAAGATTAAACTTCTTATTTTATTATTAGGGTGTTCTAATTGGAAATCAGGGAAAGGAAAGGATTGTGATGATGTGGACATAAAAATTAAAGGGAAATAGGAAAAATGTTAATAAAAATAAATACATACACCGAGGAAAAGGTGGGAATGCCCAAAGGAAAGTGACAATGTCACGGCGGCAATTTGAAGTTGCGAATGGGAGGAAGTTGGTACGCCGGAATTCGCAACAATCGTGGGGACGACCCAGACCCTGAGTGTCTCATTCAGCCGGGCAAACAAAGAAGGTCGGCAGGGGTAATTATGAATCGGATCGGATGTCTTTGGCGTGAAAGGTCCCAAGCAGCTTACCGAATTCATCCTCAAGCTCGTATGCCACTTGCCCAATACGACGTCGGACCACTGCAGGAGTGAATCGTGGAGCGAATTTGGCTGCAAAGCGATCTGCGGCGTTGCTCACAGAGAAATTACGCACGAAAACCTTCTGACCTTGGAGTAGCTCACGAGGACGAACACGAAGGTTGTAGCGTTGAGCACCCTTTTGGTAGGCTTCTTGCAGTTTGCATCTGACTTGGTCCTGTACAGCTCGCAGTCGATCACTGTTAGCACTTAGCTGTACCTCACCATCATCAAAAGCATTAAGGCTTCTGAGGAGGGCGTACTCAGAGCCATGTTGGATAGGGTGGTACCCGAACATGAGAAAGTAGGGCGAATATCCCGTGGACTCATGAATCACCTTGCGGAAGGCAAAACATGAGGCTGGAAGATTCTCGTCCCACTTGCCATGATCAGACCCTATATAGGCTCTAATGGCGTTCAGTGTCGACTGGTTTGACCTCTCTGAGGCATTCGCCTGCGGTGAATGATATGGGGTGAAGCAATGCTGCACTCCATAGTCATTCATAAGCTTAGCGAATACCTTGGAGGTGAACTGTACCCCATTGTCAGAGTGAAGCCATTCAGGCACTCCGAAAGTCAGAAAGATTTCGCGCTCCAAATATCGCACGACTGACTCTGCGGTGGCTTTCGTCATGGGCTTGAGCCATACGAACTTGGTGTAATGATCAAGGACCACGAACAATTGGGTATTCCCTGATTTTGAACGAGGGTATGGGCCCATGAAGTCCACAAACAGGCGCTGCATAGGTCGTTCGGAGTCTCGTGATGCTCCCATAGGGGGTCTCATTGTGGAATTTGCCGGTTTGACCTGTTTGCATATCAAGCAATTCTTGATGTGCTGAATCACATCTTGACGCAAACGAGGCCAATAATAATACCTTTGCAAAACTTCAGTTGTTTTGCGAATTCCACAATGAGAGCCCCGGGGATCATCATGAGCTCGTACTATGAGAGCTCGTTGGTGACCCTCAGGAACCCATAGTTTTGTTCTGGGAATATCAGAAGTCGACGTTACAGGAGAACCAGTACTAATATAGATTCGACCATCTGCAAGGTGCAAATTCTGAAACTGCTCGGTTTGTTTCAAGATTTGCTCCTTGAGATGCTCATACTCGGGCTCCTGAAACGCAGACTCCGGAATTGAACCACCAATGTGTCCGTGCTCCGGGAGACAGGGAATGATCGAGTTCACCCGCTCGTCCCTCGAGCATGTTCTTGACAACGCATCGGGAACAACGTTAAGGGCCCCTTTCCGGTGTTCAATTTGGAAATTAAACCCTTGTAATTTCAGGCTCCAGCGAGCCAATTGACCAGAAAGGTCCGACTGCTGCATCAGCCATTTAAGACTGGCATGGTCGGTTATGATGGTGAAAGGCAACCCTTCGATATATGCCCTGAATCTCTTTACGCTCTGCACCGCAGCTAAGCATTCCAATTCTGTAATGCTATAGTTCCGTTGCGCAGCGTTGAGCTTCATAGACATATATGCGATTGGATGCTCTCCACCCTCATCGTCCTTCTGGAACAAAAGACTTCCAATACCCACTGTACTTGCGTCACACTGGATATAGAAGTGCTTCGTAAAGTCAGGGTTGGCCAGCACTGGAGCAGAAATCAGCAATTGCTTCACCTTATTGAAGGCACTATTGGCGGAAGCAGACCACTTGAAGGTACGTTTACCCTTTAGCAAATCCGTTAGAGGGGCCGTAACCGAGGCGAAGTTTGGAATGAAACGCCTGTACCATCCTGCCATGCCCATAAACCGTCTCACGTCTTTGGCCGTTCGGGGTTCAGGATAGGAGACTATACCTGAAACCTTCTCTGGGTCGGTGCGCAGGATACCATCACTCACTACGAAGCCAAGATATTTGATCTCCTTCTTGACGAACTTGCTTTTTTCAACATTGATGGTCAAGTGGGCGTCCCTGAGCAGTTTTGCAACAGTACTCAGGAGCTCCAAGTGCTCATCAAATGTTGAACTTGTAACAAGCAGGTCATCTAGGTAAACAAATACCTTGTCCTGCAGCTCATGCGGTATTACTTTATGCATCAACCGACACATCGTTTGGGGAGCATTACACAAACCGAACGGCATGACCTTGAAATGGTACAAGGGCCTGCCAGGGACAGTAAAGGCCGTTTTCTCCTTACTTGCCTCATCCAAAGGTATTTGCCAAAAGGCATCCTTCAGGTCCAAGCTGGTAATGAACCTGGTACTCTGCAACCGTGCCAAAAGACCTTCAATCAGTGGCAACGGATAGGCGTCCTTAACAGTCACCTCGTTGAGGCGTCGAGCGTCAAGACATAAACGCACCTTGCCGGGTTTTCTGACAAGGGTCACAGGCGAACTCCACGAACTCTGACTTTCCTCTATTACCCCCAAAGACAACATACGATCGAGTTCGTCATACAACAGTTTCTGTATAACAGGCGAGACAGCATAATGCCGCTGCTTGATGGGTCGAGCGGAACCAGTGTCGATGTGATGAGACACGAGACTGGTCCTACCCAAGCCTTTTTCATTATACGATGGAAACTGTTGTTTGACGAAGTCCAGTCGTTGCTGATTTTTTGGGGACAGCAGATGAAATTCAGTGGGTAGTCCAAAGGTATCCTCCATGGGAGTCCCACACTGTCAGACTCGGCGGGCATAAATGCCTTCACCTCCCTACCACAAAAAAAAAAAAAAAAAAGGTCTAGACAATTCCAGCAGACGTTAAATTCGTATCCGGTCCGCGTAGGAGCTAAAGAACGGGCTTGAGCGGTGCCTTGGGGCGATTTTACGTTTGTCTTGCTCGCCCAGGTGGCCTTTGGGGTCAACGGAGTCCTTACTGCTGCTAGTTCGGGCTGCGTCGGAATCGGAACTGAGGCATACAGATCAGCGTTATGGAAGGGTGATGATGCTTGATTACAGCCAGTGGCATGAGATATCTTTGAAATACCGTGTGTATTTGCTACCCATGCACTCCTTGCAGATAATTGCGAGTCTACCGCGGATAATTCGGGATATTGTCCACGGGGTGTGAACTCAGCCTGTTCAGTATACTGCCGAGTTTGTCGTATATCAGGGGAATACGGTTGCGCTGGTCTTGACCTTCCCGTCATATTTTCTGAAGGCCAACTATCCTCCTCCCAAGAGACTTCATGAAGTTTATGGATCCCACGCATTGTGCTTCGTGGCTCTGGGATCCCATCAGGGTACCAGACAGCTTCTATGGCCCGACACCGCCGGGAAAGCTCCCTTACTGAAGAGAAATCAATTCCCGCCAAGTGATCTCGCAGACGCTGGCTCATGTTCAGACTGAGTATGCGCTGAAGGTCACAGTCGGAGAGGCAATTTTTCAGACGTACCGCTTTGGCCGTAATATCGTCGAAAAAGGTTTGGAAAGACTCTCCAGGTTTTTGTTTTCGGGCATCTATTTCGCGCCGAATATCTATGTCCATGTAGTGGCCAGCGAAACGTTCTTTAAACGCGTCCACCAAAGAGGACCATAGCATTATGGAGCAGCTTTGGTAGTAAGTCCAATACCAATCCTCGGCGGGTCCCTTGAGGAGAAGATGGAAATCCATGGCCAAAGTTTCGGAGGATATCCCGTAATGATGGGCGAGAGTCTCCACTCGAAACAAAAACCGCTCGGCGTCCAACCCTCGTGAGGTACCGTCAAAACTCACCGTCCATTTATTCACCGGCAAGTATCTTGAAGGCTGCCTCTGAGGCTCGATTGATGGTCTATGGGTACTCGATAACCTGGGGGTTTCCACACTATGCGGTGATGTTCTAGGAGCCGCGTTAGTAGCTGGGTGCAATTCTAATGGTGAAGGAGGTACGAAATTGTCCCCTAAATTTGTAAGATGTCCTGCAGGATGTGGTGGTGACAAAGTCAAGCGATCTAGACCTCGCGTAAGACGCGCCAGCCCAGAATCATCTGAGCGTCTGACTGTGTTCGGCATTATGACACGTGATTGGCCGGTGACTAGTGTGTATATAAAGTTATTTATTTAGATTTTTTTTTTTTTTTTAAAGAAATCGCTAAACGTAATAAAATATCGAAGCAAGATATTGTAGCAAAACGGCGTACAGCAAATCTCATACAATTAGGTCAGCAAAAGCAATAACCAGCGTGTAATTAAAATAGAAAAAAAAATCACTGATATAATTATCGGCAAAAAATGAATACAATGGACATTTTTCATTTCTCAAAAATGATTCTCCCCATTAATGGAAAGGGAAAAGAAAGGGAATTGAATAGGATAGTGAATAAAATTTAGACAAAACACGAAGCAGACAACCCACAACAGTGCCTGGTATAACAATGGAATTCGTAATCGGACTCCGCTCCAATTGTCACCTCAAAGGGCTGACTACGAGACCATTATGAAATACTACGGACTTCATAATGGCTCGGACAAGAGCCGCACATATCCCAAAGCTACCACCAGATAAATGATGGAAGGACCGAAAGCGTTGGCTAATTCCAAGAGTTGGATCTAAGTCCAACTATCCCGTGCAGGGAGATATAACCAACGACTCGAAATTCGGTTGATCCCAACCAACATCTACATTGCCACAGCTTATCCACTATCATAGCCGGTGTGAACTATAAAACATAAATTCAGCACGGTAGGCGCCACTGCAACTGCGGCGAACCCCGTGATCAAAATTCTATCATTAACTATCCAATAAAACCGAAACTATATCTGTTTATCAATTTATCAAAATTCTTAACAAAGCAAAGGAAAACAAAAAAAAAAAAAAACTATTTCCCTGAAATGCTCAGACCACTATTCAAGTCAGGCACTCCAGGTACTCAGCCCAACAAATCAAAAATTGTAAAATTCAAATTATAATTAAAAACTAACCAAAACAATCAAAACCATAAAAACCAAAGAAGTTTGGGCGCCATATGTAGCAACCACGGAAGTCACCGCAGTTGCAGACATTAAAAATTAGCAGAGGGGTGTGTAGCCCGGGGTGGCATACTGAGGCCGGCTAGCGCTCAGTCGTGTCGTGGGTCTTCCGGGACACCCCCTGCTCGTGCTGAGCCACCTTACATCAAGAAACTAACACAGTGGGAAAAGGACGGGAAAGGGAAAGGTCATTTTGAGAAATGAAAAATTTAGAAAAAATTTAATAAAACATGGCCATTTATTGAACTCAAAAGAAAAAGAAATTTACAAATTCAACAAAAGTAGGTCAAGTCAAATAAAGCAAATCGGCCCCTCAATAATTTAATGCACGTAGCAAGAACAATCTAATCAAATAATTCATTTAAAGGAAAACAAAAGAAAAATAAGAATTGTTGATGTAATCGATAAATACTCACAATAGGTAAAACTCACTCCTTTTCCTCGTTGATCTCCGAGCGCTCGGCGAAGACAAAAAAAAGGGTGTGGGGCCACTGAAAATCAAATTTTAAATTAACTTTAAAACTAATTTTAAAATTCAATAACTAATAGAACGGCCAATTATCACTCTCCACGATCCGTCAATATTGTACACTCGCAAACACTTTGTTCTATTTCAATTACGTCCATTTCATTAATTAAATCTTTTGCATATAGTTAAGACTGAGACGGTCCCGCACTTCAAATTAACAATATAGTTCTCAAACTTCAAACTCTCACTTATTCAATTTTTCATATATTTAGTATTGAGGCGGTCCCGCACTTCAACTTATCAATGTAATCCTCCAAATTAAAAATTCCTTCAGTTTTCTAATTTTTTTACTTTTTCCCTCCGTCACAAAAAAAAACAGCCAAAATACTCATTCCACGAAAAGAAACAAAAGAAAAAAAACTCCTTCTTCTTTCCCAAATCAAAAATCGGACTGCCTTTCGCGAATTAATTATTCCGTCCCGCCAAACACAATTCTTTCTTCACTTCCAGTCAAATATCCACTCCAAAATCAGACTTTATCCCAAAAAAAAAAGAACTCCTTCTTCACAAAACCAAATCCGGAATTTCATTTTTATACGAATTCACCATTCCGCACCGCAAAGCACAATTCATTTTTATATTAACCGTCAAATACCGCTACCAAAACTCAATTTTATTCCACTCCGAAACTTATTGTCTTTTTCCCATCCGAAATCTGACTGCCTAATCCCAACCACCTAACTTCCACTTTTCACCTTTCTCCCATCCGATCCCGCAATCCAAATTCTTTTCCAATTACCGCTGTCGCATCTGCGTAACGTAATCGAAGTTCATTACACTTCGATTCCGCTACCCACACATCTTTTGGTCCGTATCGACAATCACAATAGTTTCCATTGACTTGCATATATGGCAATTTACATCCCCAAGAATCGCTTGATTGAATGTAAAGTGTCACACATACGAGTACATTACGAAAACTATTGATTTTGCCGATACCCCAAAAAAGAGTGCTTCCGTGCGCCCGGGGGAACTTGAACTCAGGGTTCCAGCAGTCGCACGGTCGAAACTCGCGACGTAACCAATGGAGCTATGCCTTATCGATCTCCCATTCATCAGATTAGCAACTTCAACGATTATCTGGGCATGAGATTGATCTTTGGTTGGTAGGGAAGCGTGAATTAATTTTCGTTAGTAAGAAAAATAAAATTTGGTAATGGGAACTAGTGGGTAGAGTTTGTTAGTATGAAGGAAGGAATTAGGTTTTGTTAGTAAGAATGAATAGAATGAAATTTTGTTAGTGGGAATTAATGTAGGGAGTGTTGTTAGTGGGAAGATTAAACTTCTTATTTTATTATTAGGGTGTTCTAATTGGAAATCAGGGAAAGGAAAGGATTGTGATGATGTGGACATAAAAATTAAAGGGAAATAGGAAAAATGTTAATAAAAATAAATACATACACCGAGGAAAAGGTGGGAATGCCCAAAGGAAAGTGACAATGTCACGGCGGCAATTTGAAGTTGCGAATGGGAGGAAGTTGGTACGCCGGAATTCGCAACAGGTACACTGACAACACCCGTCACGTTCAGAGGTCAAAATAAGGATATGACCTTCATCGTCATCCCTTCACTGACTCAGAACTTGTACCTTGGCGTCGATTTCGTCCTTCAATTTGGTTCGGCCCCAGACGTATTCACAGACTCACCTTTAAATACAAGATACGTCCACGAACTCGCTTCTATTCCCGACAGGCACGAATTAACGCCTAACTAACGACAACGTCTGGAAGCATCCATCGCTGCTTTTCCATCTTACGCTACGCAAAGCCTAGGCCGCACCACTCTGGTCTCATATGTCATCGACGTTGGCGATAGCAAACCCATAAAACAGACACTACCCCATCTCACCGGCCATGGAAAAGCTAGTGTACGCAGAGTTGGGGGTTAAATAGGAGTCCCAAAGTGCCTGGTCCTCACCGGTAACCTTGGTGGTGTAGCCAGGTAAAGTCCGTCTTTGCCTAGATGCCCAGAAAGTCAACGCAGTGACCATTAAAGGCGCTTACCCTCTTCCGCTCATCGATGGAATATTGGGAAGACTGCCCGAAAGCTAACTACATCACCAGTTTCGATCTTAAAGATGCATTCTGGCAAATTCCACTCGATGAAGGGTCGAGGGATAAGACCGATTTCACAGTGCCCGGACGACCATTATATCAGTTCGTCACAATGCCTTTTGGCCTGTGTAACGCTCCGTAAACGATGACCCGGCTGATGGACAAAGTCATTCCACCTCATCTGAAACACCAAGTGTTCGTGTACCTGGATGACCTCCTACTCATCACGGAAACGTTTGACTAACATCTTCTACTGTTGCAAGAAGTAGTCCTGCATATCAGTAAGGCGGGACTCACCATCAATGTCCAGAAAAGCATGTTTGTTATGAACGCAGTCCAATATCTAGGCCATGTCATGGGACATGGTACTATCAAAACTGATCCGGACAAAACTCGGGCTATTGATGAGTTTCCCTTACCGAAGACCGTTAAGCAGCTACGACGTTTCTTAGGAGTGTGCAGTTGGTACCGAATGTTCGTTCGGAATTACGCATCAGTTTCAGCGCGTCTGTCGTACATGCTCCGGAAAGGTAAGTTCATTTGGACTGAACTCATTCGAAAGGCATTTGAAGAGCTCAAACAAGCCTTGACATCTGCTCCAGTCTTATACAGCCCTGACTTCCCTGAAACCCTTCTCCATTAATTGTGACGCAAGTCAACATGTAGTTGGGGGCTGTCCTTGTGCAATTGACCGAAGATGGAGAGAAAGCTTCCATTGCTTTCATGTCGATTAAACTGAGTTCGGCCCAAAGGAACTTCACCGTATCTGAACAAGAATGCCTGGCAGCGCTGAAGGCTGTTAAGAAATTCCGAGCATACATCGAAGGCCACCAGTTTGAAATCATCACGCTTCGTTATAATGGTTGATAAACCAAGCGGACTTACACCGACGTTTGGCCCGATAGGGTCTTAAAATGCAAGGGTTTAAGTTTTCCATCAAACATCGGAAAGTGACCCAAAACATCATGCCCGATACTCTCTCGCCAATGTTTTCTCCCGAGGGACCAGAATTTACGGTAAATGACGATGATCCCATCGAGATAGACTTGTACAGTCCGCATTTTAATTCAGACAGCTGCAACGAGTTGAGGCAAATCATCATAACCCAGCAAACACAGTTGCTTGATTTGAAAGTGATAGACGGCTATATATATCGACGTAATGAATACTCAAACGGTGATCCATTGCAGGAAGAAGAGTCCTGAAAACTCTGGGTGCCGGAAGAAATGACCCACAATCTGATCCTCGGCGCATTCGACCATCCACTAAGTGCTCACGGTGGCTACGGTCGGACTTCTTTTGGCCTAAAATGTCATCTCAGGTCAAAGACTATATAAGCGCCTGTGAGACCTGTTATGGCCATTAAAGTTCCCAACCAGCCTCTTCGACCTGCTACCCAACCTCAACTCAGCGTTCCGGACCGCGTATTCCAACGCCTGTATATAGATCTACTCGGCCCATGTCGTCGTTCTTCTGTGGGACATATTGGAGCTATCGTTGTTCTAGATCAGCTATCTAAAGTACCGCTGGTGGAACCCATTCGTAAGTTCACGACTCCACCTATTGTGAAATTTCTACTGAGTCGGGTATTCCACGTGTTTGGTGTATCGAAAAGGGTGTACTCGGAAAACGGAGTAGAGTTCCGATTTTGGCAGTTTAAGGGTCTTCTCGAACAGTACAGTGTCGAACGCCAACTGACGCCCAAATACTCTCCTCAATCTAACACATCAGAACGTTTGAATCGCAACGTGTTAGCCGCGATCCGTTCTTATATCCATCCAACTCAGAAGGATTGCGACCGCAGATTGTCTCGCCTTATTTTGCCGGCTTCGGACAGCACATGATTTGCCGGCAAATCATACAGGCTACTACGGCAATTGAAATGTTTGGGAGATCCCGTCGTTGCGCTGGGGCCCCAAAGACGTTTAGGTGAGCTCCGCCAATAAATCGGACGGACGATAATGGCCGCAGGACGTGCAAATGAGACGCACTACAACCTGAGGACCCAACTTTCTGATTTTAAAAAAAGGGACAAAGTCTTTCGGCGCAACTTCCGCCGCTGGGCATTACAATGAAAAGCTAGATCATCGTTTTCTAAAAAGCCCTGTACATAAGGTTCTAGCACCCAACCATTACCTCCTCACTGACATATTGCGGAAAGAAAAAGACCTGCCTCGATAGTTTAAACTTACATGTCTGTTTTGTCCGTCTGTACTTAGTTTCAATCACACGCATAGTTTACAAATTTGCAGCAAACCAAAAGTATTTGCGTCAGTCTCTCCGTCCGCTAATCATACTTACTTCTGTCATCCCACTCCACATTCCGACCCCGAACACTATCTCTTTTTTCGCATTCCTTGTCGCCATGGGATTGCGAGAAAACTAGCTGCCCTATAGTAATCGAGCAGTCACCTAAGCCAAATGCCCGAAAACCAGCATAACACTGTTCCGAATTTTCAATTGCAGATTTGAAAAATTTAATAACTCAAACATAAATTTTTGTGAATTATAAAATTTAGCATAAAAAAAAATTTAATTTTTTCATTATAAGTATAAATAATATATATAAAAATTTAATTTTTTCATTGTAAATATAAATTTCTTTTTATATATTAAACGTAAATTTTTCTTTGCATTGATATTCGTCATGAGATTTATCTTTAATTAGGATTTAAAGTTTTCTCGGTATTATTATTATTTTTTCTTTTTTTGATTAACAACTCAAATCTGCAATTGAAAGTTCTGACATGAGAACACTGATATAATTCTTCCTATCCATGTATTGCATTGCCGAATGCAATCTAACTTGGCTGAACTAGAGGCTCGTCTCAATTCACCGTTACGGCATAGAGATGATGCTGAGATTGGGACTGACCGAAGAGTTGCTTGGCAGAAGCCGGGGCGTGACCGAATTCAGTTTCGGTTTGGGTAGAGAAACAGGCGGCGTCGGAAGCGCATGGGTACAAGATACGAGTGATACGTTCGAAAGAAGAATAAATCGCTGAATAGAGCCGAAAGGAAGAGTTCTCCAATAGTAGTTCGAGTTGTAGCCAAGCAAAAAAGTAAAATTAGAAATTGATCATTTGCTGTGAAAATTCAGAGTTCTCTTTGCGCGTTCGTCGTGCTGTTTCTGCTAAGTATTGGCGATTGCGATAAACTTGGTGGTGCGTTGCTGCTGAAGCGGGTGCGCCACAAAGAAAAGCGTGCTTGCGTCTTTCTTACAACAAAAACAGACTTTGTTGTACAGGAGCGGAAAAACTTGGCGCTCGTTGTGGGCAAGTGATTTACCAAAGTAAAAGTCGTGATTGCTAGTCTGGCGTAGGTTTTCTTGCTCGCGCGGAAAACTGCTCAAGTGCAAGATAGTGTTCGCGTGGATCACGTCATCGCGGACAAAGATCTGGCGATATTTTTATTACGGGAAAAACCGATAATTATTTATTCCTATCTGTTTTTATTTATTTGTTTCCACCCAACAAACAGTGCTAAGTGCTAAATTGCGGGACTTCGTATTTTATTTTGTTGATCTCAACTGTTACAATTCTTCGGTCGTCAGCAGACAAGAAAGGGAAATTTTTCGTGAACTTCTGAAAAAACAACGTAAAGTATAAACTCAACAGGAAAGCCAAAACGAACACAGTTTCAGTTTTGCGTGGAATTAAATTATCTGGACCGTGCTGGAAGAGAGGGGGAAAATATTCTAGCGAAGAAACTCAAAGCCCGGATTTGAACATTTTGAATCGCGCGTCATTTGTACTGATTCATACGCGCCGGAAAGGTTTAATGTGTGTCGTGCTGAGTTTTTCAAGAATTAAATAAGGAAGCGCCATCAACAATTTCTTCTGGATTTTCACCGAAAGTATCTCGCTGTGGGGCTCCCAACAACTTAGAAAAAAATTCAGTGCCTTTGTAGACGACAAGTTAATATCCTGTCGCGGTGTTTGCGTATTTTGTAGCCTTTTTGCTGCTCGATCAAAAATTAATCGCAAATCGAAACAGAAAAGAAAAACTTTTTAATTTGTATGAATTCCGTTACCACGTGCGCGTTTTAAAATTTACCAATTGAAAAAATATACGTATATATGTGCCTAATTTGTCAATTTAAAGATTAGAGTCGATTAATATTTGAATAGGTTCACCGACCCCGTCTACGAGCGCTCGTTAGGAGGTCGGGTAAGTACCCTTTTTGGTTATTCAAAAGAAAACAAATGAAAAGAGAAAAAATTATATTCAAATATTTACATACTTACATAGTCATTCAATCACGATTAATTTGACTTCGGTATTTGTGTTAGAGATACTTTATCGTAAAAAAAATTAAAAAATGAAAAAATTAAACACACAGTATACGTACGATTTAAAAGTGATAAAATAAAGTACACAGAAATTTAATATTCAAAACAAAAATTTACCATGAAATACGATAGTTGGTGGAATAAGAAAGTGTTTTGTAATTAAATCCAAACTTGGTCTTACCTTTCGTCAAACCTCACCGGGTATGGAACCCGCCACGTTGGCTGGCCCCTCCACTATAATGAGCTAGCCATCGGGTGTGTTCACCCCTTTCTATGTGTTCACACGTGATCCTATTTATGGCATACGGTTACGTGATTCCCCCACATAATACTATGATATAAATTTGCCACGTTTATGGTTTTCATTTCAAGGAAAAATTCATTCAAATTATGTATGTAAGCGTGGCCATATTTTCCATTTAAGTGAAAACTTAAATGAAAAATATGGCCACTCTTACATTTGGATCTCGATCCGGTTGGGAGGGTGCGAGGGGGCACCGCTTCCACCTGGAGGCCCCATTCTTATTTCGGGGCCATAAGTATCGTCGGTAACGACGAAGTCCGTCTGTTTTCTCCCGGCCCAGTTTGTTAATGGCTATAAGCAATTTCAAACCTTAGTAAGTTAACTCGGCCTCGACACCAGTCGATCAACATTACATCGTTTCAATTCGTGAATGCGAAATTTTTTTGTAGTGGCTCCTTGTGCTGGGGAGAAGAACCCGCCCCACTACACCGCAATGCGAGCCTGCCAGCGCATTCACGCGTCCTCAGACAACGCCAATCTCGGCGGACCCCACCATCCTTTTTCGCCGAGGCAGCAGACCATCGCTGCAGTCCTTTACAAACATTTTAGCTACCCATTTCACTACAGGAAGTTAGGCGATAAATCAAGGAAATGGAAAAAACAAGGAATTATTAGAAACAGTAATCCTAGATACTTCAGTCCACTGATCGTCGTTCCGAAAAAACGATAACTCTGGAGAAAGTAAATATAGAATTTTAATTGCTTATAGGAAACTAAATTAGGTCGGAATTGATGACAAGTTACCGTTACCAAATATCTTGGACATATCAGGAAGGGCACAATATTTTACAACTATTGACGGCCATAGGATATCATCAAATATTTGTTGATGAGAGTGATAGGCATAAAACCGCTTTTGCCACACCTCATGACTTATATGAGTAGTGTTTGCTGAAAGAAGTAGTAACGGTAAAGCACATGTTACCTTAATTGTGCTTATTTGGTGTAACACTGAATAAGCTTCAAAGGTAATAGCATCCACAGAACAATTCAAAAAAATATCAATAAAAGCAATTAGCGTATCGCCAAATGTTAAATATTAATAAACCTGAATGTTCAGAGATTGCAGCCAAGGCATGATTCTTTTAAACGTTCCCAGCAGCCTCACTGGGAAAAATAGAAAAGGCTTATGTTGCTAGAAAGATCGTACTGAGCAATTATTTTCAACTTCAAAATATTAAATAGTCACAATATGCTTACCTAAACTAAATAACACTTACAGTAGCAAAAAATCTTCTCAGGAAGATTGTTTAGACTAAACAATCCAAAGTCATAAAACCTTCATAAGAGATATAATATTTCACGTGTTATATAATGTGAAAAGTGCTGAATTTCATTTTAAGTGGAAAGAACATTCAAATTGATCTCGCAACAAAGTGTCGGACTGGAGACGAGACATTTTATTTATCTTAGTGTTGAATTTATATATTTGGATAGGTATAAAAATTTGATTGAGCTATGTTATGTTATATTGAATTTCGTATCGGGTTACATTTTTCTTTCTTTAAACAATTGGAAACGTGGAGAATTAGAATAATTGAAATTTGTTGAATTTGTATGTAAAAATTATAATGAATTTATGATGAAATTAGTACGATATGAATTTACAAAATTTGTAACATTCTCACCGGCTTGAACTAGTTTTTCAATCTTGAACTTGAATCGTGAACTCTGATGCTTGCTGCGATTAGGATCTACGTCTTGGTGCTGCAACAGGTGGTTGGCTAAAACCCTTGATACGCAATCCGCAATATTTGACAACGATAAAGATGATAGCTACTAAGATGAGGAAGAGGCAAGTGTACGATACGCTGAATTGATGAACGTCATGGTGTCTTAATTTTGGCACTGCGGAATTTCTATGAACGATATCGAGGTGTTGGTTTAGTCTGTGGATGTCTTCGGAAATGTTCAATCTGTCATTAGGTTCGATTCGAATTTGATAGCTTTCATCGTGTATCGGAATGATTTCACTGTCGTTGCGTATGGGAAAAACGAATGTTGAATTCAACGTAACATGTCGGTTGACGCTTTCGATTGTGATTTGACCGTGTTTGAGAATACACCCTGGAAAGAGAACAAAAGTTCCCGTACCGTTTAATCGGCGCTGTGTGATTTGACTGTTGCAGATTACACTCATGACGGTGCCGTGTCTTATTGAGTGCAGCCAATGATTTTCGGTTTGTAAGCGCGTGAACTGAAGTTTCGGTGGATTGGAAGTTTGGAGAAAGATGTTAATATCACATCCATTTGAATAGAAGTTGATATTGATAGGTGATTAGTTGATAGGTGATTAGTTGATATTGCAGAAGAAGTTGGAGTTCTGCGCTTTAGAACACTTTGTTATGAGTTCGTGGTCTCGCGTGGGATAATACTGGTCATGATGTAAATTGATCAGCATGTATTGAGAGTCCGGCTGAATCACAGTGAATGTATCATTAGTTTCGAATCATGGGATGGGTGTATTTTTGAATAGCTCGAATTTTGAGTGTGTGATCAGTGGCATTTTAATCCGAAAAATGATCTGATCCTTGAATAGCCCGCCTTGAATGTTCATAATTCTGTAGAGTTCACTAGATTGTCAAAATCAATGGGCGGACACAGATGTGTAAGTAAGTTTGCCTTGATAAGTTGTATCTGTTTCTGCAATTGAGCCGGACTTAACAATAGCGGACTCACTTTCCTATGACGGGTGTCAACCAAGACATTCAGTAGCGCGTTTTGGATATGTTGAAAGTTAGATACGGCGAGAATCAAACGGCCGGATAATGAATTGAAAATCTCCTGCAATCGCTGACTGTCGATAGCTTTGCTGATGGAATTAACGGTATTTGTAGTAGTGTTGAGAACTTCATAAAACTCCTGCAATCTTCGAGTAGTGTCTTCGTGTGATCTTTGAATTATGTTTACTATAGAGTTGATGAGAGTAGTTTGATTTTTTATGAGGTCCATAAGCGACTGGTCGTTATCTTCAAGCTGATTAATTATGTTTGACATCCTTTCAGCATAACTTAAATCTAGTATACCAAATAATGAGTTGCCTCACGTTGCCGATGATGTCAAATGGTGATCTTCTCGACCTCTTTGCCTTTGTCGATAGTAAATAGTTATTCGTGGTTAGCTCTGTAAGCGTAGCTTGCAGGTAAGACAATGTTTCCTCACATGATCCAGGATCTTGTAGTCGTGTGCAAAATGTGCTTAGTTTAGAAGCAGCTTCGCACATGCCCAAAAGGGTGCCCAAAAAGGTTTGATTGAGTAGAATACGACCATGGTCCACTCATCTACAATTAAGGATGCGGATCCGAGGCCCTCGAAATATAGTCCTGGATGGTCCCTGAAGGATGTGATTTTGATTGAATCCTCGGTTGCCCTGGCTGGTAAGATGAAACATATTGACAGCAGGGTTGTAAGGGCCCATGTTATCCTCTTTCGTTTTGTGCTAGTGGAAGGTCCCGGATCGTTGGCTAGTTTACTGGTTGAACGTTTAGGTGCATTCTATTCCACTCGTACATCTGGATTTGGGCATTGATATTCTGATGATGGTTCTGGTATTGGCTCCGCAGATTGTGTATCGGTATTAGTTTGTTGTTCCATCATTTTCGGCTTCTATGGGAAGAGGTGCCACCTTATGAATTGGTCGCTTGATTATTCCAGATGCGACCCGAACGAAACCATCAGCTCCTCTTATGGCATTGGTAATACGCCCCAGAGGCCATGATTGTGGTGGTATGTTGCCCTCCTTGGCTATCACCATTGTCCCAGTTTTGATGTTTTCGATTACCGTTTTCTATTTGTGGCGTTGTTGGAGTTCACTCAGGTATTCCCTACTCCAGCGATTCCAGAAATTTCGCTTAATTCTGGTTAGCTCCTTCCATCTGTCATCCAGTGAAAGTGTGTTCGAGTTGTGCGTAGGGATCAATGGTAGAATTAAGCGGATCTCCAATGAGCAATTGGCAATTGTAGCAAAGCAACAAACTAACGCGACGTAAGCTTTCTGTGGTGGCCTACCGCGGATTTCGGTTCGGATGTAAAAGGGGCCGCAAAATCGATACCAGATTTTATAAATGGACGCGATGGTTGGACTCGGTCATTTGGGAGGCTCCCCATTATTTGTTATTGTAGCTTTGGTTTTTCTCGCGCAAAGAGAACGCATTTGTCAATTATAGTTCTCGCAACAATTTTTCCATGAATTGGCCAGTGGTTTTGTCTGGTTAAGACCAATAGACCAGCTTGCCGGATGTGATTATTGGCACAGTGAATTTGCCTCATAATGAGTCAGATGACGTGGTGTTTTTGAGGCAAAATGACTGGATGTTTTGCTTCAAATGAAAGGTCTGCATTTTGGAGCCGTCCACCGACTTTCATAATTCCATGCTCGTCAAGGAATGGACATAGACTACTAATGCTGCTTGTTGAATTGATTCCCTTATTTCTTCGCAGTTGCTCCAAGTCGTCAGGAAACGCTTCCGTCTGGACTTCCTTTATGATGATGTTCATGGCCTACTCTAACTCTAGCACGGATAAGACTCCAAAGCGACTACGTGTGGTTGTTTGGAGTTGTTGATGAATCGAGGACTGTATGCCACAATTTACTTGATTCGATGTATGCTACTGATATGGGCTCGAGATGTCACAAAGCCGTCGTTTGTGGGTGTGGCTATCAAGACTGAATCAGGACGTCTTCACTCCAATGGAGTTGCCGTATCGATGGCTTTATTGGACCAACGTTGTTTTGGTTGATAAAGAAACATGGGACCATAGAAACACTGTTGATGATGCTTGAATCTTCCGGGTGCTACTCCTCTTGATATGAGATCAGCTGGATTTTGTTTAGCTGGCACGTGCTTCCACTGGGACTCCAGTGTAAGTTCCTGTATGACAGCAACTTGATTTGCACAAATTTCTATAGTGAGGAAGCTTGTGATCTCAATTATGACAGAACGATTTCTGAGTGAGTCCAGAAGTGGACTGGGTCGCTCCATTTGAGATCTGTCTTCACCCGTTGGGCCAGGTCCATGCCCAATTTGATGGCGCACAATTTCAATCGTGGTAGTGTGATGGGCTTCAGCGGCGCTATTCTAGACTTAGCGCACAACAATCGAACTATTATTGTGCCATCGCTGAGGGATGACCGAATGTAAATAAAAGAGCCATACGCTCTCTCAGAGGCATCGAAAAGATGTGGAGCTGCTTGTCTTTAACACGGATGTGTGCTGCAATGTGCCGTGGGATTGCTATTTCGTATAGTGCTTTGAGGTTTTGTCTAAAATTGCGCCAATCAGCCAAGAGTTCTTCAGGAATAATCTCATCCCAATTAAGGTTCAGTCGCCAGAGGTTTTGCAGCATGAGCTTAGCAGTGACCGTGAATGGGCCCATCAAACACTTAGGATCAAATAAATGCGCGATATCGGAAAGAACCTGCCGCTTCGTGATGTTTAATGTGTCGCTGTAGTTGACTGTAACCCGAAGCTCATCTGCTTTTGGAAGCCACCTCAATCTAAGTGCCTTTACTTGTGGATTGTTTTCATCGACCAAGTCTAGCCGCGTTGCCACTTCATCACTGGGAAGGTACCTGGTGAATGCGTCATGATTTGCGATTTCGTAGCTTGAATCCAGCCTGACTCAGAATTGCCCGTAACTGCCTCTGAGCTTGTAACCCTTTGCACAAAGTGCCTGCCCCAAACATCGCCTCATCCACGTGCATATTTTCAAAAATCTCTGCTGCTCCCAGTGATTTGTTGATATTGTTGTCCTACACTAATCGGTGGAGGCACTGAATTGCAAGGTATGGTGTTGTGGTAAGTCCGTATCATGAAGCTTCTTGTGGATTCTCACGCCAGACAATCATATGATACTGCCGGTCATCATTTGCTACCAATATCTGCCGGTACATTTTCTCTATGTGTGCACTGCAAACATATCGTGGAAGACGAAAACGAAGTGGGACGGAAAAAATGTCTTCTTGAATTTTGGAGCCAGTAAATAAGATGTCATGGAGCAAGAGTTGAGATGAGGTTTTTGCGGATCGATCAAACACAACGCTGAGTTTCGCTGCTTCGCTATCTAGTTTATAGACACAATGGTGCGACAGGATGTATTGCAAAGCCGAAAGATCAGTTATTTGGACATATGTTCTAACCTTATGTATTCTCGGATAAAGTTGACATACTGGCCTTTGAGATCAGGATTTCAGTTGAGTCTTCTCTCAATGGCTAGAAACTTCCTTTGGGCTTGCACTTTGGAATCACCCAATACTGAAGGGTTTTCAGAAAAAGGGAGCCTTACCACAAATCTTCCGTCGAGATTTTGCTTGGTGTTCTCTCTAAAGTGGGCTTCGCATTTATTTTCGGCACTTGTTCGAGGCGGTGCTGAAACTTCTACCGTTGAGTTCTAAAGCCTCCCTTGTGCCTATTAAACATGACCTGGCGTTACCTCGGGATGGTTTCGATATTTTTCCGCCCACTATCAAGCCAAAGGTTGTGTTTTGCAGCATGAGCAAATCCTTACCAAGGTTAATGCGACCATTCAGCTGTAGGTCAAAACAGTGCTCTGCTAGGAGCCGGTTTGTGGAATTCAGGGTCCGCCAATTGTATGCCCACGGGCATTTTCCATGTGGATATGTCCAGCTATGATACAGGCTGAACTGTGATGAGCTTTGTTAGCACGAAGGCGTCTAGGTCGAGTTTGCACTTGAAAGTTCGTGATTGCATCTGTACCTGCACTCTTGTTTGAGCGATACTTCGATTTTGCCAATTCCTTGGATACTGATTGGATCAGGAGATCCAGTAAGCGCGTTTTTTTTTGCGACCTTCTCGGTAATGAAGTTAAGCTGTGACCTGGTGTCCAGCAGAGTTCGACATTCAAGTGATTGACAATTCGCTGCTCTAAGTGTGACCATGATGATTCTCAATATGACATAGGCTTTTTCTTCCAAGGTTGACTGAGATACAAGCGCAATCTAAGAGTCTCCACTGGAGGGCTGTTTCAGTGAAATTTTGGAGTTCTCCTTTGTTTTCTGTTTCTCGTCGCCATTGTGAAGCAATGTATTATGCCTCTGTTTACATTTAGTGCAGACACATCGAGTGCACTTCGCGGCTCTGTGGCCAGGTTTGAGGCGACTTCTGCACAAGTTGGATCGTTTAACGATTTCTTATCGCGTCGCCACTGGTTGTCGGATAAATTCCTTGCGGGCAAACAGAGGATGTGATACAAGCGCAATCTAAGAGTCACCACTGGAGGGCTGTTTCAGTGAAATTTTGGAGTTCTCCTTTGTTTTCTGTTTCTCGTCGCCATTGTGAAGCAATGTATTATGCCTCTGTTTACATTTAGTGCAGACACATCGAGTGCACTTCGCGGCTCTATGGCCAGGTTTTAGGCGACTTCTGCACAAGTTGGATCGTTTAACGATTTCTTATCGCGTCGCCACTGGTTGTCGGATAAATTCCTTGCGGGCAAACAGAGGATGTGATTCTGGGCACACCGATATTTTTGGCTTTGTATTTGTTCTAGTTTCAGATGATTGCTTGCCCTTAATGGCTTCGATAGTCTGGAAGCGTGTCTCTAGGAAGCTCAGAACTTTGCTGACGTTTTCTATTGATCGGGGATTCTCCAATGTCTGTTCCCAGAGCATGTGTGTTGTCCTGTCTAATTTTTTCAGATTGATGTGAGAAACGATAGCATCCCATTGCTCTGTGTTTACCCCAAGATTCTATAAACCCTTGAGGCATTCGTTGGTTGTATCATGCAGTCTTTTGATGCTAGCTGCTGAGTCCACTTGAGTCGACTGTTGTGAGAGAAATTTGCTGATAAATGCGTTAACCAGCACCCTGTCGTTATGGTGTAGTATTTGAGAAGAGACCAAGCTACTTCATAATTCTGGTCGCACACTGGTAGATGTTGGATCAATGTGTGAGCCTCGCCAGATAGTTTACCAACAAGATAAAACATAATTTTGTGCTGCACTGATTGGGCTGTTATGTATCAGCTGTTCGAACGAATCCTTGAATTGAATCCAGTCGGTATAATTGCCCTAAAACGTTGGCAAGCTAATAGCTGGAAGTTTGGTAGTCTCAACTGCTTGGTGCCCCATTATGACACTTTGTTAAATGCTTCTTCGTCCTCGTTCTAATCGTAGTTTTCATTGCAAGCCCACGCCGCGTGCCAGTTTTTGTCCAACAACTGTTTCTGCGTCTTAAACATTTCAGCCTTATATTTGTAGAATTCCGTGGATTGAGACGTTTCCTGAATCATATGATTTATGGATTTAATGCGGGCCTTTTGACGTTGTAGGAGCTGGATTAACTCACTAGGCTTTTTTTGCGGTAGGGAGGCGAATGCCATTTATGTACAGAGTGTTCCCATGCTCGCAAGAAGGCGACTGGACTACCCACTAAACACCTCCCCTGTCAACCTGAGAACCTAGCCTGGAACCATTTGACACATTACTTCGGGCCAGGTCTCGTTTTGCTCCGCTGTGAGGCGCCTTCAAGTTGGGGGATCCTTTTTCTAGCGGGAGGGGAGAGGGGAAGAGAAGTGCCAGACAAGCCATCCCCCAGCCCCAACACCCCCGGCTGCTGTGAGTCCCTTTTATCTTTTAAGACTGCCCGAGCATAATGTGCCACTTGGTTCAATTTGTCAACCGATTCGAGCATCACCGCAACTTTATTATCCGGGGTGAGCTCTACCGTCTCCCTGTAGAGCCTACAGCAGCCTGACCCATTTTGTATCCGCAAAAAATGTGTGGAAGGCATTGTCCTCCTTTCCTAGGCAAAACTGACAATCAGGAGACCGTGACTTACCAATTTTGTGCAGGTAAGACTGAAAACACCCATGCCCGCTCAAAATCTGTGTCAGGTAGAAGTCAGTCTCACCATGCCTTCGATTTAGCCATGGTCTCACATCCGGGATGAGGCGCGCAGTCCACCTTCCCTTCGTGCAATTCACCCAAGACTGCTTCCAATCGTTGAGCGAGCGAGCGTGTTCTCTCCTCGCGGACAACCATCTCCCTCGCATCCTCGTTTCGGCGCAGGTAAATAGCGTGGCGCTCTCTAGCAAGGAGGGCGACAGGTATCACGCCTGCAATAACTCTCACCGCCGAATCAGAGACTGTCGGATACGAAGATGCAATTCGAAGTGCTCCTCTTCTCTGTACCTGTGCCAAACGTTTTCGGTATACGTCCTTGCTGAGAGTGTCGCCCCATAACTCTGCTCCGTACACTCATCCCCCTACTACTACAGCACTCATCCCCCTACTACTACAGCACTCATCCCCTACGTTGGCCATAAGTCGACTCAGAGCCAATATTCCTGAAGCAGCCTTCTCAGCCGTTGCCCTGATTTGCTCAAAGAAACTCATCTTCGAGTCGATCAGTAGCCCCAGGTACTTCACCGCTGGCTTCGATTCGATTCCTTACTCTAGGGATTCTCTTTTTTGTCCCGCGAGCAGTCATACCTAACCTAAGTTGCGCTTGCTCAACGGTGCGTCCAGCGACCAGAGCCGCAACATCATCCGCATAGCCGACCAAGCGCGACTCATCTGGCATCTCAAGTCTCAGCAGCCCGTCTTAAGACACGTTCCACAGGTCCGGACCAAGGATAGATCCCTGGGCAACACTCGATGTAATTCCTTCAGGTAGTTCCTCAAAAGCTGCATTAGATATTCTGGAACTTGAAAAGAGTTTTCGAGCGTATCCAGAATATTCGCCCATCTAGCGGAGTTGAAGGCGTTCCTGACGTCGTGTGTCACCTCACTGGGCTTGTCGCTGGATATCTCGCTCCCTGATCTTCGATTCAAGAGGTCTTCCAGAGCTTGTGTGTATTTCTGGACGGCATCTTTGACCTATTCGAAATACAAATTTGCAAAGTATGGATGCTCGCTATGAGTCCTCGAAAACTCGCCCTTTATCATGTGTTTTTTCTGAAAGAAATTCCAGTTCTCTTCGAGGATTGTTACTCTCTTTTTGCAATAGTCCAGAGTCTTCCTCTCTTGACTATCCTTTTTAAAATTAGAAAAACCATGTTCGATGGAGCTGACTATCCTTTTTAAAATTAGAAAAACCATGTTTGATGGAGCTGCCTAGCTCCTTTTGTGCTTTTGCCAGTGCATTCATGTTAGCCTATTCACTGCTTTTTGTTCCTTGGTAATCACGTCGGGGTCACCAAAATTTATGTTTGCTGAAAGAAGTTGTAACGGTGAAACACATGTTACTTTAATTGTGCTTATTTGGTGTAACATTGAATACGTTTCAAAGGTAATAGCATCCACAGAACAATTCAAAAAAATATTAATAAAAATAATTAGCGTATCGCCAAATGTTAAATATTAATAAACCTAAATGTTCAGAGGTTGCAGCCAAGGCACAATTCTTCTAAACGCTCCCGTTTCGCTAGATAAATCGTACTGAGCATTTATTTTCGACTTTAAAATCTTAAATGGTCACAATATGCTTACCTAAACTAAATAACATTTACAGCAACAAAAAATCTTCTCATGAAGATTGGTTAGGCTAAACAATCCAAAGTCATAAAACCTTCAATGGAGATTTAATATTCCATGCGTTACATAATGTGAAAAGTGCTGAATTGCATTTTAAGTGGAAAGAACGTTCAAATTGATCTTGCAACAAAGTGTCGGACTGGAGACGAGACATTTTGTTTATCTTAGTGTCGAATTACGTTACGAGAAGATTATGAGATTGGAATGTTTGATAAGATGTATGATATTTTGTATGATGATGAAAAAATTTATATTTTGAATTGGAATACAAATTTGAATGAATTGAGTTATATTGAATTTCGTATCGGATTACATTTCTCTTTCTTTAAACAATTTGAAACGTGGAGAGTTAGAATGATTAAAATTTGATGAATTTGTATGTAAAACACTTTTACAAAAATAAGAAAACTGACTTCGAAATGTGCTAGAAAGGTTGAAATAGATTTTATGGAAGCGGTGCCATATCATTTTTTCCCCGAATCTTTTGTAGTGGTGCAGGTGTTGGAAGTGTTTATGTTGAAATGGGGAAGTTGATTTGACGCCGATTTCATAAAATTTATTACATCCTGTTTAGGGGAAGTCGGTTTTCTTTTTTTTTTTTTGTAAACATTTTTTTTCACCCTTTTTAGTGGCAAATTGTTTCATTTCAAACCTTTCAAAACTCAGTTTCTTGAATACATTGTATCATGTACTCGTATATTACAATAAATTATAATTTTTTGCTGCAATGCAAAAACCACTACGGCTAAAATTCGCAGCGTTCATAGGAATCGAATTTACTTCATGATCTCATCAACATCTACCTTAACTTTAGATTTCATAAAAATTCGATATGAATTGTAGCTTTGGGAAATTATCGAATTTTGAATTTGGCCTAGCCGCCACTTTTATATTCTGACCTGACCCTGAAGTACTTTTTTATCGGTCAATTCAATCTTTGAGCGGCCGCCATTTTGTTTCAAATTGTTCGACTTTGGATTTTGTATTGTGAGCTTTATCACACAATTGAATAAATCTTTGTACCAAAACCGGAGCTATATTTTGGTCAGAACAGAAATATTTCTGAATAATTGGCGCAAATTGAAGCAAAGTTGCGACCTCCAGGACAAATTTTGTTATATCCTATGTAGACTCACACATCGAACCAACCAAACACACACATAAGTACACACACACACATGTATATATATATATATATATATATATATATATATATATATATATATATATATATATATATATATATATATATATATATATATATATATATATATATATATATATATATATATATATATATATATATATATATATATATATATATATATATATATATATATATATATATATATATATAGATATATATATTGTTACATGTACAAATAATTCTGCGAGCTACTGTTCCAATTGTTTTCACAACCATTAAGAAGATCATGATCAACAAATGAATGTACTCGAAAGCACAAGAACCACCAATCATGATCAATATCTGAAAGTGACGTCACTGCGGCCATTTAGGTAGCTCTCATCGGAACATTCGCCAATGTACGAGAAATGGATTGAATGGCTAGAGACCCCATATAAAGGCGAGCTAAACGAAAGGGGGGATTATTATCACAATCGCGATGTAGTAATGCCTGCGATAGAGTGGAGCGCGAGGTAAAGGCGATATTGATTGATTGATTATGAAGTGATTTTAGTTGATAGTTGAATTAAAAATATATAGACAAAGTGAAAAGTTAAATTGGTGAAATTGTTAAATTAATGATTGTGCATTTTTAGTAAATAAACTCTTTTAACTTAATATTTAAAAGACTGTGCGTTTTCACTTCTTCCCGGAACATTAAAATTATTGGCCGCGAACCATAACACGCGACAATAATAATATATATATATATATATATATATATATATATATATATATATATATATATATATATATATATATATATATATATATATATATATCTATATATATTTATCTATATATATATATATATATATATATATATATATATATATATATATATATATATATATATATATATATATATATATATATATATTATCCATATATATATATATATATATATATATATATATATATATATATATTTATCCATATATATACATATATATATATATATATATATATATATATATATATATATATATATATATATATATATATCTATATATATATATATATATATATATATATATATATATATACATATATATATATGTATATATCTATGTATATATATATATATATATATATATATATATATATATATATATATATATATATATATATATATATATATACTTGCCAGAAAAATTATCCTTACATGCAAGATAACAAAGTTATCGTTGTAATAAAAAAGATATGTCCACTTAATTTCAATACTTACTTGTATAATATCAAAAAATCTACACTTTTGCATGATTCCAAGTATGTTTCATAACACTTACTATTCAAAAAGACTGAGAACTCAAACAAAATCAATTTACGACAACACAATAGACCAGAAAAAGTATCCGTACAGAACAAACCGGGGGATTCCCCGTGTTACGCGATGACATATGCAGATGCATATTAATGTTTTTAGGTCCGATAATAATTCTACTTTAAGTTGGGATAGGTTTAAAAGTGAGTGCAGTTTTTTTAAATGTTTTGTGCACTAGAATACATGATGACGCCCAAAATTATCGAAATCAGTGCTGAGGAGAGGAAAATTAAGCTGAAACTTAAGAGTGAAGGGAAAACTTACCGCAAAATTGGTCTAATAGTAGGCAGAACTCACTCCCCTGCCCAGCATGTGGTGAAAACATTTAATACAACTAGTTCAATTATGTCAAAACCTCGTTGTGTTGTGATCGACCCTCCATACTAACTGAAAGCGAAAAAGAAAACGTTTTGCAGGCAGTTAAAAAGAATTCACGAGTAACAGCTTCCCAAATTGTTGTGCTGAGGAGAGGAAAATTAAGCTGAAACTTAAGAGTGAAGGGAAAACTTACCGCAAAATTGGTCTAATAGTAGGCAGAACTCACTCCCCTGCCCAGCATGTGGTGAAAACATTTGATACAACTAGTTCAATTATGTCAAAACCTCGTTGTGTTGTGATCGACCCTCCATACTAACTGAAAGCGAAAAAGAAAACGTTTTGCAGGCAGTTAAAAAGAATTCACGAGTAACAGCTTCCCAAATTGTTACAAATATAAAAGACGCTTTTGGCAAAGTTCTCCACGAAGATACCATTCGAAAAATACTAAAGAGAGATGGATATCGCTCATGCATAGCACGGAAGAAGCCATACATTTCGGAAGTGAACAGGAAGAAACTTGTGGACTTCGCAAAAAAATATATAAACATGCCACCAGAGTTTTGGGAACAGGTCCTATTCTCTGACAAAAGCAAATTTTGCATATTTGGCATTAAAGGATGAAAGTTAGTGTGGCGGAAGAGCGGTAGTGCCTTCGAAAAAGAAAATCTCGTACCAACTGTGAAACATGGTGGAGGTTGTGTGGGGTGTATAGCGGCGGAAAGAGTCGGCCAACATGTGTTTATAGAATCAACTATGGATTAATACGGTTGCTTTAATATTTTGAAGGCAAATTTGAAGCAAAACCCTTCAGCAGTTGAGGCTTGGTGACGAATTCTGGTTCCAGCGAGATAGTGATCCCAAGCACACAGCACACAATGTGAAGCTTTCGGATTACATTTCTCTTTCTTTAAACAATTTGAAACGTGGAGAGTTAGAATGATTAAAATTTGATGAATTTGTATGTAAAACACTTTTACAAAAATAAGAAAACTGACTTCGAAATGTGCTAGAAAGGTTGAAATAGATTTTATGGAAGCGGTGCCATATCATTTTTTCCCCGAATCTTTTGTAGTGGTGCAGGTGTTGGAAGTGTTTATGTTGAAATGGGGAAGTTGATTTGACGCCGATTTCATAAAATTTATTACATCCTGTTTAGGGGAAGTCGGTTTTCTTTTTTTTTTTTTTGTAAACATTTTTTTTCACCCTTTTTAGTGGCAAATTGTTTCATTTCAAACCTTTCAAAACTCAGTTTCTTGAATACATTGTATCATGTACTCGTATATTACAATAAATTATAATTTTTTGCTGCAATGCAAAAACCACTACGGCTAAAATTCGCAGCGTTCATAGGAATCGAATTTACTTCATGATCTCATCAACATCTACCTTAACTTTAGATTTCATAAAAATTCGATATGAATTGTAGCTTTGGGAAATTATCGAATTTTGAATTTGGCCTAGCCGCCACTTTTATATTCTGACCTGACCCTGAAGTACTTTTTTATCGGTCAATTCAATCTTTGAGCGGCCGCCATTTTGTTTCAAATTGTTCGACTTTGGATTTTGTATTGTGAGCTTTATCACACAATTGAATAAATCTTTGTACCAAAACCGGAGCTATATTTTGGTCAGAACAGAAATATTTCTGAATAATTGGCGCAAATTGAAGCAAAGTTGCGACCTCCAGGACAAATTTTGTTATATCCTATGTAGACTCACACATCGAACCAACCAAACACACACATAAGTACACACACACACATGTATATATATATATATATATATATATATATATATATATATATATATATATATATATATATATATATATATATATAGATATATATATTGTTACATGTACAAATAATTCTGCGAGCTACTGTTCCAATTGTTTTCACAACCATTAAGAAGATCATGATCAACAAATGAATGTACTCGAAAGCACAAGAACCACCAATCATGATCAATATCTGAAAGTGACGTCACTGCGGCCATTTAGGTAGCTCTCATCGGAACATTCGCCAATGTACGAGAAATGGATTGAATGGCTAGAGACCCCATATAAAGGCGAGCTAAACGAAAGGGGGGATTATTATCACAATCGCGATGTAGTAATGCCTGCGATAGAGTGGAGCGCGAGGTAAAGGCGATATTGATTGATTGATTATGAAGTGATTTTAGTTGATAGTTGAATTAAAAATATATAGACAAAGTGAAAAGTTAAATTGGTGAAATTGTTAAATTAATGATTGTGCATTTTTAGTAAATAAACTCTTTTAACTTAATATTTAAAAGACTGTGCGTTTTCACTTCTTCCCGGAACATTAAAATTATTGGCCGCGAACCATAACACGCGACAATAATAATATATATATATATATATATATATATATATATATATATATATATATATATATATATATATATATATATATATATATATATATATATATATATATCTATATATATATATAAATATATTTATCTATATATATATATATATATATATATATATATATATATATATATATATATATATATATATATATATATATATTTATCCATATATATATATATATATATATATATATATATATATATATATATATATATATATATATATATATATATATATATATATATTATCCATATATATACATATATATATATATATATATATATATATATATATATATATATATATATATATATATATATATATATATATATATATATCTATATATATATATATATATATATATATATATATATATACATATATATATATGTATATATCTATGTATATATATATATATATATATATATATATATATATATATATATATATATATATATATATATATATATATATATATATATATATATATATATATATATATATACTTGCCAGAAAAATTATCCTTACATGCAAGATAACAAAGTTATCGTTGTAATAAAAAAGATATGTCCACTTAATTTCAATACTTACTTGTATAATATCAAAAAATCTACACTTTTGCATGATTCCAAGTATGTTTCATAACACTTACTATTCAAAAAGACTGAGAACTCAAACAAAATCAATTTACGACAACACAATAGACCAGAAAAAGTATCCGTACAGAACAAACCGGGGGATTCCCCGTGTTACGCGATGACATATGCAGATGCATATTAATGTTTTTAGGTCCGATAATAATTCTACTTTAAGTTGGGATAGGTTTAAAAGTGAGTGCAGTTTTTTTAAATGTTTTGTGCACTAGAATACATGATGACGCCCAAAATTATCGAAATCAGTGCTGAGGAGAGGAAAATTAAGCTGAAACTTAAGAGTGAAGGGAAAACTTACCGCAAAATTGGTCTAATAGTAGGCAGAACTCACTCCCCTGCCCAGCATGTGGTGAAAACATTTAATACAACTAGTTCAATTATGTCAAAACCTCGTTGTGTTGTGATCGACCCTCCATACTAACTGAAAGCGAAAAAGAAAACGTTTTGCAGGCAGTTAAAAAGAATTCACGAGTAACAGCTTCCCAAATTGTTGTGCTGAGGAGAGGAAAATTAAGCTGAAACTTAAGAGTGAAGGGAAAACTTACCGCAAAATTGGTCTAATAGTAGGCAGAACTCACTCCCCTGCCCAGCATGTGGTGAAAACATTTAATACAACTAGTTCAATTATGTCAAAACCTCGTTGTGTTGTGATCGACCCTCCATACTAACTGAAAGCGAAAAAGAAAACGTTTTGCAGGCAGTTAAAAAGAATTCACGAGTAACAGCTTCCCAAATTGTTACAAATATAAAAGACGCTTTTGGCAAAGTTCTCCACGAAGATACCATTCGAAAAATACTAAAGAGAGATGGATATCGCTCATGCATAGCACGGAAGAAGCCATACATTTCGGAAGTGAACAGGAAGAAACTTGTGGACTTCGCAAAAAAATATATAAACATGCCACCAGAGTTTTGGGAACAGGTCCTATTCTCTGACAAAAGCAAATTTTGCATATTTGGCATTAAAGGATGAAAGTTAGTGTGGCGGAAGAGCGGTAGTGCCTTCGAAAAAGAAAATCTCGTACCAACTGTGAAACATGGTGGAGGTTGTGTGGGGTGTATAGCGGCGGAAAGAGTCGGCCAACATGTGTTTATAGAATCAACTATGGATTAATACGGTTGCTTTAATATTTTGAAGGCAAATTTGAAGCAAAACCCTTCAGCAGTTGAGGCTTGGTGACGAATTCTGGTTCCAGCGAGATAGTGATCCCAAGCACACAGCACACAATGTGAAGCTTTGGTTGCTCTACAACACAAAACATCAACTGTGTACACCACACAAATCCCCAGACCTTAATCCCATTGAGCATTTGTAGGACTTATTGGAGAACAGGATCCGTCAGCACAGCAAAACCTTGAAAGAAATGTTGAAAAACGTCATCGTCCATGAATGGGGCAAAATTACCAGGCGGGACACCGCCAAATTGGTTCACTCGATATCAAATCACCTAGAGGAGGTTTTTAAGAGAAAAGGTTATCCGACAAGTTATTAAGCGCTGATATGTAATAAAATATTCGAATATTTCAAATTAATATTGTCATGTACGGATACTTTTTCAGGTTCGGTTAAGTGAGGCTTTTTTGTTTTTATTTTGTCAAATATAATTTTTAAAGGAATACTACAGGAAAAATTTATAGAAAAGATAGTTTCATCAATGATTGAATTGCTTAGATTTTTAAATGTAGCAGCTTTATATAGCATGAATTTCCTAACATGTTGCTTTCTTTTGATGTTGTACGGATACTTTTTCTGGCAAGTGTTTATATGGTGCGTACGGTATTTGAGGGCATGCATAAATGTGACTACAACTTCACGAATTTTTTTTATTGTTTTTCCTTTTCAGATAAGAAATGGCGGACTACAACATCACTCAAGAAATGAAGAGACATGCTGTCATCGTCGCTATATGTGCGAACCATGCAGATTTAGAGATCTCTAATTTTCTTTATTGCGCCCGTTCATTCGTGCATAAGGTTCGCCATGAGTTAGAAGCATCAGGAGGCAATACGGAATCGGTTGCAAAACGCAAAAAGCACGAAAAACGTTCTAACACTGTTCGAAAAGCAGAATTTTTAGAGCAAGTGCAATTCGAACCGACCTCTCATAGGTTCTAGACGTGAAGTCTGAGTCGTGCCAACGAACGGTACCAACCGGTCACCCAGTCCGTGCACCCGTAATCCATTTCGCGGTGGCTTCTTGTCGGCCAGCTAGTTTGGAGAGGATTTCGGTCACAGGTCTTTCAAATGGATTACGCTCAATTATGTTGTTTCAGCCACCGTCAGGTACCCGTTTCAAACGCCTCAAAAATTCAAACATACGAAAAAGAAACCTACTTTACTTTATTCCGTATTCCGTCTTTTCATCCAGCCAACAACAAAAAAAAACTAGACTCAATTTCACGTTCCCGAATTTCATCGACGCGGTACCGAAAAATATACTACTCTAATAAAAACGCAAATCAAACGATGACCGTTTACCGCACGCGACACGAAACCGGCCATCCGCGGATTCCTAGAACCGTACCCTTTCAACGGCATACTTACCGTTCGCCATCACTCCTGCTGAAAGAGAAGGGCAGGCTGGAAAGGAAAAACGTGTTATGATTAGCACTTCATGATTTTTTCCAGTTTATTGTTCCGATACATTCCCCACATGTTTTTAAATGGGCTTGTATAATCTAATGTATTCATATATATAACTTGATTTTGTAGCATTATCAATTATAGCAAATAAAAATAATAAGGACATAGATTATATTATCCTAAAATAAGTTCATCTCTGAATCTCACTGTGGCGATACCGATGTTGGCAATAAATAGGGACTACTGGTATCTCTGTTTTGTCTTTATTCTGTTTTTTTTTTCATTTAGAGATTTTTGTAGTAATTATTACTTAGCAATAGTTACTTGATTTATACAACAAATTTCTTAAAAGTAGCGCTATCCGAAAGAAGAATATTTAATTTCATAGATAATTAATTAAGAGCAAAGAAATTAGAATGTAAGCTATAATTAATAAAATGAGTAGGATGAGTGTGTGAAAAAAAAAGATCTTAACGCTGCGTTACCGAAATTAAATGAGTCTCATACAAAAAAAAAAAACAGCTTAAAATTTTAAATTACACCCAACAATAGAGGAATGTGTACCTTTACATAGCTCGCCTGGAGAAATGATAATAAACGAAAAAAGCATCTATTTATATGAAATATCGTAGGTGCTATATCAGTTGACGACTTTGCGAGTAATGGGATATGATAACATGCCTCTTGTGCTTTGATGGCAAACAAATATCGTTAATCGATTATTTTCTTAAAGACAATGTTATGATTATGATGATAATAACGTCGGTAAGTATTCAATTCAAATCTCTGTTGAATCTTGTATTTATATAAAGTAGGACTTAAGAAGGAGTACAAAGCTAAATCATCCGGAGTCGCTTCACAATTTTCCTTAAAGATCTTTCACATAGTCTCTTAACTCAGTTTTTCAAAATTCCACGCAACAGAAAATTACCTGTGTGATCCCGAAAAGAGATTGCACTAGGCTACCTTAGCCCTCTGCATGAGGAAACTGAGCTATTTCATTATTGACACGCTATTTTGTCGCTGATATGATTGCTTGTGGGCGCCGTTCACGTATTTTTAGTCGCCAACAGAGGCCATCTGCGAATGTCAGAGTGTTAGGTCCGGAAACATCTGTCTAATAAATGCCGTGGTAGAAGAATTAACGATTGCACTACGCATCTATAGATAAAGGGTGGGCATTTAGTACGTATCATGCGGTGATTTCACTAGAGATGAGAGATGCACAAAGTCAATAGTGCAAATTAAAATCCTAACCTTCAACTCCACACAGTGAATATGCAACTCGAGTAGAAAAAGTGCCTGCAAAATCCCTTAGACACTCCTGTCGGTTGTAAGTGTAACCAATCTTGCAATTTCCCAACTTTACGTCCAAGTTTGACCGCCTTTTGCTCTGCGTTCCATTCACCGATCGAACGACCAACAATGCTATCAACTCTCGGTCGGGTTAAAAATACATGTAATTCATCTCGAACTCTAGAGATTTCGCGCTGTTCTTCCTGAGAACCACCAACTTCCGTTCGGCTCGGTTTCTTTCTCGAAACAGGCTTTCTACGCTCTGAAGTTTCCGAACTCCAAAATGATCTTGATGCTTTATTTTACGTTTTTACTCGTTTCTTCTATCTTTGGATTGAAATCTTGGCAGCATGCGATATAGATTCGATGTTTTATATCATTTCAATGTTCAGTGGAGGAACATGTTCTATGAATTAATTTGTAGTCATTCATTGCTGGCATTCATTCTTGGTTCTGCCAAAAACGTTGGATGATGAATCAGCCAGCGAACCAAGTTAGCTGTATAATAACTGTACAGGGTCAGCATAATAAGTAACCGGACTGATCTCAGGAAATTTTTTATTGGCAAAACATGTACAATTTTTCTTTAGAAATCTTCAAAGTAGTCCCCATTGGAGTCGAAAACATGCTGTTACCGGATTCTCCAATCCCCGAACGCTCCCTGGAAGTCGGCAACCTCGATGCTGTCTAGAGCCCTCGTCGTAGCACGTTGAACGTTTTCCAGAGTCCCGAACCGCGTCCCCTTAAGG
The DNA here is from genome assembly GCA_963969285.1 of Odontomyia ornata. Taxonomy (NCBI): domain Eukaryota; kingdom Metazoa; phylum Arthropoda; class Insecta; order Diptera; family Stratiomyidae; genus Odontomyia; species Odontomyia ornata. Next base: position 58,715,467 of record OZ017743.1, on the reverse strand, counting down.
TGTCTCTTGATCTTGGGGAACAGAAAAAAGTCCGCTGGTGCCATATCCGGGCTGTAAGAACTCTGGTTCGGTTTGCAGTCGATCAAGGATTTCCGAAGCGACAGCAACACGACGCTGCTTTTGCTCATCAGTCACGTGGTTGGATACCAGCTTCGCGCAGGTCTTCCTCATGCCCAGATCGTTCTTAATAATGTTGTGAACGGTCATCTCATCAATTCCAACCTCATCTGCGATAGCTCGAATGCTCAGACGACGATCACTGTTCAACACATCACGCACTTTTTGCACATTTGTGTCCGTGTGACTCGTTGATGGAGGACCGACGCGGTGTTTGTCATGGACGTAATCGCGGCCCTCCCGGAAATTTCTGTGCCACTGAAACACTTGAGTTCTGGGCAGAGCATCCTCACCGTAAGCCTCTTGAATCATTTGAAGAGTTTCCGTGGCCGTTTTCTTGAGTTTGACACAAAATTGGATGCTAACACGTTGCTCGATCGTACGCTCCATTTTCACTCCGACGACGTAACTGAACACGCACTCCGCTCTCGCTTGATGCTATCTCTCCAAGCGCTTGGAGGCAACTGCTGCAGCCCGGTTCCCTTTACCTAGACCCCCACCACCACTACAGCACCAGATACCGGTTAGCAGATGCTTTGACGGCGCGGAGCAGGCTCTGTCCGGTTACTTATTATAATGACCCTGTATTGTTGTTGCCACCCGCTCAATCGAAACGAAACAGGCAACGCGAAACATGACTACTTAAATCACTACAAAAATCTATCTCCACTTCAAAGAACTTGAAACTGTTGACCGTATTTTTTTTTTGTTTTATTGCAAATTTGGGACAATTTTGAAATCACTGCGAATTTTTAAGCGGACACACTACTTCCGAATTCAGCCAGTAAATAAGAAAACGTAAAATTAATATTTCCCGGGATTTAATAAATCACTGAAACGATCACAACGAATGACGAACTGCCCGTTTGACGCTCCCAAACAAAACTGACGTAGGATGGGAAGTCGTGTAAACTGACGTTAGATAGGAAGCCATATGGTAGCAAATTTGCATATGTATTAGTCGGCAGTGGCGTAAGGCCAATTCATTACAACCTTCGGCATCAGTCTTACGTGATGCGCAGAGGACAGTTTATGTCGGAACGAACACGGGAACAGAGAGTTATCCGATCAAAACGTCTTTCAGACAAAATCAAACACCCTGAGGCGCCCAAAATGTTATGGTTTTTTTCCGACGAAAAAAATGTTGACCAGATCAAAAGACCAATCGCAAAAATGACAGCTATGTATTTCCAGCCACTGTTATGGTTTTAGGTGTTGTCAGCAACGAAGGACATGTTATGCCACCACACTTTTTTACTCAAGGACTCCGAGTGAACTCTGCTACATACATCGAGGTTTTGGACACGGTAGTGAAACCCTGGATAGACAATGTAAGAGGAGGCAGACCATACATTTTTCAACAAGACTCTGCTCCTTCACATAAAGCCATGGCGACACAAGATTGGATGGTCAAACCTATGGCCACCTAGCTCCCCAGACCTTAATCCTTTGGATTGTTACGTATGAAGCGTAGTTGAGCGTGAGACCAATAATTGTCCTCATAATACCACTTCTTCGTTGAAAACTGCTATGAATGCCGTTATGCTCAATTTGAACAATGAGCATTTGATTCGTGCATGTAATCGTTTCCGGACCCGGATCGAAGAGGTTATTGCTGCTAACGGCAATTTTATTGAATAACTTTAGAGCCATGTATTAATTTAACGTTGCATAAAAAATTCCCAGAATTTCATTAAATTTTGTTAAAAGTACAAGCTACTTAATTTTACTCTCAAGTTGTCCTCAAATACCGTACATACCCTGTATATACAAGTATAGTATATATATACAGGGTTTTCCAATGAGAGGTGTTATTTTGATATTAAAAGAAAAATGCAATTTTCTAATATAAATAATCAGGTGTTTATTTCATTATAAAGAGGAACAATAGTGGAAAATAACATCAGGCAAATGACCATCACGACCGCGATTACAGGACCATAACTTTTTCATGAAATTTTCCATAACCGCAAAGTGGCTGCCCTATGTCCTCGATAGCCTCACGAATTCCATCGTTGATGTCTCGAATCGACGCTGGGCTGTTGGCGTAGACCTTCTCTTGCACGTGTGTAATGTTACGCCTACGCCCGGGAATCGAAGTGATTCCGATCCCGAACCCTTGCACTCGGCCAGATGGGTATGACCTCGAAATGCAAGCGGACTTCATCTTTCGTGCGGATATCGTTGCGCAGAAAATATTTTTTTTTTCTCCAAATATTTAGATCTGTGGATTTAAATATTTGAAACAGAATATTAATCAAAACCCCGGCGCATTTCGAGACATATCCATTTGGCAATGCCCCCTCCACCGTGGCCATCGAAAAACTATGCCACTGGCGACAAATGGAGATGCACATTGCCGCCATGTGGCGTGCCATTCCACACACATCTGTTTTGTCGGTGGTTGTCGGATTTGACAGTCCGGCGCCACGCGAAAAAGGAACGGCGAGAAATAACGGAGATTTTTAGTGGTCAGGGAAAAAAGTGCTCCTGTGAATAGTGAGATCGATTGGAGAAAATTGCAGATCCCGGAAAGTTGGCGCGGTACTAATTGGACTAAATCTAATTAAGAGGTAATTTTTCGTTCGGCTTGCATCGACGAATGCATTACCGTGTTTGCTTGCAGTTAATCGCCCCATAAATTGGAATGCAGTGCATAGGAACGAATCGAATTCGCCAGTTCAACAAAATCAGCAGCAATAATAATACCGGAAAAGTAAATGGTCGTGATGATGCAGAAGACGCAGTGGTAGTAGTGAAGAGGGAGAATCATTGCCAGCGCAAGAACAACACGATAACACCACCTGACCCGATTAAGTTGAAGCTTAATGGGACTGTTAACTCAGCTTCCGGCCCAGTGACACCACTTTCATCCCCAAGGAGTAGTAGTTCCTCCCGTACCACCGCAACCATTGTAAACAATCATTCGAACGATGTCGATCGAATACCGAAAATTGTTGGGAAATTGGGAAATATGGAGGCAAATGCAAACTACAAACAGCTGTCAGGTATGTTTAGGTTATTAGAAGCGGTGCTCTTGAACGAGTATTTCAGTGCGGCTGATCATTGTTATTCATCCGATTGGAAAGATTTATATATCAATCGAGTAGATAACTCGGAAACAGAAGGACGGCTTTTGGTCATTGTTACAAGAAAATAACATTTATAGCTGAAAACGTTTATCCTAAATGTCTAATATAAAATGTGAACAATTAATGTAGGAGAAGCTCCCATCACAGATTGTTTGGAATATAAAATTTTAAGATTAAAATTCAGATAGTAATTGGACTAATTGAAATAGATACTGGAGTGTCAAAGTCAAAGAGAGTCAGAAGGTTCAGGGTTAATGAATACTAGTATTTTCGTAGTAGTAAAGGTGTTGAGGATGAGGATTGAGGTATTAAAGAGGATCATGCTAATCATTAGACCAATCAACTAAAGCTAAACCTTAAATGTCACGGGAGTGAAGATCAGTTTCAACTAATGACTAATGTACCATTTGATTCAATTTTACATTGTTTGGATTAAGGGAAGTTGTGGTTTCATTGTTGGTTTGTCTTATTTGTTGGCATTTTTTTTTATGTATTTCTTGTGTGTGCAATCACTGGAATATTAGTCCATTTATATGTAGAATTGATAATTGTAGGGTATATAACAACTAGTGTCAAAACTATAGTAAAAACAAGGGAGTAATATACCATCGATAATGTATAGTTATTGATCCAGTCTTGTTTTTTTTTTGTAGTTTCAAAGATAATTTATGTTAAAAAAGGATGCTTTTAATCTAAAGAAATAGAAACTGAATTGCCAGAAGTATTTATAGACACAATTAGAGCAAGGTAGAGTAGTAACATAGTAAAAATAAGTATCATCGAGCTATGCTACTCACCCGAAAATACTATATACGCAGATATTTTTGAATACAATGAAATTCGTCTCGATAACAAGGATAAAAATTTGTAAAAGAAAATGTGGCTCTAAGTCAATTCAGTATGAATTATAAAGTACATATTTTGAGCTCTGCAAATCAACTGAATACGGGAAAAGTTATAATTCAATATATCAGGCACTGCAAATTAAATCGATAATAAAAAATATAAATACGTTGTAAAAAGTTAAGTTCTACATGATAATTTAACTAGCAATGATATATGAATATTTTTATAAAATGAGCTTTTAAATTTGGCTAAATTTTCTTTAAAACCTCGTGCTCTACTAGTAAAAATGAAAATATGTTTAACAAATAAATATGCATAAACCCTTAAGCTCCTGGGCAATCAAAGGAATTTATGTCTGTTAGATAAAAAAAAAACACATCATTTAAAGTCTATAATTAAAACGAGCATAATTTTTAGAAAAAAAAAATAATCAGGTAAATATAGACTTACCACTAAATACATATATATTGTCGCGTGTTATTTGGTTCGCGGCCAATAGTTTTAATGTTTCGGGAAAGTGAAAACGCAATGTCTTTTAATTTAAGTTAAAAGTGTTTATTTAATTAAATAAAATGCACAATAATCAGTTAACACTTTCACTAATTTTAATTGTCACTATTAAAATTATCTAACACTTGTCCATAAATTTATTATCGCAATTGTCTTCTAAATCACTTCACTATTACAAAAATCACTTTTCTACTACTCGAATAATTTCGCTTCCCACACACAAACGCAGTTCTTATCGCGGTCGAATGAATGATTCTCCCATTCATTCAGCTCGCCTTTATATAGGGTCTCTAAGTATTCACCCATTTCTCGCATATTGGCGAACGTTCTACCGAGAGGTACCTGGTACGTTCGAGCAAATTCATGAATGGAGTGACGTCGCTTGCAGATGTTGATTATGCTTGTTGAATTTAATCGCGGGTTCGAGTAAATTCATTTGTTGACGTTCTTAATGATGATGAAAATAATTGCGACAGTAGCTCGCAGAATTATTTGTACATGTAATTATTTGTACATGTAACACTGCCCCCATCTCAGTTCTTTTCGCCCCGAAAAGATGTGTCGCTATTTGTAGTCAATTCTCCCTGGGTGTAATATGGGGCAAGACGGTCCAGATGCACGATTTTCATTTTAGCTCTCGGCTTACGATGTTCCTGTATTCGGTATACGACGTCGTTGATTCGCTTTGTAACTCGGTATGGTCCCTCCCAATTATGTTGCAACTTTGGAGACCTACCCTTTCGCCGTTGCGGGTTATAAAGCCACACCAAGTCATCTTGCTGGAAGCCAGTAGAATTAGCCTTTAGATCATACCTGGTCTTCATGCGGTCAGTAGCCGATTCGAGGTGTTTTCGCACTGTCCGATGTATCTGGTTCAACCGTTGTCTTAGATCACTTGCGTACTCCGAGATGGTTTGGGGTTTCTCGGGGGGTGTTCCGAACTTTATATCGGCTGGCAAACGAATAGTCTTTCCAAAAATGACTTTGGCTGGGGCTTGGCCCGTCGACGCATGTTCAGCGGCTCTATATGCCATTAAAAATAGTGGGATATGTCGGTCCCAGTCCCTTTGGTTCTCGTCAACCATCTTGGCAAGGTGTTTATTGAGCGTGCCGTTGAAACGTTCCACCATTCCATCGGATTGGGGATGCAGCGGTGTTGTCCTCGTTTTCCGTATTCCCAGCTGCTCGCACATTTCGCTAAAAACAAGTGACTCAAAGTTTCGGCCTTGATCCGAATGTAGTTCACAAGGCACGCCGTACCTGCTGACCCAATTTAACACTAGCTGTTCGGCTACCGTAGTTGCTTCCTGGTTGGGAATGGGGTAGACCTCGGGCCACTTGCTGAAATAATCAGCTACAACCAGCGTGTATCGATTTCCCCATTCAGATTCAGGAAAGGGTCCAGCGATGTCAACAGCAATCCTTTCGAATGGCACGCCTACGTTATAGGTTTGCATTTGTCCTCTCAGTCGTCGTTTTGGGCCTTTGACGGAAGCGCAAATGGTGTATCTGCGACACCAGTCCTCTACGTCTTCTCGAGCGTGGAGCCAGTAGAATCTTTCCCGCAATTTCGCTAAGGTTTTGTTAACACCAAGATGGCCTCCCGAGGATCCTTCATGCATTTCCTTTACCACATCGTGGATTCGGCTTTTGGGTAGTATAGTTTGCATCCTATAGGAGCTGCCATCTGCCGTTTCCCATTTCCGCTTGAGTACACCACCCTCCACCTGAAGGGAGTTCCATTGTGCCCAATAGCTTTTCAGGGTTGCGCCATGCGTTGAAACGTCCTTCCACTCAGGTCGCCCAGTCGTCTCCTTCCATACGAGCAATGGTCCGATGTCTTCATCGGCTAGCTGGGCATTTCGAATCTCCTCCGATGACCAACCTTCATCGAATTCGGCCGTTATCAGTCGCAGATCAACGGGCGGTTCCTTTTCCTCAATCCGTCGGCAATGCTTGCAGTTAGCTGGACATGGGCGACGAGATAGGGCGTCCGCATTTCCATGAACTCCGCCCTTTCGATGAACAATTTCGTAGTCGTATGACTGCAATCTTTCGATCCATCTTGCAACTTGTCCCTCGGGGTTTTTGAAGTTAAGTAGCCATCTCAATGATGCATGGTCCGTTCGAAGAACAAATTTCTGGCCATATAGGTACTTGTGGAACTGCTTGGTGGCCTCTATTATAGCCAATAGCTCCTTCCTGGTCACACAGTAGTTCTTCTCACTTTTTGAAAGAACTCGACTGTAATACGAGAGGACTCTTTCTTCGCCATTGATCTGCTGGGAGAGTACAGCTCCAATACCGCCGTTGCTTGCATCGGTGTCAACCACAAACATTTTTCCGGGTTTCGGATACGCCAGTACGGGTGATTCACATAGCTTTTCCTTCAGGGTCTCAAAGGCTGTCTGGCATTGTTCATTCCAGACATACGGACGATTTTTCTCGGTTAGCTGATGAAGACACTTAGCTATTTTGGCAAAGTCTTTGACGAATCTTCGATAGTAGGTTGCCAGGCCCAGGAAACTTCGTAGTTGGCCAGCTTTTCACGGCTTCAATTTTCTCAGGGTCTGTTTTGACCCCTTCAGCTGATACGACATGTCCCAGGTATTTTACTTCAGCTGCGAAAAGGGTACACTTGTCGGGACTAAGTTTCAAATTTGCCAGTCGCAGTCGGGAGAAGACCTCTTCTAAGTTCCGCACATGCTCTTCGAACGTTCTCCCGATGACGATGATGTCATCTAGGTACACCAAGCAGGTTTTCCAGGTTAGACCACGTAGCACGTATTCCATCAAGCGTTCGAAAGTGGCTGGAGCATTGCAAAGCCCAAACGGCATCACCACGAATTGCCACAATCCGGTCCCAACTGAAAATGCGGTCTTCTCTCGGTCCTTCTTGTCAATTTCTACCTGCCAGTAGCCACTCTTGAGATCGAGTGTAGAAAACCATTTTGCGTCGGCTAAAGTGTCCATGATGTCATCGATGCGTGGGAGCGGGTAACTATCTTTCTTAGTGACGTCGTTAAGCTGCCTATAGTCGACACAAAAGCGAGTGCTACCATCCTTTTCTTTACTAGAACTACAGGCGCGGCCCATGGACTTACAGAAGGTTCAATAATGCCTTGTTTTTCCATGTCCGAGATCAGCGCGCTCACTTCTCCCTGTTTGGCTATAGGGAGACGTCTTGGTGCTTGTCGAATCGGCTTGGCTCCCTGTGTATCTATGACGTGAGTTACCAAACTCGTTCGGCCTTGGTCATCCGGGCTTGTTGAGAAGATGTCACTGTACTTGGTGACCAGATCAGAGGCTCGCTTGAATAGCTGCACCGGCAATTTGGCTTGCTTTAATATTGCAGACGTGGATTCCCGGGCTTTGTCTGTGTCTTGCCTCCTTTTTCAATGATGGCCGTGAGTAGCTTCCAAAGAGGTGATGGTGGAAACAGGCTGGCAGCTGCCGATGACTTCTCCCGCTTTGATGCTCGTGGTTGAGTCTGCGGTGTTAAGGACTCTAACCGGCACATATCCGTTCCTTATAGATCTTACAAGGCTTCGTCCTACAATCAAACTGCGCAATGCAGATGTCTTCGTTGGCTCTATCAGATAAGATCGGTGGTCTCCAGAATCACTATCAAGCTTGGCCCATACAATGCTTTCGGAAGAATTCGGTACATCAGTGTCAGTACATACCACTACATTCATCTTGGGGACTTGGACGCTGGGATCCTCCATCAGTACTTCGACATTCTGCCATTTCAATACACGTTGGCCCAAGTCCAACGTGATTCCATGTGGTCGCAGAAAATCCATTCCGAGAATGCAGTCATCCATAATGTTCGCGACCAGAAAATTATGTCGGAACACAAGGTCTCCCAACTGTATCTGGAGGTTGACCTCTCCATGAACAGGTGCAGTTTCTCCCGTAGCTGTCCGTAGTGAGAAAATTCTGCCCTTGTGAAGTTGTTGCTGTCTAACTAGGTCTGGTCGGATAATCGATCGGGTTGCACCAGTGTCGATTGTTATGGTGCAGTGTTCTCCGTCAATTTGACCCGGAAGGCATAAGTCCGCTTCTCCACGATGTAGTCTTGACACGGTGATGGTGGTGCTGGGGACGTCGATCCTCCTAGCCAACCTCTGCCCCACGAAGTTGGCTCTTACATGTTTCCCGACCCCTCTGTTTGAAGGGCTTCCATTCTGGGCTCCTGACTCGGTCTGGATCTCCTCCTAGTTGCACACCCTGGACAATAGCTCGGTTTTCTTCGCTTCTTGCAGTCTCTTTGCAGGTGCCCCTTCTCTCCACAATTCCAGCATCTAGGCGCACCATTTACATGCGGATCTCGCTCAATTTGCACGCGCTCGCACCTGCACTCGTCTGTCACTACCTCACGAACCCGGGCAGTGGTACGAGTCACATTTTTCGCTGCCTCAAAGTTCAGACTGTAAGCCAATGCGTCCTTAACCGTTTGCTTTTGAGCTAAACGCACGGCTTGTTGCAATTCCGGGTCCTTTAGTGCGCTGATGAATGCTTCTGTCGCTGCATCATCTCGATGTTCTGGGTCGTAGGCTGGGTAAGCCAAAAGTGCCAGTCGCTCAATGTCTTGGGCTAGCTGCTGTAGGGTTTCACCAGACTTCTGCATTCGATGCCTTAGCTGTGACCGATAAATCTGCTTCAGATGATCGTCTCCATAACGCATGTCGAGCGCATTCATTATAGCAGTCGGGTTTGAGTGCAATTCAACGGGGATCGTCTGCAACAGCTCGGCAGCTGGGCCTCTTAGAGCAAGAATCAATGCAGTTGCTCGTTCCTGCTCATTCCAGTGATTTATGCGAGCGGCTGCTTCGAACTGGGTTTTGTAAATAGTCCAGACCGTTTGCCCATCGAATATTGGTGCTTGCACATTTCTGGATGAGCTTTGCGCTGCGGTTATAATTGGGGCTGGTGAGGCGGTTACTACTGCCTTCGCTGCTTCTAATTCTTTTTTCACTTTTTCCATCTCATGGTTTATTCTCTCTTCGACCTGGCTGACCTTTCCCTCGACCTGGCTGACCTTTTCCTCGACCTGGTAAACCTTTTCCTCGACCTGGTCAACCTTTTCCTCGACGCCTTTTATTTGTTTGTTCAGATGGCCGAGCTCCGCTTTTATTTCGGTTGACTGTTTCTCCAGCTTCTGTGTGATGTCTGCCTTGATTTCGATCGCTTGTTGGTCCAGCTTCACTGATTGTTCATTTAACTTCGATGATTGTTCATTTAACTTAGATGATTGTTCATTTAACTTCGCTGATTGTTCATCAAGCTTCGCAGTCAGACTGGATGAAATTAGCATCAACATTTGCATCAGCGCATTTTCTGACTCCTTTGATTTTGGTGTGTCCACTTCTCCACCTTCTGCGCCTTTTTCCGCATCTGAGAGCTCACCCGAATCCAGATTCACGCCTTCCGACTCGATCGCGTCACGCAAGCGTGCAATCAGTATGGCCTTTGTACCTTGTGTGGCCAGATTCCGCTGTTCCAACTCCTCCTTGAGCTCCGATATGGTCAATTCATTTATTTTTAAGTTTAAGCTTCGTGGCATTTTTAATGTTTCTTTAAATTTTACTATTGTGCACTATAAAAATGTTCAAATTTTCACTTTCAAAATTTTTCTTTCGCACTTCTTGACACCACTGTCGCGTGTTATTTGGTTCGCGGCCAATAATTTTAATGTTCCGGGAAAGTGAAAACGCAATGTCTTTTAATTTAAGTTAAAAGTGTTTATTTAATTAAATAAAATGCACAATAATCAGTTAACACTTTCACTAATTTTAATTGTCACTATTAAAATTATCTAACACTTGTCCATAAATTTATTATCGCAATTGTCTTCTAAATCACTTCACTATTACAAAAATCACTTTTCTACTACTCGAATAATTTCGCTTCCCACACACAAACGCAGTTCTTATCGCGGTCGAATGAATGATTCTCCCATTCATTCAGCTCGCCTTTATATAGGGTCTCTAAGTATTCACCCATTTCTCGCATATTGGCGAACGTTCTACCGAGAGGTACCTGGTACGTTCGAGCAAATTCATGAATGGAGTGACGTCGCTTGCAGATGTTGATTATGCTTGTTGAATTTACTCGCGGGTTCGAGTAAATTCATTTGTTGACGTTCTTAATGATGATGAAAATAATTGCGACAGTAGCTCGCAGAATTATTTGTACATGTAATTATTTGTACATGTAACAATATTGTTAACCACCGTTATAAATACTTGAACTATAGAACCTACCACTGTACTTAAAAGCAAAACATAAAACATTTTAAGAAACAATTAAAACGCATAAGACTCTAAATTTTAGATTACAAAATAAATAATTTCGATAAGTCAAAATAGAAACAAAAAAAAAAAAAAAACAAAAATTTAATTTTCATATCTTTGAAGTTACATACCCTTAATTTGCTAACTGTCGGAGAGAACAAATTGTAAATGAATAAGAATCCAAAAAAAGTAATTAAAGCACGTATTTATAAAATTGTAGCCAACTAGGGCAATGTACTTTAATGAATTCATATATTTCTCAATTAAAATAATATAATGAAAATAAAATGACTATGAATTGCTAAGGAACTAAAGACTTTCCTTTTCAGCGGTTCTTCTTTTTCAGTGGGAAAGTGAGTGCAGGGTAGGTATGCCGTCGCAAGGGTAGGGTTTCGCCAAATCCGCTGAAGTCGGTTTCGTGTCGCGCGCGGTACGCGGTACCTTTGTTGTTTCGTCATTTCATTAGAGTAGTTTTCGTCGGTTTAATTTAGAGTAGCATGCTTTTCGGTACCGCGTCGGTACAAGTCGGGAACGCGAAACGGAAATTAGATTTTTGTACTTTAACTGGCTGAATGAAGAAATATGGAGTAACGTAAAGTAGGCTCTTCTCCGTATGGTTTTGTTTTGATAACGCGTTTTGGAAAACGGGCATGTTCAGGTGGCTGAAAATACTGTAAATGAGCGTAACCCATTCGGAGACCCGCGACCGAAATCCTCTCCGAACTAGCTGGCCGACAAGCAGCCACCGCGTGAATGGGTTACGGTGCACGGATTGGTTGACCTGTTGGTACCATCCGTTGGCACTACTCAGACTTAACGTCTAGAACCGATGAGAGGTCGGTTCCGCGTTCGAACCTAAAAGGTGGAAAATCATTACACGTGGCCCCAAAGGAATAGTCGCAAGGTGTTAAATCACAAGATCTCGGTGGCCCATTGTGATCACCTCTTCGAGAACATACATAAAAGAAAGCGAAAAAAATATACGTAATGAATTGATAACCTTCTTTCCTTTGGAAGTCGGTTAAAAATGAAAATGAATTTATAATGAAATCAGTACGATGTGAATTTACAAAATTCGTAACAAGTATAGCCCTTTGGTTTAAAATTTTCCAACCACATTTCAGAAGCTAATGAATCACATTCTAAGAGATCATATCAATAGAACATGTGTTGTAGTAGAAGTATCGGTTGATTTGTTCGGTTTTCTAACAGATGGCGTAACTTGATTTTTATTCCAGTGTTTAACCGTTCCAAATATGTGTTGGAAAGCTACTGTCATATCGTTTCAAAATCAGTATGTGTCATTTAGCTGAAGCGCAAACAACAATACTTTTTTAGTTTGAAAATGTCGAATTTTGTGCCGAATAAAGTGTTTTTGCGAGGAGTACTTCTTCATTACTTCAATATGAAGAAAAAGGGCTGCCTAAAGTCATCGTATTTTGGTGGAAGTATATGGTGTGCATGCTCTAGCTGAGCGTATGTGCCAAAAGTGTTTTGCACGGTTTAAAAGTGGCAATTTTGACTTGGAGGACGACGAACGGCCCGGAAAGCCAAAAAGTTTCAAGATCACAAATTGGGAGTGATTGCACAACCAAGATCCATCCCAAACGCAAGAAGAACTTGCAAAATTACTTGGTGTTGATCAACCAACCATTTTCGATCGTCTAAAAGCAATGGGAATGATCCGGAAGGTAGGCCATTGGATGCCGTATGAATTGAAGCCAAGAGACGTCGAACGCCGATTTTTCACGTGTGAACAACTGCTTCAACCGCACAAAAGAAAAAGTTTTTTGCATCGAATTGTCACTGGCGATGAAAAGTGGGTCCATTACGATAATCCAAAACGTCGGGGAACGTAAGGATACCCCAAACATGCATCATCATCGACGGCCGTTCAGAATATTCATGGCCTGAAGGTTATGCTGTGTATTTGGTGGGACCAGCTGGGTGTGATCAATTATGAGCAGTTGCAACCGAATGAAAGAATCACAGGGGAAGTCTACCGACGACAATTAATGCGTTTGAGTCGACCACTGCGCGAAAAACGGCCGGAATATGAACAAAAGCACGGCAAGGTAATTTTGCAACATGACAATGCTCGGCTACATGTTGCACAGGTCGTCAAAACCTACCTTGAAACGCTCAAATGGGATGTCCTATCCCACCAGCCGTATAGTCCAGACCTTGCGCCATCCAATTACTATCTCTTCTGATCAAGTAACATGGCCTGGCTGACCAGCACTTCTCCAATTATGAAGAAGTCAAAAATTGGATCGATTCGTGGATAGCGGAGAAGCTAGTCGAATTTTCCAGAGGAAATGAATGAATTGCCAGAAAATTGGGAAAGAGTTATAGCTAGCGATGGACAATACTTTGATCATTAAATTTGTAACCATTTTTTCACAATAAAGCTTAAATTTTCGAAAATTAACCGGTACCCCTATTATATTTAGAACATGTGTTGTGTATCTCGACGATATTTTAATCTTGAGTACAACACTCAAGGAACATATAAAGGCAATTACAGTAATATTTCAAGTACCAAAAATATACAAACTCAAAGCAAAAATTCATAACTGTAATTTTATAAGAAGAGAGACTAAATTTTTAGACCACATACAAACTAATTGTTGAATTTGATCCGTGAACACGGGCAGTGAATTAACAAAACAAATCGAAGTTAATTTCTTAGTGAACTTGAAAAGTAAATTTTCTCCTTGCATGAACGGCGTGCTGTACTTTGTTTGCTACAATTAAGACGGGAATAGCGGAACTGAAGTGTCCGAGTTTACAGCACTGCGGGGCAAATTCATAAGAAACTTCAAATTGGAACTGGTGAGGAATCGCTTTTAATTCGATTTTGCTTGTGGCATCCGGGACAAGGGAAACGGAAAAAAGAACAAGGCGACTACGACACAAAGTTGAGTTCGGGTTTTGGACTGAAAGGAAGGGCGAAAATGTTTAAAACAAAAAAAAAATTTTAAACATCGTTGAAAGAAGCTTCTGCGGCAGTTCATCAGAAATGAAACATGCAATTTACAGCTATTCGATAATTATCCTTTTTCACCGAGAGGAAATTTACTTAATAAATGATCAAAAATCTTAAATAGAAATCATATGATAGACTAAGAAAAATCTATAAAACACGAACTATTTAAAGACATTTTTTAATATGTAAAATTATTGTTTTTTTTTTTTTTTATTTCGGGGTTTCTCATAATAGTCTAGATAAGTCTCAATTTTTTTCACACTGTGATAAGTTAGCTGAGGAAAGGAAAAAAAATATGAACGTAAAAATAAACTGAGAAGCAACAACAGACAAGAAATTGTACGACGATTTGTTTGCATGATATAATAATATAGAAATCGTGATCATAGTTATCGCTTAGCTTAGCGACACTTTTTTTAACTATTACTATGATTATTATTATGTTGCATAAGTATTAATATAATGGAGAAACATTTTCCTACGAAAAACAAAAGGAAATTATATTAGCACACTCAGCTATTTTATAATAATTATTATTAAATCTAATGTCTTTCGTTCACCACACATACAATTTCTTCGTTCAATTCTAAAATAAAGTTCATTTTATGCGTAAATTACATATAAATATTTCCTAGTCCGTGAACATTGAATCTTGAATAAATGAATTGTTAAACCTTAACCGACGGTCTTTCCATTTCGTTTGACCTGACCGGGTATAGGACCCGCATCGGTGGCAGGCTCCTCCACTAGAATGGGCTAGCCATCAGGCGCGCTCCTCCATTGTTTTGTTTAACAGGGGCTCTTGCCGGGTAGAGTGGCCTTCCGCTCGCGCGCCCTTTTATGATATAGCGTGATGTGATTTCATTGCATAACGCTATAGCATAAATCGGTTACGTTTGTATTTCTCATTTGAGGGAAAGAGTCATACAAAGTACTTTTGTATGAGTTTTTCACTCAAATGGGAAATACATGGCCACATCTACGTTTGGATCTTAATCCGGTTGGGAAGGGGCGAGGGGGCAATGCTACCATCTGGATGCCCCACTCTTATTTGCGGGCCATTCGAATCGTCGATAACGACAAAGTACTGTTAAGTCGATCTGTCTTCCCCAGGTCTAATTTGTCCTTTGAATCAGCAATATCCTTTGACCCTTAGTTGGTTGCCTCCTTCTCGACTTCGGTCAACATTTCTTTGACCCCGGAATTCGTGGATGCGAAATTCTTTTGTAGTGGGTCCTTGTGCTGGGGAAAAGAACCCGCCCCACAACACCGCAACGCTAGCCTGCTAGCGCATTCCCCGTCCCCAGACAAGACCAATCTCAGAGTATCCCAACATCCTCTTCCGCTGAGGCAGCAGACCATCGCTGCAGTCCTTCACAGACATCTAACTAAATCTACTTAATTCACTATAAAATGGCGCGCAACGTGGGTTCCGAAAAGCCCGGCTGAGTACGGGACAATCGAATGTCTCTAGGTGATCCTAAAAGGTGTCCAGATCTTTGGTGGGCAGGTAACCCCTAAGCGATATTGCACTAATCGTGCCCCAGCAAATAATAACTTTCGAACGTGTGTTGTCCATTGATATCAACATCGTTTGGACCTGCTTGATTTATACATTGGTGGTTTACCACCATTGTATGACTAGCAAGGCCAAATTATATTAGAGTCCTCTCGTGTATTCGGATGTTGTTACACAACAACATTTTTGCGGCGAATTCTGACCTGCACCCCAAACCAGGCGGTGCCTAAGTGTCTTCTATTACATGGATTTTAACTTCACGTAATTGGCTGCTTAACTAGTCCGTGACTATCCATGATAAGAATTCACCCTGCGCTGGCAAATTTCACCTTGTGAAAACTTGCGGACGATAGAGGACTTCTGAACCCTGATTCTTATGGTGCCCCCTGAGGAAGGAGTAGTCCCTGTAACGCGAAGGAAGAGCGTACCATTGGTGTCCTTGCCTGTGAAGGGAAAATGAAATGGAAAGACTGAGTTAGAATTTGACATAGCGAATGGTTTTTTTCAATTCCCAAAGTAAATTCACCAACCAAACTCCGCCATAGACGGTCCCAAGCCCGTTTGAGAAAGGAGGAGGGAACTCCTTGTTTCCCCAACCCATAGCTTCCATGATTCCTCATCCCGAACCCCCCAGTTAAATGGTAGTAAATGCTCTCGGGGTGCACATTGGATTTACTGGTTCCCAAATAATGTAGCATTAAATGTCGAGAAATGCTAATAACTGTAAATACATCTACAGCTCTGCTACTAAATCCTACTTACACCTCCTTTGTGAGGACGTAAGAAGGTGAAGGCGAATCTTCCGCGCCTGATAACTTCATCGCCGGAATGGAGGTTGGGCGACGGGCTAACTCCCCGTCCCAGGAAAACCCTTAAATGTTTCGAAACCTGCAGATGGGCCTCGGAATGGATTGGGCTCACGGCAACGACCTCGCAAACGAAAAAAGGACTATGGCATTGGATCCTGGAATGTCAGATCCCTCAATTACTCTGGCGCTGTTAAGGACCTTTTACAACAGGCTAGTAAATATCAATTAAAAATACTGGCAGTCCAGGAAACGAATATTTAAAAGTGAGAAACCTCCTGGAAAACGAGAATTCGGAGTGGCTTCATTGTGGAAAGGGAGTTCAAATCGCACGTTATTGATTTTAAGGCAGTCAATGAACGGTTGTGTGCGATCCGTATAAAAGCGAAATTCTTCGAAATCTGGCTCAAGGTTCACGCCCTGACCGAAGAAACGATGGAATCGTTTTACAATCACCTGGAAAGACTGGTCGGTTCATTGCCCGCAAGCAGCACAAAAATAATTCTGGGTAATTTCAACGCTAAGGTTGGCAATGAGCTATCTCATCGAGGAACGACTGGAGGATATAGCCTCCACGATGAAACAAATGACAACGGCCAGCGCCTGATTGACTTTGCATGTAGCATAAATCTAGTTATACGTTCAACTTGCTTCCCACATCGACGCATTCATAAAGTTACCTGGGTATCACCGGATGGCAACACACAAAACCAGATCGATCATGTTCTGATCCAACAACGTTGGGCTTCGAGCATACTCAGATCATTACTTGACCAAACTAACCTATCGATGTCGTATGTCAAAGGCATATTCAGCGAAGACCAGCCCGCTAGAAACATTTGACATCGAAAGGCTCCAAACGGCGTCTGTGGCCAAACATTTCACGGAGACCCTCGACAACCAGCTAGCTCCCATCTTATCAGACGCATCGTTAAAGACGAGCAACGAGCTCTGGATGGAAGTGAAAGCGGCTATCAGGACCGTGGCAGAACAGACGATCGGATATCAAGCCCGGCGCAAGAGAAATGATTAGTTCGATGATGAGTGCCAGAATGCGTTCGATAAAAAGAATCAGGCGTACAAAGAATACGACGGTAGCAAAACCAGGACGAAGAGAGAACACTATGAAAATCTCAGAAGAGTAGCGAATAAGATAATTAGGATTAAGAAAAGAAAATACTATGACGGCCAATTGAGAAGTATAGACGTAAGTTTAGCGAGCAATAACACAAGACAAACATGCAAAGTAGTGAAAAGCCTCAAACGTGGTTATCAGCCCAAGACCACGCTCTGTCGTGATGACAGCGGCAATATAATCGCTGATGAATTCAAGATTAAGGAAAGATGGGCATCATATTTCAAGAACCTCCTTAATCCTCCGCATAGCTCCAGAACATCGGAGGCTATAGATGGCTGCAGAGAGCTTCCATTGGCCCCACCAACTCTGGATGAAGTTTGTTCCATCATCAAAGATGATTGTAAGAACAAATCGTTACCTCCTCACCGACCTATAGGGGAAAGAAGTCGGGGTATATCATGCAAAAGACCTGCGTCGATAATTACATATATAAGTCTGTTTGTCCGCCCGTACTCAGTTTCAACCACACGCAAAGTCTACACACAGCAAAACGAAAATATTCATATCAGTCTGTCCGTCCGCTAATCGTTTTCTTCAATTGATCCACTCTGCGATCCGACCCGGAAAACCATCGATCCTCCAACTAAAGATCCTTGAGCTCCTTTTTCGCAACCCACGTAACTTTGGGATGCGAGAAAATTAGCTGCCCTGTAGTAATCGAGCAGTCCCACAAGCAACAGCTCGAAAACCTTCGTATCTCCTATCCAAAATTTTAATGACAGATTTAGAAAAAATATTAAATTACTTCCATTCATAATCGTAATTTGTAAAATAGTTTTCTTTCTTATTATTATTATTATTATTATTATTAAATGTAATTTTATATCAATTATCCTTTGCATTAAATTTAAATGTTTACCTTTAATTATATTCTTCATGAGATTTAACTTTTACTACTATTTAGAATCTTTTTCATTTTTCTTTACTTCAGTTAATTTTTCTTGAAAATTTTAAATCTGCTAATTAAAATTTTGAACATAGGGGCACTGATCTAGTGCATTCCAACGGTGTATTGCATTACCAAAGGCAATCTAACTAGGCTCAGCAAGCAGCTGATAGTTTTACCGTGTACACGTGAATCGAAAGAAAGACAAGATTGGGATGGATCGTGGAGTTTTACTTGGACCGCGCCACGGGGATGACGCGAAGAACAACTGCCATATTTTCTTGGCCGCGTTTAAAGTCGGGAATATTTGGGAAAGTAGATCAAATTAGATTCCCAAATCGTTAAGTTTATAAAACGTACATTTAACCTTTCCCCATTGAATTTTTACAAAATTGCGGAGATTGTTCGCTCGATGCCAGTACGCGAGGATTCGATTCGAAAATTGTGAAAACATAAAATGCAAAGCGTTGTGCTCCAAGTGCTGCTTCGACATACTTCCACCATTTTCGGTTAATCATGTCTCTAATTCAATTTGCGTGAACGCAGAGACTGGGCCAAATGACGACTTGGGCTAGTGTGTTTTCATTAATTGAAAAATTTGATTCTCAACAGTGACTCGAAGTGAGCAGTTTAGAATCTCTCTCGCCAAAAAGTAATTGAATTGCAATTGGAAATGTTTACAAATATTTAATTTATGATAATTAGGTTGAGTGGTGTCGGTGCACTGTAAAGTGTATGCGCCGCGGTCATTACACTTTTATTCGTACATTTTTTTGTACGCCCTTCAGTTTGAGTTTCTTTCGAGCTTCTAAACTCCACGCATTTGTTCATATACGCGACGGCGGTGGCTGTGCCGTTTTATATCAGGTGCTTAGCTGGACGTAGTTTCGCTGGGATTTCATTTGGAATGCGCTATGAAGGCATACGAATTTGAAACGATACTCGAGTGTCGTGACAACAATGGGATTTTATCTGAAAAGTGACCGTGCTAGCGGGAAAGAAGTGAAATTTGCAATTCCAAGTGGCCCCAAAATTTTCATCGTTGAATATTCATGTCTTCCGTGTGCTGTGCTAGCAGGAAAAGTTCGACACTAGAGGAGAGGGTTGTAATGCTAGGGTTGTGCCTGATAATGAAGGTATGTAAAAGTTGAGGTTCCATCAAGGAAACGGAGGAGTGAATTGTACGGTTTCAAGAAACGAAAACGACAAACCTTTCTCGAGCGCCTTCCATAAGAGTGTGTGTAAAGGGAGACTATCGTGCCATCATTTTTATTGGAATTGTTGAATTTGATCTGTAAACACGGGCAATGAATTAACGAAACAAATCGAAGTTAATTTTTTAGTGAACTTGAAAAGTAAACTTTCCCCTTGCATGAACGGAGCAATCAAGACGGGAATAGCGGAACTGAAGTGTCCGAGTATACAGCACTGCGGCGCAATTCATAAGAAACTTTTGGTGGAACCATATAAAGTTTCTTTACAAATGGCTCTTCAAATTGGAACTGGTGAGGAATCGCTTTTAATTCGATTTTGCTTGTGGGATCCGAGACAAGGGAAACAGAAAAAAGAACAAGGCGACTACGACACAAAGTTGAGTTCGGGTTTTGGACTGAAAGGAAGGGCGAAAAGTTTCAAAACAAAAAAAAATTTTGAACATCGTTGAGAGAGGTGTCGGCGGCAGTTGATCAGTAATGAAACATGCAATTTACTGCTATTCGATAATTATCCTTTTTCACCCAGAGGAAATTTACTTAATAAATGATCAAAAATCTTAAATAGAAATCATATGACAGACTAAGAAAAATCTATAAAACACGAACTATTTAAGTACATTTGTTTATATTTAAAATTATTGTTTCTTTTTTATTTCGGGGTTTCTCATAAAAGCCTAGATAAGTCTCAATTTTTTCACACTGTGATAAGTTAGCTGAGGAAAGGAAAAAAAATATGAACGTAAAAATAAACTGGGAAGCAACAACAGACAAGAAATTGTATGACGATTTGTTTGCATGATATAATAATATAGAAATCATGATCATAATAGCTTAGCGACACTTTTTTTTTAACTATTACTATGATTATTATTATGTTGCATAAGTATTAATATAATGGAGAAACGTTTTTGCTACGAAAAACAAAAGGAAATTATATTAGCACACTCAGCTATTTTATAATAATTATTATTAAATCTAATGTCTTTCATTCACCACACATACAATTTCTTCGTTCGATTCTAAGATAAAGCTCATTTAATGCGTAAATTACACATAAATATTTCCTTGTCCGTGAACATTAAATCTTGAATAAATGAATTGTTAAACCTTAACCGACGGTCTTTCCATTTCGTTCGATGTGACCGGCTATAGGACCCGCATCGGTGGCAGGCTCCTCCACTAGAATGGGCTAGCCACCGCGCGCGCTCCTCCGTTGTTTTGTTTGACATGGGCTCTTGCCGGGTAGAGTGGCTTTCCGCTCGCATGCCCTTTTACAGTCTGTTAAGTAAGAGCGTGTCCTGCATAGCTTGCGAGCGGTAAGTGATATCGACTTCAAATTTTTTTTGGATCGGTTGAGAGAACCTCTGTCTTTGGCGATTTGAAAAAAAAAAAATTCAGTCGAAGTCAATCTTCCGTCGGGAAAACACTCAAATCGCGATGAGTGCCATTTACGCAAAGCGCTTCGAGGCAGAGTTCCTTTGCACACAACCTTAAGGGCCAAAATGAACTCTTTAGTGGCGGCTAAATACATTAAAAAGTCTGTATCACTTGTCAAGAAGTGGGTTCAACGATTTAAATGGTCAAAAACCGTCGATGACCTTCCAAATCGTAGTTCGATAGGAAAAGTGACAAAAAAGGGGCTGCTTCTCAAAGAGGGGTTTTAGCGTTTTGCACGTGTTCATCGAGAACCTCAATGCTCCCAAGGTGGTTGGAATCTATAAGAAAGCTCTCTTACCGACTGCCGAACAACATTTTATCACAAAAAACGAGACATAGATCTTGCAAGAAGATAATGATCCCAAACACTGGAGCCGGCTGTATACTGAATGGAAACGAGAAAAATACAGTGTGAAACTTAATTGGCCTTGGCAATCGCCAGATGCAAATCCTATCGAAAATGTGTGGCCCTACATCAAGCAGAAGCTCCGTGGAAAACGTGTTTACACTTTGAAGCAGCTCTCCTGACAAATTCGACCCATTTGGAAGGCGCTTCCCCTCGAATACGCCGAAAATTTAGCGGAAAGTCTGCCTCGGAGATGCCAAGCAATATTTGATACTGGTGGTGATTGGACTCACTATTAAACTGAAAGCGCGTTAGTTCAGAATGTATTTAATGCATGTACAAGTCAAAAGCTATTGTTAAATAAACTGTTTCAAAATTATGCTGGATATGCTCTTACTTAACAGACTGTATGATATGGGGTTATGTGATTTCATTGCATAACGCTATAGCATAAATCGGTTACGTTTTTATTTCTCATTTGAGGGAAAAAGTCATACAAAGTACTTTTGTATGAGTTTTTCCCTTAAATGGGAAATACATGGCCACGTCTACGTTTGGATCTTGATCCAGTTGGGAGGGTGCGAGGGGGCCCCACTACCATCTGGATGCCCCACTCTTATTTGTAGGCCATTCGAATCGTTGGTAACGACAAAGTCCTGTGAAGTCCGTCTGTCTTCCCCAGGTCCAGCTTGTCCTTTGACCCTTAGTTGGTTACCTCTTTTTCGACTTCGGTCAACATTTCTCTAACCTCGGAGTTCGTGGATGCGAAATTATTTTGTAGTGGGTCCTTATGCTGGGGAAAAGAACCCGCCCAACGACACCTTAACGCTAGCCTGCCAGCGCATTCACGCGTCCCCAGACAAGGCCAATCTTAGCGAATCCTAACATCCTCTTCCGCTGAGGCAGCAGACCATCGCTGCAGTCCTGCACGGACATCTGACTATACCTACTTTCACTATAAAGTCAGCAAAAGAGTATTCATCAGAAGAAGAGTGATGTGTAATGTGACGCCTACGCCCGGGAATCGAAGTGATTCCGATCCCGAACCCTTGCACCCGGCCAGATGGGTATGACCTCGAAGTGCAAGCGGACTTCATCTTTCGTGCGGATATCGTTGCGCAGAAAATATTTTTTTTCTTTCCAAATATTTAGATCTGTGGATATAAATATTTGAAACATAATATTAATCAAAACCCCGACACATTTCGAGACATATCCATCTGGTAATGCCCCCCCACCGTTGCCATCAAAACACTATGCCACTGGCGACCAATAAAATGCACATTGCCGCCATGTGGCGTTCCATTCCGCGTCAGTTGCGACGACACCCAGTCCACATCTGTTTGGTCGGAGGTTGTCAGCTTGACAGTCCGACGCCACGAGGGAGAGAAAACGCTAGTGCTCATCAATATTATATTCGCAACATTTTTCGTATACCTATTTCACTAAGAATAGTTGATAGATTGTAAACCGCTCCCTTCGAGAGTAATCTTGGTGTTCTTCGATTCTAGTTTCATAGAAGCTATATGTGGCCGGTACACTTCATCTTTCGGTTATATTTTACAGTAGACACAAATGTTGAAAAGTCAATATCAGTTATATTCCTATCGAGCATTGTTGTCTTTAATCGCCTAAGGTGCCACAGTATTTATAAAAGAAGGGATCCTTGCCGAGTGTCAAAACTGGGTGAAAATTATTTTCATACCTTGCGGCCATCTGAGCTGTTGCGCAGAGCGCCAAGATAATTTGGAATTGTGTCCAATGTGCCGCGCAAGCATCGAGCGTAAAATAAAAGTTCTCCAGCCGTAATACAATATGTAATGTTCAAACTGACACTTTACAAATTTTTCCCTTCGTCATTCTCGTCAAGTTCAACGCTTCTAAACCAACAAACTAAGAAAAGAAATGAAGACACATAATGTGATATCGATGCCAAAATCGTACGTACAACAAGAACAACAATTTAGGATAAATATTCATTAAATTGTCTTTAAGACAAAAGGAGTAAGGTAAATTTTAAAATTTTTCCTTATCGCTCAGTTCGCTACAGACTTACCAGCTAACTCAAAACTATTTGGCTACATCTCAGTCTATTTACTTAAATTTTTAATTCCAAGATTGATTGCGTGCATTGTTTCAAAGCTCGTTTATTGATTCTCCCCGCCTTGGTTTTATGGAGGATATGAGGAAATAGATGGTGATTATAGATTTACAAAACTCATTAATTCAAAGTCTTGTTTCATAGCTAGATTAATCGCTAGCCCTAAATGTAGAATATCGAGAAAAATGACTTTTATAAATCGAGTATGTAATAAACGAGACAAAGTGCTTACTCTGTACAACGAGTTCTAAACAATTGTTCACATCGCTGTAATCTTCAATGCCAATAAGATAATAACTTGAAAAAAAAACCGTTTTGCTAGAAAATATCGTTACAACTATACTAATTGTTACTTTTTCGTTTGATAATAAATTAAAAATGGTTGTTAACTACTATATATCTTCCAATTGCATTAATTATTTGGCAATGTTCCTGTTGTGCCAATTTGGTTACCAAGAACAAGTTCATGAAAAAAATACTTCCTCCACTCGTGAGAAAATGAAATGCTTCCATTAATTTAAAAAAAAAAATTTTAACGTTTCATGTTATGTCGAATTTGTAAGCTTACAAACTCCTAGAAAATTCACTGACGACAGCTTTTTCAAACGATAAAATTTCCTTAAGACAGCTTTAAACTGTTTTTGTAACATTCAACCGCGAATGGCTAAAAGGAATAACTATCGTAAATGAGCACTCATCAAATAAAGGCCTACCAAAATAAAAAAAAAAAAACATCAAAAAACTCCATATTTTCTCAAATGAATCGGAAATAGAAACAATCAGATTCCAGTGTCGTTTGTTAGTGTAGCCACTGTCAAAGAGTATTTGATTTTGTAAATAGTTTAAGTAGATGTAATACTAAAATCAATAGCAATACAGACGCAAAGATTCACCTCGTGTTGAGTTGAAGTAGACAGAAAATTCACCGAATGTATTGTGTAAAGGAATCGTTGATTAGATGCACACCATAAAAGAGGTTGAATCCGGTTATTCATAGGACAAGATGATTGATAATTCTAATGTAAAAGAAATAGCATATTATGAAAACTAATCCAATAAATAAAATCATGAATTGTTAATTAACGAAAGACTTTCCTTTTCAGTAGTTCTTCTTGTTTCAGCGGGAAAGTGAGTGCAGGGTAGGTATGCCATCGCGAGGGTAGGGTTTCGACAAATCC
This sequence comes from Odontomyia ornata, assembly GCA_963969285.1. NCBI lineage: Eukaryota > Metazoa > Arthropoda > Insecta > Diptera > Stratiomyidae > Odontomyia > Odontomyia ornata. The sequence goes on along the minus strand of OZ017743.1, from coordinate 58,690,989 downwards.
GCTGAGGTCGGTTTCGCGTCGCGCGCGGTACGCGGTACCTTTGTTGTTTTGTCGTTTATTTAGAGTAGTTTTCGTCGGGTTGAGTTAGAGTAGCATACTTTTCGGTACCGCGTCGGAAATTCGGGAACGCGAAATAAAAATTAGCTTTTGGTTCTTTAACTGGATATAGGAAGAAATACGGAGTAACGTAAGGCAGGTTTCTTCTCCGTATGGTTTTGTTTTGTAACGCGTTTTGAAAACGGGCATGTTCAGGTGGCTGAAAATACTGTAAATGAGCGTAACCCATTCGGAGACCCGCGACCGAAATCCTCTCCGAACTAACTGGCCGACAAGCAGCCACCGCGTGAATGGGTTACGGTGCACGGATTGGTTGACCTGTTGGTACCATCCGTTGGCACTACTCAGACTTAACGTCTAGAACCGATGAGAGGTCGGTTCCGCGTTCGAACCTAAAAAGGTGAAAATCATTACAAATGGTGCCCAACGTGGGGCCTAAGACATCCTAAGGGGGAAAGAAATTCGCGTCTTCTGACGAGTTGGTCCTTTAGGGAGGATGTAAGGTACTCTGGTACTCGAGTCCCACTATCAGGAGCAGTGGAGTTGTGTGATACACACTAGAAGTCGCTTCACGTGAGTTGTAGCTTCCGCTCTCCTTTGTTTGATTTTTTTTTTCTCGCGACAGAATCCTTCCGGTGTGTTGTCCCAGGTTAACCCCTGTAAGGACCTTCTATTTTCTTGATGGAACTGCCAGTCTGATGGGTTTACCTATCAGTATGGACTCTCAAGAAAATGGAAGGCTACCTTGCCTTTATGTCGCGGAAGGATTCTAATTATTTCGTATGCGTGATAGACGAGTGGTATCGGTTCAACGTTCGGTGGCGTATGCTGGAGTTGCGAAGCCCGGAATGCTTCCACGCGTCGGGAATTTTGACCGCGTACAAAATCGTTACGGTAGCTCTACCATTTGTCTCGTCGAGTCCTTTAACGTAGATTAGAAACGGTTTGTAATGCATGTGGGTATGGGGTTAAATTTCGTAGATCGACCAAAAGCACCCTTTCTTCGGCAGATTACCACGCACTCTCATTTCCCGTTGGAGGAGTCGACTACTGGAAAGGAAAGTGTGTATTCAAAAAAATTTTTTTTCCTATCATACTATTAATAGCTCGCCACTATCGGCCACTCAATTAGTATTGAATTCTCTTTTTCACTTATATAGTAGGAATAAGTATATTTCACACATTTTTTTTTCCAGTAATATTAGCAACCACCAAAACCAGCAAAAATGGCAACGAAGCGGACCCCAGATAAGCGTTGGACCAGATCCAAAACGGTCCAACCAGCTAACTGCGGGATCTGCTTCAAAGACGTAGTGGAGGGCGTACACAGCGTGCGATTGGATTGTGGACACCTTTTCCATCGTGCCTGTGTCCAACAGCTCCTCCTCACGTCAGAGCTTTGCCCACTATGTCGACGACCCATCGAGCGGACCGCCCTAGACGTCCCCCTCGGAACGCCCCACCCAACGCGTGGAGCAGTGGCGAAAGGAGTTCCAGAGGCCGAACCGTCCCAACCACTGTTAGACCTTCAAGGAGCCGTAGGCGGTGAAGTTCCAGCCGCAGTTGTCGTGTCCGAGGTGACCCCCATGCCTTCCGCCCACTCCATTGACACCCTCGTGGCGTTGATGCGAGATATGTCGGAGAGGATTGGCAACCTGGAGGGAAAGCTCCAGAATCTCCCTATGAGCCAACCACCCAGCCGCGTGAGAACTCCGCTTGGCTGGGAGCCCAATCCCAGTGTGGCTATGCCCCACTCTCGACCATCCGAGCAATGGGTCCCACCTCCATGGAACTCGGGAATGGATCCCAGAGCTCCCGAATATAGACCACGACACAGCACCGCACCTCCGTTGGTACCTCTAGTCCCCGAGGCAGTTCCGTACAACAGGTCAATCGAGGATGCGATTCCCCCCGGGAACGCATTGACACCTTTTCGAGACCCGACGCCTCGTATCATGGAGAGTTGGCGCCTGAACTTTACGGGTTTCAACGATATGATATCGGCGGACCGGTTCCTTTTCCGGATTCAGGCGTTAGTATCCAGCACCCTGGGAGGTGATTCCTCGGCCTTCCTTCGGCATGCACATCTTTTGTTCAGCGGTGACGCTGCCGACAGTTACTGGAGCTTTAAGGAATCAACGCCACGTCCCACTTGGAACTCTTTCAGTGCAGCCTTCCGCAATCGATTTGAGGATGGCTTCACTGAGAGAGAACTATGGGAACAATTAAAGAAACGGAAACAAGGCGCTCACGAACCGTTCGACCAGTACTACACAAGTATAGTGAGATTGAGCACTCGCTTGCGAACAACCATGCCCGAGGACGAACTGGTAGAAATTATCAGAGAGAATATGCGTTGGGATCTTCAGAACAGCCTTCTGCACTTCCCCATCAACACCATACAAGGATTGCGCCTCCATGCCCGTAGGCAAGAACAATTGGATGAGCGGCGAGGTACCTTCCGTCCACAACCTCGCATAATGGGACCAAATCCCCGAAATCATCATACCGCGGAGTTGATGGCAGCGGACCACCTACTTGCTGATCCAGTACCAGTACCGAGGAGCGGAGCACCACAGGAGCTTGAGGACCCAGCATTGATTGATCGACCCTCCCTTGAAGCAATCACTAGCCCGACGGTCTGTTGGAACTGCCGACAGCGCATCTTCCATGAGGAGTTGGCTACAACTGTCCCACCGCGAAGAAAGCGAGCCACGCGTCGGATGCGGAGCTTCTGGAGAAAAGTCAGGCAGTCGAGGAAGGTGCTGAAGGACATACACTTAGACGAATTATTGAGGGATGACGTTCGGCCATATGCGTCAGTACACCTCCTGCAGAAACGAGTGTCAGGCTTAGTCGATACGGGAGCCAGTGTGAATTGCATATCCGCCGATTTTGCAGGGGAGGTACTGGCAATGCACGCGGACCAAATCCGTCATTTCACCTCCTGGTTAAGCACGGCGGATGGAACTCGTCACTCTGTAGTGGGAAAAATTATGACGGATGTCACCTTTAAAGGAGTAACTAAACCTCTGGAATTTTTCATCATACCTCAATTAACCCAGAATCTTTATCTAGGAGTGGATTTCGTTCGAAAATTTAACTTGGCCCCGGCACTATTTTCCGGTACGACCCTGGAGTCCGTCACCACCGTTCCTGACCAATCTCAACCCACTCACTTATTACGACATACACTGGATGTAAGTCAGCAACTGCGTCTTGACTCGGCTATATCGGCTTTTCCATCGCATGAGAAGGAAGGTCTCGGGCGGACTGCACTGGTGTTCCACACTATCGATGTGGGGGATGCTAAACCCATAAAACAGAGACATTTTGCCATATCTCCGGCGAAGGAAAAATCGTTATATGCCGAAGTGGATCGAATGCTAGCATTAGGCGTAATCGAAGAATCACAGAGCGCGTGGGCTTCCCCAGTCACCTTAGTTGTCAAGCCGAACAAGGTCCGGCTATGCAGAGATGCCAGACGCTTGAACGCCGTCACTGTCAAGGACGCATACCCTCTACCGTTGAGTGAAGGCATTTTGAGTCGGTTGCCTAAAGCCCGTTGAGTGAAGGCATTTTGAGTCGGTTGCCTAAAGCCCATTTCATCACGAGCTTAGACCTCAAGGACGCCTTCTGGCAAATTCCTTTAGACCCTGGTTCAAAGGAGAAAACAGCCTTCACAGTCCCAGGTCGGCCCCTGTATCAATTCGTGACCATGCCATTCGGATTGTGCAATGCCCCCCAAACAATGACGCGCCTTATGGATAAGGTGATACCACCTCAATTGCGGCACCAAGTTTTCGTTTACTTGGACGATCTGTTGCTTATAACCGAGACCTTTGACGAACACATCGACCTGCTTCAGGAGGTGGCTCTACACATCCGGAGGGCCAGATTAACCATCAACATACGGAAGAGTCAGTTCGTGATGACGGAGGTGAAGTATTTAGGTCACATCATTGGGCATGGCCATATCAAGACCGATCCGGACAAGACTCAAGCGATTGACGTCTTTCCATTACCCAAGACCCCCAAGCAATTACGCCGATTCTTAGGCTTATGCGGATGGTATCAGCGTTTTGTACGTGACTATGCCACCATTACCACTCCTTTGACCGACATGCTGCGTAAGGGACGTAAATTCGTCTGGGAAGAGCCCAGCTTGCGTGCCTTTGAAGAGCTAAAGAAGAGTCTGACTACAGCCACCGTACTGCACAGCCCGGACTTTGACAAACCGTTCTCAATCCATTGTGACGCGAGTCAACATGGGGTGGGAGCAGTCTTAGTCCAGGTTGCACAAGACGGCGAGGAGAGACCTATAGCCTTCATGTCTCACAAGTTGAACCCAGCCCAGCGAAATTACACGGTTTCCGAGCAGGAATGTCTAGCTGCAGTGTTGGCAGTGAAACGCTTCCGAGCCTATGTGGAGGGACACACCTTTGAAATCGTTACGGACCACGCTTCTCTGAAATGGCTAAAGAGCCAGACTGATCTCAACGGCAGATTGGCCAGGTGGGCTCTGAAACTACAGGCATTTGACTTCACAATTCGCCACCGAAAAGGAAGCCAGCATGTAGTCCCCGACACCTTATCCAGAATGTTCGCTCCTGAAGGAGCCGAGTTGGTCCAAGAGGACGACAGCCCCCAATTGATCGATCTGGACCATCCTGCCTTCCAGTCAGCCAGCTACACCCAACTGATTCACACTATCCAGAATCTACTGTCCCAGCTTCCTGAACTGCGGTTGACAGATGGATTTATTTATAGGCGGATGGGACACGCATCCGGAGACCCCATACAAGAAGAAGAACAGTGGAAGTTGTGGGTGCCCGAAGAATTAACCACTGATCTTATCAGACGGGCTCATGACCACCCATCAAGTGCGCACGGCGGTTACGGTCGTACACTTAGGCGGTTGAAAACCTGTTTCTTTTGGCCTAAGATGGCACAACAGATAAAAGCGTACGTAGCCTCCTGTGAGCTATGCAAGTGCACTAAAGCGCCCAACACCATTCTTCGGCCTCCCATGGGTAAGGTTGAGGTCCCCGAACGCGTGTTTCAGCGCTTGTACATTGATCTTATCGGTCCTTACCCTCGATCTGCTTCTGGTCACACGGGAGCTGTCGTGGTCCTGGATCAGCTCTCTAAATTCCCTATCATAGAACCACTACGTAACATGCTCACTGGACCTATACTCAGCTTCTTGGAGAACCGAGTCTTTCACATGTTTGGAGTTCCGGAGAAACTTGTCTCCGACAACGGGGTCCAGTTCACGTCCAGCAAGTTCCGAGACCTAATGTCCAAATACGGCATCATCCACCAACGAACCGCCGTCTATTCACCACAAGCCAACGCATCCGAACGACTGAACCGTATGCTCATAGCGGCCATTCGAGCCTATGTCCACCCGAATCAGAAGGACTGGGATCGCAAGTTGTCCGCCATCACTAGTGCTCTGCGCTCGTCGTACCACGCCACTACCGGCATTTCGCCGTATTTCGCATTGTTCGGCCAGTACATGATCTGTCATGGAAGCGCTTACCGGCTATTGCGGCAGCTGAAATCGCTAGAGGACCCAATCGTGGTTCTGGAACCGCACGAAAAGCTCCAACTTCTGCGAGATCAACTGCGGGAGAAGATTGAAGAAAGTCGACGGATGGGAGAGGAGCGGTACAACTTGCGATCTCATCCTTCTGACTTTAAGGCAGGCGACGAAATATATCGTCGAAACTTCCGACAGAGCGATGCCACCCGACATTACAATGCCAAACTAGACAAGAAATTCGTGAAGTGTCGAGTCCTACAAGTAATAAGCCCCACCCGATACCTCATCACGGACATGGCTGGTAAAACCCTGGGAATTTACCACGCAAAAGACCTTAGACGATGAAGTACAACTATTTCACACGAAAAACCTTGGCTCACCTAAATCTCTGCCTGGACGAAGACCGCGAATAACACCTGACTCCCTACTGTATAGCCACTATCGAGTTTGCACGAAAATGGTTGTAGCCTATTCCTCGAAATCGACCTTCGACCCGCCACGGCCCTAACCAAGACCTTTTACGTAGGAGGCGGGATCGTAATTACTTCGATTTTGGGGGGGGAATGTGTAATGTGACGCCTACGCCCGGGAATCGAAGTGATTCCGATCCCGAACCCTTGCACCCGGCCAGATGGGTATGACCTCGAAGTGCAAGCGGACTTCATCTTTCGTGCGGATATCGTTGCGCAGAAAATATTTTTTTTCTTTCCAAATATTTAGATCTGTGGATATAAATATTTGAAACATAATATTAATCAAAACCCCGACACATTTCGAGACATATCCATCTGGTAATGCCCCCCCACCGTTGCCATCAAAACACTATGCCACTGGCGACCAATAAAATGCACATTGCCGCCATGTGGCGTTCCATTCCGCGTCAGTTGCGACGACACCCAGTCCACATCTGTTTGGTCGGAGGTTGTCAGCTTGACAGTCCGACGCCACGAGGGAGAGAAAACGCTAGTGCTCATCAATATTATATTCGCAACATTTTTCGTATACCTATTTCACTAAGAATAGTTGATAGATTGTAAACCGCTCCCTTCGAGAGTAATCTTGGTGTTCTTCGATTCTAGTTTCATAGAAGCTATATGTGGCCGGTACACTTCATCTTTCGGTTATATTTTACAGTAGACACAAATGTTGAAAAGTCAATATCAGTTATATTCCTATCGAGCATTGTCTTTAATCGCCTAAGGTGCCACAGTATTTATAAAAGAAGGGATCCTTGCCGAGTGTCAAAACTGGGTGAAAATTATTTTCATACCTTGCGGCCATCTGAGCTGTTGCGCAGAGCGCCAAGATAATTTGGAATTGTGTCCAATGTGCCGCGCAAGCATCGAGCGTAAAATAAAAGTTCTCCAGCCGTAATACAATATGTAATGTTCAAACTGACACTTTACAAATTTTTCCCTTCGTCATCCTCGTCAAGTTCAACGCTTCTAAACCAACAAACTAAGAAAAGAAATGAAGACACATAATGTGATATCGATGCCAAAATCGTATGTACAACAAGAACAACAATTTAGGATAAATATTCATTAAATTGTCTTCAAGACAAAAGGAGTAAGGTAAATTTTAAAATTTTTCCTTATCGCTCAGTTCGCTACAGACTTACCAGCTAACTCAAAACTATTTGGCTACATCTCAGTCTATTTACTTAAATTTTTAATTCCAAGATTGATTGCGTGCATTGTTTCAAAGCTCGTTTATTGATTCTCCCCGCCTTGGTTTTATGGAGGATATGAGGAAATAGATGGTGATTATAGATTTACAAAACTCATTAATTCAAAGTCTTGTTTCATAGCTAGATTAATCGCTAGCCCTAAATGTAGAATATCGAGAAAAATGACTTTTATAAATCGAGTATGTAATAAACGAGACAAAGTGCTTACTCTGTACAACGAGTTCTAAACAATTGTTCACATCGCTGTAATCTTCAATGCCAATAAGATAATAACTTGAAAAAAAAACCGTTTTGCTAGAAAATATCGTTACAACTATACTAATTGTTACTTTTTCGGTTGATAATAAATTAAAAATGGTTGTTAACTACTATATATCTTCCAATTGCATTAATTATTTGGCAATGTTCCTGTTGTGCCAATTTGGTTACCAAGAACAAGTTCATGAAAAAAATACTTCCTCCACTCGTGAGAAAATGAAATGCTTCCATTAATTTCAAAAAAAAAAATTTTAACGTTTCATGTTATGTCGAATTTGTAAGCTTACAAACTCCTAGAAAATTCACTGACGACAGCTTTTTCAAACGATAAAATTTCCTTAAGACAACTTTAAACTGTTTTTGTAACATTCAACCGCGAATGGCTAAAAGGAATAACTATCGTAAATGAGCACTCATCAAATAAAGGCCTACCAAAATAAAAAAAAAAACATCAAAAAACTCCTTATTTTCTCAAATGAATCGGAAATAGAAACAATCAGATTCCAGTGTCGTTTGTTAGTGTAGCCACTGTCAAGAGTAGATGTAATACTAAAATCAATAGCAATACAGACGCAAAGATTCACCTCGTGTTGAGTTGAAGTAGACAGAAAATTCACCGAATGTATTGTGTAAAGGAATCGTTGATTAGATGCACACCATAAAAGAGGTTGAATCCGGTTATTCATAGGACAAGATGATTGATAATTCTAATGTAAAAGAAATAGCATATTATGAAAACTAATCCAATAAATAAAATCATGAATTGTTAATTAACGAAAGACTTTCCTTTTCAATGGTTCTTCTTGTTTCAGCGGGAAAGTGAGTGCAGGGTAGGTATGCCATCGCGAGGGTAGGGTTTCGACAAATCCGCTGAGGTCGGTTTCGCGTCGCGCGCGGTACGCGGTACCTTTGTTGTTTTGTCGTTTATTTAGAGTAGTTTTCGTCGGGTTGAGTTAGAGTAGCATACTTTTCGGTACCGCGTCGGAAATTCGGGAACGCGAAATAAAAATTAGCTTTTGGTTCTTTGACTGGATATAGGAAGAAATACGGAGTAACGTAAGGCAGGTTTCTTCTCCGTATGGTTTTGTTTTGTAACGCGTTTTGAAAACGGGCATGTTCAGGTGGCTGAAAATACTGTAAATGAGCGTAACCCATTCGGAGACCCGCGACCGAAATCCTCTCCGAACTAACTGGCCGACAAGCAGCCACCGCGTGAATGGGTTACGGTGCACGGATTGGTTGACCTGTTGGTACCATCCGTTGGCACTACTCAGACTTAACGTCTAGAACCGATGAGAGGTCGGTTCCGCGTTCGAACCTAAAAAGGTGAAAATCATTACAAATGGTGCCCAACGTGGGGCCTAAGACATCCTAAGGGGGAAAGAAATTCGCGTCTTCTGACGAGTTGGTCCTTTAGGGAGGATGTAAGGTACTCTGGTACTCGAGTCCCACTATCAGGAGCAGTGGAGTTGTGTGATACACACTAGAAGTCGCTTCACGTGAGTTGTAGCTTCCGCTCTCCTTTGTTTGATTTTTTTTTTTCTCGCGACAGAATCCTTCCGGTGTGTTGTCCCAGGTTAACCCCTGTAAGGACCTTCTATTTTCTTGATGGAACTGCCAGTCTGATGGGTTTACCTATCAGTATGGACTCTCAAGAAAATAGAAGGCTACCTTGCCTTTATGTCGCGGAAGGATTCTAATTATTTCGTATGCGTGATAGACGAGTGGTATCGGTTCAACGTTCGGTGGCGTATGCTGGAGTTGCGAAGCCCGGAATGCTTCCACGCGTCGGGAATTTTGACCGCGTACAAAATCGTTACGGTAGCTCTACCATTTGTCTCGTCGAGTCCTTTAACGTAGATTAGAAACGGTTTGTAATGCATGTGGGTATGGGGTTAAATTTCGTAGATCGACCAAAAGCACCCTTTCTTCGGCAGATTACCACGCACTCTCATTTCCCGTTGGAGGAGTCGACTACTGGAAAGGAAAGTGTGTATTCAAAAAAATTTTTTTTCCTATCATACTATTAATAGCTCGCCACTATCGGCCACTCAATTAGTATTGAATTCTCTTTTTCACTTATATAGTAGGAATAAGTATATTTCACACATTTTTTTTTCCAGTAATATTAGCAACCACCAAAACCAGCAAAAATGGCAACGAAGCGGACCCCAGATAAGCGTTGGACCAGATCCAAAACGGTCCAACCAGCTAACTGCGGGATCTGCTTCGAAGACGTAGTGGAGGGCGTACACAGCGTGCGATTGGATTGTGGACACCTTTTCCATCGTGCCTGTGTCCAACAGCTCCTCCTCACGTCAGAGCTTTGCCCACTATGTCGACGACCCATCGAGCGGACCGCCCTAGACGTCCCCCTCGGAACGCCCCACCCAACGCGTGGAGCAGTGGCGAAAGGAGTTCCAGAGGCCGAACCGTCCCAACCACTGTTAGACCTTCAAGGAGCCGTAGGCGGTGAAGTTCCAGCCGCAGTTGTCGTGTCCGAGGTGACCCCCATGCCTTCCGCCCACTCCATTGACACCCTCGTGGCGTTGATGCGAGATATGTCGGAGAGGATTGGCAACCTGGAGGGAAAGCTCCAGAATCTCCCTATGAGCCAACCACCCAGCCGCGTGAGAACTCCGCTTGGCTGGGAGCCCAATCCCAGTGTGGCTATGCCCCACTCTCGACCATCCGAGCAATGGGCCCCACCTCCAAGGAACTCGGGAATGGATCCCAGAGCTCCCGAATATAGACCACGACACAGCACCGCACCTCCGTTGGTACCTCTAGTCCCCGAGGCAGTTTCGTACAACAGGTCAATCGAGGATGCGATTCCCCCCGGGAACGCATTGACACCTTTTCGAGACCCGACGCCTCGTATCATGGAGAGTTGGCGCCTGAACTTTACGGGTTTCAACGATATGATATCGGCGGACCGGTTCCTTTTCCGGACTCAGGCGTTAGTATCCAGCACCCTGGGAGGTGATTCCTCGGCCTTCCTTCGGCATGCACATCTTTTGTTCAGCGGTGACACTGCCGACTGTTACTGGAGCTTTAAGGAATCAACGCCACGTCCCACTTGGAACTCTTTCAGTGCAGCCTTCCGCAATCGATTTGAGGATGGCTTCACTGAGAGAGAACTATGGGAACAATTAAAGAAACGGAAACAAGGCGCTCACGAACCGTTCGACCAGTACTACACAAGTATAGTGAGATTGAGCACTCGCTTGCGAACAACCATGCCCGAGGACGAACTGGTAGAAATTATCAGAGAGAATATGCGTTGGGATCTTCAGAACAGCCTTCTGCACTTCCCCATCAACACCATACAAGGATTGCGCCTCCATGCCCGTAGGCAAGAACAATTGGATGAGCGGCGAGGTACCTTCCGTCCACAACCTCGCATAATGGGACCAAATCCCCGAAATCATCATACCGCGGAGTTGATGGCAGCGGACCACCTACTTGCTGATCCAGTACCAGTACCGAGGAGCGGAGCACCACAGGAGCTTGAGGACCCAGCATTGATTGATCGACCCTCCCTTGAAGCAATCACTAGCCCGACGGTCTGTTGGAACTGCCGACAGCGCATCTTCCATGAGGAGTTGGCTACAACTGTCCCACCGCGAAGAAAGCGAGCCACGCGTCGGATGCGGAGCTTCTGGAGAAAAGTCAGGCAGTCGAGGAAGGTGCTGAAGGACATACACTTAGACGAATTATTGAGGGATGACGTTCGGCCATATGCGTCAGTACACCTCCTGCAGAAACGAGTGTCAGGCTTAGTCGATACGGGAGCCAGTGTGAATTGCATATCCGCCGATTTTGCAGGGGAGGTACTGGCAATGCACGCGGACCAAATCCGTCATTTCACCTCCTGGTTAAGCACGGCGGATGGAACTCGTCACTCTGTAGTGGGAAAAATTATGACGGATGTCACCTTTAAAGGAGTAACTAAACCTCTGGAATTTTTCATCATACCTCAATTAACCCAGAATCTTTATCTAGGAGTGGATTTCGTTCGAAAATTTAACTTGGCCCCGGCACTATTTTCCGGTACGACCCTGGAGTCCGTCACCACCGTTCCTGACCAATCTCAACCCACTCACTTATTACGACATACACTGGATGTAAGTCAGCAACTGCGTCTTGACTCGGCTATATCGGCTTTTCCATCGCATGAGAAGGAAGGTCTCGGGCGGACTGCACTGGTGTTCCACACTATCGATGTGGGGGATGCTAAACCCATAAAACAGAGACATTTTGCCATATCTCCGGCGAAGGAAAAATCGTTATATGCCGAAGTGGATCGAATGCTAGCATTAGGCGTAATCGAAGAATCACAGAGCGCGTGGGCTTCCCCAGTCACCTTAGTTGTCAAGCCGAACAAGGTCCGGCTATGCTTAGATGCCAGACGCTTGAACGCCGTCACTGTCAAGGACGCATACCCTCTACCGTTGAGTGAAGGCATTTTGAGTCGGTTGCCTAAAGCCCGTTGAGTGAAGGCATTTTGAGTCGGTTGCCTAAAGCCCATTTCATCACGAGCTTAGACCTCAAGGACGCCTTCTGGCAAATTCCTTTAGACCCTGGTTCAAAGGAGAAAACAGCCTTCACAGTCCCAGGTCGGCCCCTGTATCAATTCGTGACCATGCCATTCGGATTGTGCAATGCCCCCCAAACAATGACGCGCCTTATGGATAAGGTGATACCACCTCAATTGCGGCACCAAGTTTTCGTTTACTTGGACGATCTGTTGCTTATAACCGAGACCTTTGACGAACACATCGACCTGCTTCAGGAGGTGGCTCTACACATCCGGAGGGCCAGATTAACCATCAACATACGGAAGAGTCAGTTCGTGATGACGGAGGTGAAGTATTTAGGTCACATCATTGGGCATGGCCATATCAAGACCGATCCGGACAAGACTCAAGCGATTGACGTCTTTCCATTACCCAAGACCCCCAAGCAATTACGCCGATTCTTAGGCTTATGCGGATGGTATCAGCGTTTTGTACGTGACTATGCCACCATTACCACTCCTTTGACCGACATGCTGCGTAAGGGACGTAAATTCGTCTGGGAAGAGCCCAGCTTGCGTGCCTTTGAAGAGCTAAAGAAGAGTCTGACTACAGCCACCGTACTGCACAGCCCGGACTTTGACAAACCGTTCTCAATCCATTGTGACGCGAGTCAACATGGGGTGGGAGCAGTCTTAGTCCAGGTTGCACAAGACGGCGAGGAGAGACCTATAGCCTTCATGTCTCACAAGTTGAACCCAGCCCAGCGAAATTACACGGTTTCCGAGCAGGAATGTCTAGCTGCAGTGTTGGCAGTGAAACGCTTCCGAGCCTATGTGGAGGGACACACCTTTGAAATCGTTACGGACCACGCTTCTCTGAAATGGCTAAAGAGCCAGACTGATCTCAACGGCAGATTGGCCAGGTGGGCACTGAAACTACAGGCATTTGACTTCACAATTCGCCACCGAAAAGGAAGCCAGCATGTAGTCCCCGACACCTTATCCAGAATGTTCGCTCCTGAAGGAGCCGAGTTGGTCCAAGAGGACGACAGCCCCCAATTGATCGATCTGGACCATCCTGCCTTCCAGTCAGCCAGCTACACCCAACTGATTCACACTATCCAGAATCTACTGTCCCAGCTTCCTGAACTGCGGTTGACAGATGGATTTATTTATAGGCGGATAGGACACGCATCCGGAGACCCCATACAAGAAGAAGAACAGTGGAAGTTGTGGGTGCCCGAAGAATTAACCACTGATCTTATCAGACGGGCTCATGACCACCCATCAAGTGCGCACGGCGGTTACGGTCGTACACTTAGGCGGTTGGAAACCTGTTTCTTTTGGCCTAAGATGGCACAACAGATAAAAGCGTACGTAGCCTCCTGTGAGCTATGCAAGTGCACTAAAGCGCCCAACACCATTCTTCGGCCTCCCATGGGTAAGGTTGAGGTCCCCGAACGCGTGTTCCAGCGCTTGTACATTGATCTTATCGGTCCTTACCCTCGATTTGCTTCTGGTCACACGGGAGCTGTCGTGGTCCTGGATCAGCTCTCTAAATTCCCTATCATAGAACCACTACGTAACATGCACACTGGACCTATACTCAGCTTCTTGGAGAACCGAGTCTTTCACATGTTTGGAGTTCCGGAGAAACTTGTCTCCGACAACGGGGTCCAGTTCACGTCCAGCAAGTTCCGAGACCTAATGTCCAAATACGGCATCATCCACCAACGAACCGCCGTCTATTCACCACAAGCCAACGCATCCGAACGACTGAACCGTATGCTCATAGCGGCTATTCGCGCCTATGTCCACCCGAATCAGAAGGACTGGGATCGCAAGTTGTCCGCCATCACTAGTGCTCTGCGCTCGTCGTACCACGCCACTACCGGCATTTCGCCGTATTTCGCATTGTTCGGCCAGTATTTGAACTGGTAATAATCGGAAGATTCCGTTGATAGACCGAAGTCAAAATCGAAATGTCATTTGTGTGGTGAGATGCGCCACTGAAGGACCGACAGTGTTTGCAGAAACCGCAAGAACAAAAAGAAAAATGGCGACGAAAATAAAAATGATAATTCGAAGAAATACGTAACTTTTCTGCGTACGATGAAATTTTATCCGCTGAGTACAAAGATATTTGGTTGGCCGATACTGAAGCGAGACTGGACGGAAAGGTGTAAAGGTTGCGAAGGACGAATTTCTGAATTTCAAAGGTAGCGGAACCATCGAAATTCAAGGGTGGGCTAATGGAGAATGGGAAACACAAATTTTAGATGTGGTTCGATCTGCCCCAAAAACTAAAGTCAATCTATTTTCCATCAACCATCTATCAAAGAAAGGCCACGATTCAATGGATTTAAGATTGTTGACAAAGTTGGTGTTTGCTCGAAATGGTTTAAATGGGTTCAAACGATTTGGTTCGTTTTGCATTTAAGCTGTCCAAAATTGATCGGGCCTGTTGTTCGTCGAACATCAAGAAATCTGCGTGTTCATCGGAGAAGTGGCACAAGCGACGAGGACACGTCAATGTGGCAACAATCAAGAATATGTGCGCATCTGATTCCGTGCATGGCATGGCATTAACCAATCTTCAGGATTTATTTTGAGAAGATGGCAAATTGGGGAAAATGTATCGAGTATCGCTTCAATTAAGTGGAACGCGTACATTGGAGAAATCCGGACGCAATCACATCGACTTGTGTGGAGCCATGGAGCAACGTGGAATTGGAAGTGACAAGTTCTTTATGCTTTTGAAGGACGAAGCGACGAAGATGCGATTCATCTTCTTTCTTAAACAAAAATCGGAATCCTATAAATATTTGAAAGAATTTTTCTCACAATGCGAGAATGCTGGGGATGTCCGTGTCAAATGTATTCGGTGCGACAATGGAACCGAATTTGTCAACATTGATGTTGCAAATATTTTAGCGAAGCATGGAATAATAATGGATCGGATCTCCCCATACACACCAGGACAAAATGGATTTATCCAAAGGGATAATGGAACAGTTCAAGAATCAGCACGTACTATGTTAATTGAAAGTGGACTGCCTAAGTTTCTCTGGCCAGAGATAGTTCTTAACCGAACCACTAATGCAATCGATCCAAAACCCTTTCGAACGATGGTTTGATCAGAAACCGCATATAGACCATCTGAAAATGTTTGGGATAACAGCATTCATGCATATTCCGAAGAAAGTTGGACGAAAAAAATTGGACCCCAAGGCAAAAAAAAGTCTACCTGATTGGCTTTGAATCCACATAAAAGAATTATCGTCTCTATGATCCAGTTTCAAAAAAAATTATCATCAGCTGTGATGTGGTATTGCACGAGAGTCGGATGCAGAACGACCACGTCAAATTTCCCATGGACTCCACGAAGATCGAGCCGGGTCGAATCACAGGCAATGAAGTGAAAGATAAAATGATTGAAAAATCACCGGAATCAATTTCAGATAAAGAGTCTAACGTCAAGCAATTGTGTGTCAATCCTAAGTCAATAGTGCCATACGATGCATCTACTGGATATTTAGGAATATTCGCCGAACCTGAAACGCATGAAGAGGCAATTGGTTCCGAGCAGAACGAAGAATGAAAAGGCGCGGTTGAAGACGAGATGAAGTCGTTGTCACGAACTGAGACATGGAAAATCATCCAGAAGCCAGATAATTGCACAAATGTAGTGGGAAACAAACGGATTTTTAAAATAAAATCTCCTCCAAATGAATCACCCAAGTGCATAGCGCGACTGGTAGCGAATGAATATCCTCAGTGCAGCGCAGTTGATTTTAAAGAGATCTTTTCACCAGTAGTGCCCTATGAATCGATTAGATGTGTTTTGGCATTGAAAGCCATCTATGATATGGATTTAGTACAATTTGATGTGAAGACCACTTTCTTAAACAGAATATTGCGAGAAACAGTTTATATGGAAGTTGCGAAAGGCGTCGAGCCTACTGAAACGAAGTCTGTATGGATTAAAGCAGTCGCTACATATTTGGAACAGAAGTTTTGTCGAATTAATGAAGGAATGTCAAATGAAGCAGTCGCTTTCTAATCCTTGCGTGTTTTATGGAGACATTTGCAACGTAAGTATTTTTACTATATCGATGATGGCTTAATTCGGTCACCAAGTAAAACGTCACTTTATACCATTGGTCATTTGTAGTGAAGTAGGTATGGAAAAATGCCCGTGCAGGACTGCAGCGATAGTCTGCTGCCTCAGCAGAAGAGGATGTTGAAATCCCCCGAGATTGGCCTTGTCTGGGATGCGTGAATGCGCTGGCAGGCTAGTGTTGCGGTGTTGTGGAGCGGGTTCTTTCCCCCTAGCACAAGGACCCACTACAAAAAAAAATTTGCATTCACGAATTAAACGTGGAAAAATGCCGATCGACTCATGTCGAGGCTGAGGTAACCTACTAAGAGTTGAAATGTTTGTTTGAAGAAAAAATTGGGCCGGGCAAAAACGGGGGGACTGGCGGAGACTTCGTCGTTACCAACGATCCTTATGGCCCACAAGTAAGAGTGGGGCATCCAGATGGAAGCCGTGCCCCCTCGCACCTGCGCGCTCGATGGCTAGCCCATTCTGGTCAAGGAGCCTGCCATCGATGCAGGTTCTATAACCGGTCAGGTCGATTGAAATAGAAAGACCGACAGTGTAAGTTTAACAATTCATTTTGTTTTTTTTTTCTTGGATAAAATATTTATTTTATAAAAATCTATACGTACAAAGGATTATCACATAAATGGTATAAAATCATAATTCTTCAATCAAAGAAAAAGAATTGTATAACGTAAACTCATTATTGGTTTTTAATGTAAACTCATTATTGGTTTTGAGGAAAAGACTTGATAAATTCAAATTAATGATAAGATGATAAGATTAAGTCTCGAAAATATAAATTGATTAGATAAGAAAGTGCTAATCGCCCTCCTCTATATAAAAATTAATCTTGAATAGGCTACAAATACACTCGTTCTGCAACTAGAAGAATGATGTGAGTACAATTTGAACGTTCAAGTCTTAATTTTCCGAAAACGGAAATGTTGAGTACAAGCATTGCTTTCCAAATGAAAGCACATTATAGAAAACCTCCATTTTGGGTATTTTTTCCATTCACTTGCATACTATAAATCAATTTGCTTTAAGGAGTAAGAATTTTTATCACATTCCCTATTTTTGCTCTCATTTCTAATCCTAAAATAACGTTTTGCTATTCGAACCAGGGGTAAATTATGGAGAAACTTTTGTGTGAAAACTAGCTTCCAAACGATGCGGAATAAATTAATGAGACATTGATGTATCATCTGATAATGGAGACAGTCCAATACGAATTATTTCGAGCTGATAAAAATGTTGGCATCCTTGTAAAGGAGGATCTTGTGTAACTAATTTTTATTGAAACTGTCTGACCTGATAGATAATACTCCAAATTGATACGAGATGATATCCGCATTTTTGTCCCAATAGGTTCCTACTTGCAGAAGGGCGATCGTTCGCTTTGAATTTATTGTCTATATCGTCCGATTCTTATGCTAAGACTGAAAACATCCTCATCGATTCGGAAGCGAATGTTTATCAGGGCCAAGAGAAAATTGAAGGACTTTGAGGATAGCTATTCGCAGAATGAATTGTTTAATTTGTTTTTTGCTAATGTAAACTGACCATAATAGTACTGCTGCGGGCCAGGTTTTCCAAAAATTAAGGTATTAAATATGTCCAAGTTGATACAGTTTTGTTTTTTGGCCAGGATGCGATCGAGACGGAAACGAGAGCTCGATAGGAGAACATCTCCTAGTTGTAGCAAAATAGACAGCAACGTAAGCGATGACTCGCGACTGCAAAACAACTTCAGCTGTTTCGCCCGACTGACCAGTAATTCGCTTCGGTTCGTCAGCCTCTACTGTAGCATTCGAGAAATAACCTTGAAATTTGCCCAACCCGCGATATCGATGAGATTAATTCCACTCGTTTCACGTTTAGGTTAAATGAATCTGGGGTGTTGCCGATCAAACGAAGCATGTGATGCAATAAAACACTCGCACGATTAATGCTGATTAGAAGATCTCTCATGAACTCTACTGACAGCCTACGTTGTGGAACACCTAGGGGAAATTCCAATGGCAAATCACAACCTTTGTTGCATATTACTCCCACAACTTACGCGAAGTTTTCGGAACAAGGGCTAACGTGATTTTTAGCAGCGAGCCGATATTGCGACTTGCACGGAAACTGGTCCAAACGCGACAAAACTTATCGAATTAACAAAGGGTAAACTTTCCACAAGTATTAACTAAGACGATGTTAATAAATTCACATGGCACCGATCCAAATTGCGGCAAAAATTCTCGAATTAACCATCCTCGAACCGAATTTCGCCAATTTGTCCGTGATTCTTCACGATCTCCCGTCGATTACCCTCCGTCCAAAACTTTTCTTTCCCTTTCTCTGTATCCCAACGGTACCTCGACTGAGCTGCTCGCTCAGCCGAGTTCGATTGTATTCGGTAATGCGATACACAGTTGGTATGCTCTAAGTCATTGTTCCCATGTCCAAAATATTAATTGGCAGATTTAAATTTTTTCAACAAAAATTAACGGAAGTAAAGAAAAATGAAAAAGGATTTTAAATAGTAATAAAAGTTAAATCTCATGAACAATATAAGGGAAACGTTTAAATTTAATATAAAGGAAAATTGATGCATAGGCCTGTTCAAATGTAAGTCAACGCAGTCAAACGAATTTTTCATTATCTAAATCATACGAAGCATATGAAGATAACATACGGTACGAGTTTGAATGATTCCTAGTTGGTCGGCTTCACCGATGCAGATCATGCCCGTGAATACGAGGCGAGCCGTTCAACCACTGGTTACACGTTTTTGCTAGGAAATGCAATCACCACTTGGAAGAGCAACCTACAGTCTGAAGTCACATTATCCACCATGGAACCGGAATATTTGGCATTATATGAAGGTACCAAGGAAATGATATGGTGCGAGATCTTCTTAAGGAAATTGGGTTCGGTCAATCAGAAGCAACGAGCATTTGGAGCGGTAATTTGAATACGGTTCTGTAGTAATCGAGCAGTCGCCTAAGCAAACTGCTCGAAAACCACCATAATGCTAATCCAAATCAATTGTAAATTTAAAATAATAATAATCATTTAGATTTGCAATTGAAACCTGGACACGGCAATCCCATTTACAACGGGGCTTATCCACGATTGCGCTTTCACTAAGAAAGGGAAAGTAGATGGAAGGCTCGCCGACTGGTTGTGAGCGGTCCCGCAAGGTGACGACCAGCAACAACGGGGAGTCTGAATCGAACAACCGAGCGAGGCAGTTGTGTGTGACGCTTGTTTGAGCTCCTTGTACGCGTGTTTTAGCGATCATTGAAAATATTACGACGCACAACGTGGACTAAGTATTCGCCGTGTGTATTGCACACGCTTTCGAGCTTTCCTAGCCTTGCGACCATCGATCCGTTTACAAAAAACCGCAAAATCGGCCGCGGTCGTAGCAAAGAGTAGCGAAGCTACAAGACGACGAATTTCGCGAAACACAAAAATCAGCTGTCGACTTCGCGGGTCTCGCTGCGGATTCCATTTGTGAAGAAGGCTGAAGTGGCTGCTGACGAGTGTTGCTCGCAATTTGTGGGGTGTGTCCGTTTGACTTGGATTCAACATGTTTGTGAGCTGCGCGCAATGATGAAGATTTACAAACTTTACAATTGAAATAATTCAATTGCTCGTTGCTGGTGTATTTCGCGGTGTAGGAATTAGTGTGCAATTCGATGATGTGCAGTTTTTGCGTCTATTTCTGGTGACGGATGACGTTTGTGCACTCGAGCATTTGCAAGGTGGCATGAAAACAGTGAATTATACGAGCAGTTTTGATTTTCATTTGGCAGTGTTGTGAATTGCAAGCCACATCAATTGTAGGTAATCTGGCACAGACGTCTGATGTATCATCAATAGCGGATTGTATTAATCACATTACAGTGCTATATCCGCACGATGTAATGGTTCACGGAACGAAGAGAGAGAATTGGAACCTTGGAATGCATTGGGTACCGATATTGATGGCGATATTGATCTAGATGGCAATTCAAACGGTTGGGATGCAAATGAAATGTTCAATAAGAATAAAAAACCATATGGAATACAGCCAGCATATTTGACAGTTGCTCATTTACAAAGATCAGCCGTTATTTGCAAATTTCTTTCAATGATTCGGGCAGTAGCATTTACAAATTATAGAAATTTTTAAAATGATATATCCGTAAATATTACAGGAATCAGTAGGAAAGTTTAGTGAAAAGTGGTCAAGCATAATTTATTGCCCAAATGTTTTGATGTACAACCAAGAAGATAAAAATTAAATAAAAAGTAACCTAACTTCAATTGGATATAGTATATGTACGTACATAACGACTCCCCGTCTAGTTGGTTAATGGTTAGGTTAGGGTTAGTTTTGCTGGAATAGTTGCTAGGCTTGTCACACTTGTGCTGCTAGTGGATCCGCGTTTATTGCTGAACTCCAGGGTACGAGTGCATCTTTTGTAAGTTAACAATTTGTGCATATGTGCTAAGCGCTTCCTACTTGGAGGAGATTCAACTTCTATTGTAAATCGGTTTACTGCCTGAATGCAGCCTGCTCCCTCGCGCACTTGACTAGAGTTGAGATTCACTCACCAGAATAAAGAATTAACAAGCCATTTGTCGCCAGCGCTGGTGCCAGTGGAAGGTTATGTACGGGTAACTTACTTTGGCGCCCGAGAACTAATCGGCCGGAGAGCTTGTTATTTATGCTACGATTCGAAGGAATTGGTGGAGCGACGCATACAAATGTGATAAGATTTTCATCCGAAAAGTAGCTTTAACAGAACCACTTATAAATGCAGTTGACCCAAAGCAGATTGACTTCAATATCATATTGGTTTTTAGGAAATTCGACTATATACAGAGTAAAAGTGTAATTTGGTATTTTCCTACACATGCAAATTAGTTTCAGGCATTCATCAACATCATTATCGGGCGCCTGGCGAAGATCAATTTTTAAAATCTTATATTTAAAGAACGTCACATTTTTGTTTGTATAAAAAGATAACAAAATAAACATTTCCCTTACAACCAAGCACTAAGAACTGGTGAATCGTTTCGATCGGTAGCAGAGCCAAATCTTTAAAACACATAGAATTTTAGTTTAGGGTTGAACTAAAGGCAAATAGGACCTCTAAATTAAATACATGTTATAAATGTATGATTCTTTCCTATAGCGTAGATTTTACTTTGTAGGCCGTTATAAAAAGCACTTTCGTACAGAATTGTCATTCATATAAATGGAAGAGGAATAACAAAACAAAAAAATGTTTTGAAAATGGAATTATAGACTCGGTCTTTCTTTTCATCGATGGCAGGCCTCCACTGAAATGAGGTAGCCATCGGGCGCGCTCTTCCCTTCTTTTGTTTTATAGGGGCTTTTGCCGGGTAGAGTGGCCTTTCGCTCACGTGCCCTTTTATAGTGTAGACTTTGTGATTCTTGTGCTATTATGGCGAAATCTTCTTACGTATTTTTTTATCGTAGGCTCTTCACTATATGGGTCATTTTTTCTAATTGACCTTCAATGGTAGTTAATCGTGCTTTTAACGACATAGCTGGATCTGCTGCACTATGGGAAGTTGCCATTATTTGTTGAGGTCCACAGTTATCTAAAATACTGTCAACAATGTTGGCCAATTCACACTCTGGGATATTAATGCAGGCTGAGAGTATAGCGCGTATATTTACCGGTAAACGTCCTAGCCACATTATTTTCACTAAATCTTCGGGCAGGCCATCAGGTGCAAGTGCCAGCATTTCCCTCTGGAGTTGTAATGGGCGTTTGTCCTCCAAATCAATTCCGGCGAAAAAACGTCGAATTTAATCTTCCCTCAAAAGGCCGAATCTTTTCATAATTGCTGTGTTTAGATGTATATATTTATCCGTCTTTGGTGGAAACCGAACAATGTCAGTAAGCTGTTGCAGGGTCTCAAATGCAGCAATTTTGGTAAAGTATTTTCTGTTATCATTTGTGATTCGTTAATTTGCACAATAGCCGCAATAGTTGTGTCTGCTTCATGTGGTGTAAAACTGGCTGATTGCTACAACGGTGTAACTGGTCTTGGCGTTAAAGGACTATTTCTTGTTTGATTACTCACCGATTCTAATCTTTCGTTTGCTCCGCTCTGTTCGTTCGATCGTGCGCACTAACGAACGTACCCCGATCCTCAGACGACTGGTGTATCAAAAAGGGGCATGTTTCGCGTTTTCTTCGTCTATCAATTAGGATACTTCTTTAGATACACAATTTATTCGTATTATGAATGAGGTTTGGGGTCACCAATTATAGTTCTTGCTTATTTATTGTCTTTTCTTTATTACTGAACTAGCTAATATACAAACTTCAACTCATTTTACTTTTAAGTATCACAACTGATCACTCTGGTTAAACACTGAACTCCGTCTGGCTGTCATGATCATCTGATTGATTGTAATTGCGAAATTCAAAAGGCTTCTCATTGATTGACGCGCCACTGGTGATGGGCATGTAGATGCTACAAACTCACTCTGTTGCAACACACCTGTTGGTGAGCATGATGTATCCACATAAACTTTCGAATATCTTGTAATAAAACCTGTTAATCGAAAATATGTGGTTGTGGACATCGTTTACGAGAAAATGATAAGAAATCATGAACAAAATTATGCTATAGGAAAAGACTGTTTACATTTTGGAAACCTTACAATTTGTAACCAAAAAGGTCTCTTAGATATAAGTAATTCACCGTGCATACTGAACATCTAAAGTGCCGTGATTCAAGCTGCAGCCTGATCAGTGGAAACCATATACGAACTATGTAAGAAATAAATCTGGGAATGCTCCTGCTAACTAAATTCACCTGAACCATTCAAATCGACAATGTGATCCATAGACTTGACCGAACATATCTCATAAACTTCAACACCGCCACCATTAAAATCGGCGAATACACGTTCACGGCAAATGGAGTCATCAGCTAGTTATCCCTACCACCAGTACCTCAACGTACACCGCAGGAAAAGAACTATAGGAAGATCCTAGCCTATCATGTCCTGTCCTCTGTCCTATCCTCTGTCCTATCCTCTCTCCTGTTCTCTGCCCTGTCCTCTGCTCTGTCCTCTGTCCTGTCCTCTGTCCTGTCCTCTGTCCTGTCCTCTGTCCTGTCCTCTGTCCTGTCCTCTGTCCTGTCCTCTGTCCTGTCCTCTGTCCTGTCCTCTGTCCTGTCCTCTGTCCTGTCCTCTGCCCTGTCCTCTGTCCTGTCCTCTGTCCTGTCCTCTGTCCTGTCCTCTGTCCTGTCCTCTGTCTGTCCTCTGTCCTGTCCTCTGTCCTGTCCTCTGCCCTGTACTCTGTCCTGTCCTCTGTCCTGTCCTCTGTCCTGTCCTCTGTCCTGTCCTCTGTCCTGTCCTCTGTCCGGTCCTCTGCCCTGTCCTCTGCCCTGTCCTCTGCCCTGTCCTCTGCACTGTCCTCTGATCTGTCCTCTGCCCTGACCTCTGCCCTGACCTCTGCCCTGACCTCTGTCCTGTCCTCTGTCCTGTCCTCTGTCCTGTCCTCTGTCCTGTCCTCTGTCCTGTCCTCTGTCCTGTCCTCTGTCCTGTCCTCTGTCCTGTCCTCTGTCCTGTCCTCTGTCCTGTCCTCTGCCCTGTCCTCTGCCCTGTCCTCTGCTCTGTCCTCTGCCCTGTCCTCTGATCTGTCCTCTGCCCTGACCTCTGTCCTGACCTCTGTCCTGTCCTCTGTCCTGTCCTCTGTCCTGTCCTCTGCCCTGTCCTCTGTCCTGTCCTCTGTTCTGTCCCCTGTCCTGTCCTCTGTCCTCTCATCTGTCCTGTCCTCTGCCCTATCCTCTGTCCTGTCCTCTATCTTGTCCTCTGTCCTGTCCTCTGTCCTGTCCTCTGCCCTGTCCTCTGTCCTATCCTCTATCCTGTCCTCTATCCTGTCCTCTGTCCTGTCCTCTGCCCTGTCCTCTGTCCTGTCCTCTGTTCTGTCCCCTGTCCTGTCCTCTGTCCTCTCATCTGTCCTGTCCTCTGCCCTGTCCTCTGTCCTGTCCTCTATCTTGTCTTCTGTCCTGTCCTCTGTCCTGTCCTCTATCCTGTCCTCTGTCCTGTCCTCTGTCCTGTCCTCTGTCCTGTCCTCTGTCCTGTCCTCTGTCCTGTCCTCTGTCCTGTCCTCTGTCCTGTCCTCTGTCCTGTCCTCTGTCCTGTCCTCTGTCCTGTCCTCTGTCCTGTCCTCTGTCCTGTCCTCTGTCCTGTCCTCTGTCCTGTCCTCTGTCCTGTCCTCTGTCCTGTCCTCTGTCCTGTCCTCTATCCTGTCCTCTATCCTGTCCTCTATCCTGTCCTCTGTCCTGTCCTCTGTCCTGTCCTCTGTCCTGTCCTCTGTCCTGTCCTCTGTCCTGCCCTCTGTCCTGTCCTCTGTCCTGTCCTCTGTCCTGTCCTTTGTCCTGTCCTCTGTCCTGTCCTCTGTCCTGTCCTCTGTCCTGTCCTCTGTCCTGTCCTCTGTCTTGTTCTGTGTCCTGCCCTCTGTCCTGTCCTCTATCCTGTCCTTTGTCCTGTCCTCTGTCCTGTCCTCTATCCTGTCCTCTGTCCTGTCCTCTGCCCTGTCCTCTGCCCTGTCCTCTGCCCTGTCCTCTGTCCTGTCCTCTGTCCTGTCCTCTGTCCTGTCCTCTGTCCTGTCCTCTGTCCTGTCCTCTGTCCTGTCCTCTGTCCTGTCCTCTGTCCTGTCCTCTATCCTGTCCTCTGTCCTGTCCTCTGTCCTGTCCTCTGTCCTGTCCTCTGTCCTGTCCTCTGTCCTGTCCTCTGTCCTGTCCTCTGTCCTGTCCTCTGTCCTGTCCTCTGTCCTGTCCTCTGCCCTGTCCTCTGTCCTGTCCTCTGTTCTGTCCCCTGTCCTGTCCTCTGTCCTCTCATCTGTCCTGTCCTCTGCCCTGTCCTCTGTCCTGTCCTCTATCATGTCCTCTGTCCTGTCCTCTGTCCTGTCCTCTGTCCTGTCCTCTGTCCTGTCCTCTGTCCTGTCCTCTGTCCTGTCCTCTGTCCTGTCCCCTGTCCTGTCCTCTGTCCTCTCATCTGTCCTGTCCTCTGCCCTGTCCTCTGTCCTGTCCTCTATCTTGTCCTCTGTCCTGTCCTCTGTCCTGTCCTCTGTCCTGTCCTTTGTCCTGTCCTCTGTCCTGTCCTCTGTCCTGTCCTCTGTCCTGTCCTCTGTTCTGTCCCCTGTCCTGTCCTCTGTCCTCTCATCTGTCCTGTCCTCTGCCCTGTCCTCTGTCCTGTCCTCTATCTTGTCCTCTGTCCTGTCCTCTGTCCTGTCCTCTGCCCTGCCCTCTGTCCTGTCCTCTGTCCTGTCCTCTGTCCTGTCCTCTGTCCTGTCCTCTGTCCTGTCCTCTGTCCTGTCCTCTGTCCTGTCCTCTGCCCTGTCCTCTGTCCTGTCCTATGTTCTGTCCCCTGTCCTGTCCTCTGTCCTCTCATCTGTCCTGTCCTCTGTCCTGTCCTCTGTCCTGTCCTCTGTCCTGTCCTCTGTCCTGTCCTCTGTCCTGTCCTCTGTCCTGTCCTCTGTCCTGTCCTCTGTCCTGTCCTCTGTCCTGTCCTCTGTCCTGTCCTCTGTCCTGTC
This sequence comes from Odontomyia ornata, assembly GCA_963969285.1. Taxonomy (NCBI): domain Eukaryota; kingdom Metazoa; phylum Arthropoda; class Insecta; order Diptera; family Stratiomyidae; genus Odontomyia; species Odontomyia ornata. The sequence continues at coordinate 58,665,240 of OZ017743.1, read as the reverse complement.
CTCTGTCCTGTCCTCTGTCCTGTCCTCTGTCCTGTCCTCTGTCCTGTCCTCTGTCCTGTCCTCTGTCCTGTCCTCTGTCCTGTCCTCTGTCCTGTCCTCTGTCCTGTCCTCTGTCCTGTCCTCTGTCCTGTCCTCTGCCCTGCCCTCTGCCCTGTCCTCTGCCCTGTCCTCTGCCCTGTCCTCTGATCTGTCCTCTGCCCTGTCCTCTGCCCTGACCTCTGTCCTGTCCTCTGTCCTGTCCTCTGTCCTGTCCTCTGCCGTCCTCTGTCCTGTCCTCTGTCCTGTCCTCTGTCCTGTCCTCTGTCCTGTCCTCTGTCCTGTCCTCTGTCCTGTCCTCTGTCCTGTCCTCTGTCCTGTCCTCTGTCCTGTCCTGTGTCCTGTTCTCTGTCCTGTCCTCTAACCTGTCCTCTGTCCTGTCCTCTGTCCTGTCCTCTGTCCTGTCTTCTGCCCTCTCCTGTGTCCTGTTCTGTGTCCTGCCCTCTGTCCTGTCCTCTGTTCTGTCCTCTGTCCTGTCCTCTATCCTGTCCTCTGTCCTGTCCTCTGTCCTGTCCTTTGTCCTGTCCTTTGTCCTGTCCTCTGTCCTGTCCTCTGTCCTGTCCTCTGTCCTGTCCTCTGTCCTGTCCTCTGTCCTGTCCTCTGTCCTGTCCTCTGTCCTGTCCTCTGTCCTGTCCTCTGTCCTGTCCTCTGTCCTGTCCTCTGTCCTGTCCTCTGTCCTGTCCTCTGTCCTGTCCTCTGTCCTGTCCTCTGTCCTGTCCTCTGTCCTGTCCTCTGCCCTGTCCTCTGCCCTGTCCTCTGTCCTGTCCTCTGTTCTGTCCCCTGTCCTGTCCTCTGTCCTCTCATCTGTCCTGTCCTCTGCCCTGTCCTCTGTCCTGTCCTCTATCTTGTCCTCTGTCCTGTCCTCTGTCCTGTCCTCTGCCCTGCCCTCTGTCCTGTCCTCTATCTTGTCCGCTGTCCTGTCCTCTGTCCTGTCCTCTCCCCTGTCCTCTGCCCTGTCCTCTGCCCTGTCCTATGCCCTGTCCTCTGCCCTGTCCTCTGCCCTGTCCTCTGCCCTGTCCTCTGTCCTGTCCTGTCCTCTGTCCTGTCCTCTGCCCTGTCCTCTGCCCTGTCCTCTGCCCTGTCCTCTGCCCTGTCCTCTGCCCTGTCCTCTGCCCTGTCCTCTGCCCTGTCCTCTGCCCTGTCCTCTGCCCTGTCCTCTGCCCTGTCCTCTGCCCTGTCCTCTGCCCTGTCCTCTGCCCTGTCTTCTGCCCTGTCCTCTGCCCTGTCCTCTGTCCTGTCCTCTATCCTGCCCTCTGTCCTGTCCTCTGTCCTGTCCTCTGCCCTGTCCTCTGTCCTGTCCTCTGTTCTATCCCCTGTCCTGTCCTCTGTCCTCTCATCTGTCCTGTCCTCTGCCCTGTCCTCTGTCCTGTCCTCTATCTTGTCCTCTGTCCTGTCCTCTGTCCTGTCCTCTGCCCTGCCCTCTGTCCTGTCCTCTATCTTGTCCGCTGTCCTGTCCTCTGTCCTGTCCTCTCCCCTGTCCTCTGCCCTGTCCTCTGCCCTGTCCTATGCCCTGTCCTCTGCCCTGTCCTCTGCCCTGACCTCTGCCCTGTCCTCTGTCCTGTCCTCTGCCCTGTCCTCTGTCCTGTCCTCTGTCCTGTCCTCTGTCCTGTCCTCTGTCCTGTCCTCTGCCCTGTCCTCTGTCCTGTCCTCTATCCTGTCCTCTATCCTGTCCTCTGTCCTGTCTTCTGTCCTGTCCTGTGTCCTGTTCTGTGTCCTGCCTTCTGTCCTGTCCTCTATCCTGTCCTCTGTCCTGTCCTCTGTCCTGTCCTCTGTCCTGTCCTCTGTCCTATCCTCTGTCCTGTCCTCTGTCCTGTCCTCTGTCCTGTCCTCTGCCCTGTCCTCTGCCCTGTCCTCTGCCCTGTCCTCTGCCCTGTCCTCTGCCCTGTCCTCTGCCCTGTCCTCTGTCCTGTCCTCTGTCCTGTCCTCTGTCCTGTCCTCTGTCCTGTCCTCTGTCCTGTCCTCTGTCCTGTCCTCTGTCCTGTCTTCTGTCCTGTCCTCTGTCCTGTCCTCTGTCCTGTCCTCTGTCCTGTCCTCTGTCCTGTCCTCTGTCCTGTCCTCTGTCCTGTCCTCTGTCCTGTCCTCTGTCCTGTCCTCTGTCCTGTCCTCTGTCCTGTCCTCTGTCCTGTCCTCTGTCCTGTCCTCTGTCCTGTCCTCTGTCCTGTCCTCTGTCCTGTCCTCTGTCCTGTCCTCTGTCCTGTCCTCTGTCCTGTCCTCTGCCCTGTCCTCTGTCCTGTCCTCTGTCCTGTCCTCTGTCCTGTCCTCTATCCTGTCCTCTATCCTGTCCTCTGTCCTGTCTTCTGTCCTGTCCTGTGTCCTGTTCTGTGTCCTGCCTTCTGTCCTGTCCTCTATCCTGTCCTCTGTCCTGTCCTCTGTCCTGTCCTCTGTCCTGTCCTCTGTCCTGTCCTCTGTCCTATCCTCTGTCCTGTCCTCTGCCCTGTCCTCTGTCCTGTCCTCTATCTTGTCCTCTGTCCTGTCCTCTGTCCTGTCCTCTGCCCTGCCCTCTGTCCTGTCCTCTATCTTGTCCGCTGTCCTGTCCTCTGTCCTGTCCTCTCCCCTGTCCTCTGCCCTGTCCTCTGCCCTGTCCTATGCCCTGTCCTCTGCCCTGTCCTCTGCCCTGTCCTCTGCCCTGTCCTCTGTCCTGTCCTCTGCCCTGTCCTCTGTCCTGTCCTCTGTCCTGTCCACTGTCCTGTCCTCTATCCTGTCCTCTATCCTGTCCTCTGTCCTGTCTTCTGTCCTGTCCTGTGTCCTGTTCTGTGTCCTGCCTTCTGTCCTGTCCTCTATCCTGTCCTCTGTCCTGTCCTCTGTCCTGTCCTCTGTCCTGTCCTCTGTCCTGTCCTCTGTCCTATCCTCTGTCCTGTCCTCTGTCCTGTCCTCTGTCCTGTCCTCTGCCCTGTCCTCTGTCCTGTCCTCTGTCCTGTCCTCTGTCCTGTCCTCTGTCCTGTCCTCTGTCCTGTCCTCTGTCCTGTCCTCTGTTCTGTCCTGTCCTCTATCCTGTCCTCTGTCCTGTCCTCTGTCCTGTCCTCTGTCCTGTCCTCTGTCCTGTCCTCTGTCCTGTCCTTTGTCCTGTCCTCTGTCCTGTCCTCTGTCCTGTTCTGTGTCCTGCCCTCTGTCCTGTCCTCTATCCTGTCCTTTGTCCTGTCCTCTGTCCTGTCCTCTATCCTGTCCTCTGTCCTGTCCTCTGCCCTGTCCTCTGCCCTGTCCTCTGCCCTGTCCTCTGCCCTGTCCTCTGCCCTGTCCTCTGCCCTGTCCTCTGCCCTGTCCTCTGCCCTGTCCTCTGCCCTGTCCTCTGCCCTGTCCTCTGCCCTGTCCTCTGCCCTGTCTTCTGCCCTGTCCTCTGCCCTGTCCTCTGTCCTGTCCTCTATCCTGCCCTCTGTCCTGTCCTCTGCCCTGTCCTCTGTCCTGTCCTCTGTTCTATCCCCTGTCCTGTCCTCTGTCCTCTCATCTGTCCTGTCCTCTGCCCTGTCCTCTGTCCTGTCCTCTATCTTGTCCTCTGTCCTGTCCTCTGTCCTGTCCTCTGCCCTGCCCTCTGTCCTGTCCTCTATCTTGTCCGCTGTCCTGTCCTCTGTCCTGTCCTCTCCCCTGTCCTCTGCCCTGTCCTCTGCCCTGTCCTCTGCCCTGTCCTCTGCCCTGTCCTCTGCCCTGTCCTCTGCCCTGTCCTCTGTCCTGTCCTCTGCCCTGTCCTCTGTCCTGTCCTCTGTCCTGTCCTCTGTCCTGTCCTCTGTCCTGTCCTCTGTCCTGTCCTCTGTCCTGTCCTCTATCCTGTCCTCTATCCTGTCCTCTGTCCTGTCTTCTGTCCTGTCCTGTGTCCTGTTCTGTGTCCTGCCTTCTGTCCTGTCCTCTATCCTGTCCTCTGTCCTGTCCTCTGTCCTGTCCTCTGTCCTGTCCTCTGTCCTGTCCTCTGTCCTATCCTCTGTCCTGTCCTCTGTCCTGTCCTCTGTCCTGTCCTCTGCCCTGTCCTCTGCCCTGTCCTCTGCCCTGTCCTCTGCCCTGTCCTCTGCCCTGTCCTCTGCCCTGTCCTCTGTCCTGTCCTCTGTCCTGTCCTCTGTCCTGTCCTCTGTCCTGTCCTCTGTCCTGTCCTCTGTCCTGTCCTCTGTCCTGTCTTCTGTCCTGTCCTCTGTCCTGTCCTCTGTCCTGTCCTCTGTCCTGTCCTCTGTCCTGTCCTCTGTCCTGTCCTCTGTCCTGTCCTCTGTCCTGTCCTCTGTCCTGTCCTCTGTCCTGTCCTCTGTCCTGTCCTCTGTCCTGTCCTCTGTCCTGTCCTCTGTCCTGTCCTCTGTCCTGTCCTCTGTCCTGTCCTCTGTCCTGTCCTCTGTCCTGTCCTCTGTCCTGTCCTCTGTCCTGTCCTCTGTCCTGTCCTCTGCCCTGTCTTCTGCCCTGTTCTCTGCCCTATCCTCTGTCCTGTCCTCTATCCTGTCCTCTGTCCTGTCCTCTGTCCTGTCCAGTCCAGTCCAGTCCAGTCCAGTCCAGTCCAGTCCTGTCCTGTCCTGTCCTGCCCTATCCTGGCCACATCCGGCTTTTGGAGAACCAAAATCTAATTTCAACATGGACTAATGCTTCGATTATTATAATTATCATTATTTTATTACTTGTAATATTCCTTAGACTCAAAGCAAATTCTGACTGAAAAAAAAGTCATAAATCATCGTCCTGTAATTCAGCCAACAAAAGCGATACTTACTATACCAAACATCATTACATCGAACGTAATTCATGATAACTAGCCAACGATTCCAAAACCAAAATTCTATGATGTGCCATTTTTTAACGATTGGGAACAATTATATTTCGCCCCGGAAGAGTTAACTCCAATTTCTTAAAAACGGAAATACTGACGATCTGTATGGACAGGTATCGTGGTATTTGCAGGATAGACAGTTTTCTCGGAATATCGCTATTAGATACATAAATTTTGCTTTGCATATTACTCGGTTGTTAATAAGACTCGTACGAATAAAGATCAGGCAACAGCCTTTAATTGCACTTTTTTAAAGTAATGAACCGATTTCTTATTAATGTTTTATTCTTATTTTTATAATGGCCCTATTACTCCAGCCATAAAGCCTTATTCTTCACTCCAATACACTTACCTTTATCTTTTCCCTACTCGGACTCATCTTTGCACTTCAGTTAAAAATAAGGTATTTTGTTACTTTAATAATTTCTGATTAAATGCCATTTGCATTACAATTTATTTCACTACATTTCAACATAATAACTACTTTTATAATGGCCCTTCTAGTCGAGCCATAAAGCCTTATTCTTCACTCCAACACCCTTACCTTTATATTTTCCCTACTCGGACTCTTCTTTGCACTTCAGTTAAAGATAGGGTATTTTGTTACTTTAATCATTTTTAATTAAGTGCAATTTGTATTACAATTTATTTCACTACATTTCAACTTAATAACTATTGCTGCCTGATCTGATGCGAGGTTGAAGGCGTCTATTGCCGTTCTGCTTTACTAGGAATGTTGCCTCATTGGTCGGGGGCCGTCTGTCCAGCGTGTCGTGGTTGGGACGCCTTGACCTTCCCCGTCTGTCGCTGAAGCTCCTTTCGTCGCCGGTACTACTGCCGCAGTTCACTGACCAGGCGCCGGACTTTGGCGAGTCGTTTTGCTTCGCAGGTTCGTTGTCGTCACTGCATCTGCCAGCCACCACGCAATGCAGGTGGTTTGCCCTCTACTACCTTGGTGTCGAGCGGCTTCTTCTGCCAGACCAGGTATTCAGCGATGGTGATTGGTTTGGAGCCGGCTTAGCGGTCGGCAGCACCGAAAATTCGATTGTCACTGCTGCGATCGTTGCCGAAGCGACCGATGCAAGGGTCGCAAATCCCGACATAGCAAAGAAACACCCTGATGCCAACGAGGAGATTACGGCACGAAAAGCAACGAGTGACCAGACACCGCGTAATTGCACCGCCAACGTCGAGAATATGGCGGGAGTACTGCACTCAGAAACGGAACGCGATAACCTCTCCCAAGGGTGGAACAATTGCCGCCCAACGATACGAAGAAGGAAGGAAACTCGCAAAGCGGGAGATGTTCCGAAATGAATACAATCTGCATGCGACTCCCCAAAAATCAGCAAAACAGCAAAGGAAAGGCTCCTTGAACTAGAGGAGCTCCTAGATCGCATAGGGCACTATCGGAGGAAGAGGAACATAAGGCTTAAGAGGCGCTTGGGGCGAAATCTAAAGGCGACATGCAGATGGCTCCGCCATTAAAAGTCAATAAAAGAGTCGCGCCTAGCCCAATCGAAGGAGATCGGGATAAAAGAAGGAAGGAAGAGGCACTTGATGGGCGTGGAGCACCAGATAAGGGGTGCCAGACAGTGCTTACAAAAGGAGCGAAGAAAGCCGCAAAGAAACTCCTTCAAAAAAAGCCAGAAAGTAAACTTCGCACAGACGCCCAATCAGAAAAAGGACCTGATGCAAAACAGGAGAGGCAGAAGCCCCGACGAAGACCCCGGCAGCAGGCACTACTCATAAAGCCCCAAGATGGCCGATCCTACGCGATGGTGCTGTGGGACATCAGGGGAAACGTAAGGCCCGAAGACACCAATACTACCATTAAAGTAGTACGACCAACGCGTTCGGGCCACATACTGGTCCAATTCGGAGCAGAGGCCGGCAATAAAGAAGCATTCTGTGACGCAGTTAAGACAATCCTCGGCAAAAGCGCAACTATAGCATTGATCGAGCCGATGGCAACGATCGAAATACGAGACATTGACTGCGTGACGGATCTGGCCGAGGTAGAAGAGGCCATCAAAAGGGAGTTCCCTAGCGTGGGAAGGATAGAAGCGAGACTGACGCCAGAAAACAACAGGGGACAACGCATGGCCAGAGTTGACTTGACCGAAAAGGACGCCGAACAATTCCTGAACAAGGGCAAAGTACGAATAGGGTGCGTTGTCTGTAGGATACGGCGAAGAGCAACGCCTCTTCAATGTTTCAAATGCCTTGGTTATGGTCACACTACACAATTATGCAAAGGACCCGATAGGAGTTCCCTATGTTACAAATGCGGTGAAATGGGACATAAAAGAAAAGAGTGTACGAAGGAGGCACACTGTATTCTTTGCAAGGATGCTGATCCAAAACCTGATTTGGGACACGTCTTGGGATCAGGAAAATGTTCCAGGAAGCTCTAGCCAAGGCAAAATCAGAGCTCCGATGACCCGCATCCTGCAGCTAAACCTACAGCGCAGTCCAACCACCCAAAATCTGCTTGAGCAGTTTGCGAGGGACATGAAAGCCGACTTCTTGCTGCTGAGTGAGCAACACCATGATAAAAGTCCTGCATTATGGTATTCTGATGAAACTGGTACTACCGCCATCTGGGTTCGGAACAGTGACTTTAAAGCGGAGAGTTGTGGACGAGGGGTGGTTCCGTGTGGGTTCGGTGCTCAGGGATCACCTTCTTTAGTGTGTACCTAACGTCGAACGAATTGATATCATCTTTCCAAGCCAAGCTTCAGGCTTTGGAGGGCGCTGTCTCGAACGCAGAGGGCAAAGTGCTCGTTGGGGGCGACTTCAACGCTAAAGCAATCGAATGGGGCATGCCTCAGACGGATCCGCGAGGAAAAAAATCCTGGACATAGCGGCCAGGACAGCCCTCGTCGTACTAAACTCCGGAAATACGCCGAGTTTCCACCATATTGGCTGTGAAGGAACCATACCGGACGTGACAATCGCCTCGGAGTCCTTAGTACGGAGGATACACAACTGGAAAGTATTAGAGGACTACTCAGCCAGTGATCATCAGTGCATTCTGTTTGAGATCAGTAATGCTGAATCCCGACGTGCGTGCTCTCGGTCTTCTACAACTGGATGGAACATCGGAAGGACGGACGTCGAGAGGTTCGTCGAGGTGCTCACAGCAGGTGAGCCGCTGCAGGGAGCTTCGGAGGGGACGAAAGAACTGGCAGCTCAAGACGTGGTGAACTCTACTATGAGCAACATTACGGTTGCTTGCAAAGCTTCTATGCCCCGTCGAAGACCCCGGCACGGCAAGCCCCCAGCGTACTGGTAGTCAACTGGAATCACTGAAAAGCGAAGGGAATGTCACAAGCTTCGACGTGAGGCTCAACGGGCACGGAACCGTGGCGGGGCATGCAACCAGGTGGCAGCATATAAGTCGGCCAGGAAATGCCTTCGCAAACTCATCAACAGTAGCAAGGCTCGCTGCTGACAAGACCTAGTGGACAATGTGAACAAGGATCCGCGGGGCCTTGGCTACAAGCTGGTCATGCGGAAACTTGCCTTGTATACATGACGCGGAAAAGATGGACGCGATAGTGCGGGGACTCTACCCCGCCCATCCCGTCCGTGTTGACGCTGTCCATGGTAAAACAGCAGTCGAGTGCTCACTCTTCACACAGCTGGAACTGGAGGAGGCAGTCCTTTCATTGAAAGCGAGGAAGGCTCCAGGTCCAGATGGTGTTCCAGCTGAGGTGTTGCGGCTCGTCTATCACCATTGTCCTGATTTGCTGCTCAGCACATTCAACGCTTGCCTACGGGAGGGGGTTTTCCCGGTACGATGGAAGGTGGCAAGGCTCGTCCTGATCAGCAAGGGGAAGGAAAATCCCGAATCGCCGCCTGCATACCGCCCGTTATGCATGCTAGACACGGCTGGGAAAGTGCTAGAGGAACTCATCAAGGGAAGACTCACTGACGCGATTCGTGCTGCTGGGGACCTATCTCCTCGGCAGAAGGGCTTTAGAGCAGGACGTTCTACCATTGATGCGATTGCAGAGGTGGTGAACGCGGTCCAAAAAGCAGAGGCATATAGTCGCACCAAGCGACGGATCGTCCTGTTGGTCACACTCGACGTCAGAAACACCTTCAACTCCGCTAGGTGGGTGGATATTCTGGATACGCTGGAAAACTCTTTTCAAGTTCCAGAATATCTAATGCGGCTTTTGAGGAACTACCTAAAGGACCGAAGCCTGCTCTACGACACGACACAGGACCAACGAAGAATGGAAATTACATCGGGAGCTGCCCAGGGATCTATCCTTGGTCCGGACCTGTGGAACGTGTCTTACGACGGGCTACTGAGACTTGAGATGCCAGATGAGTCGCGCTTGGTCGGCTATGCGGATGATGTTGCGGCTCTGGTCGCTGGACGCACCGTTGAACACTGGATGACTGCTCGCGGGCTCAGTTTAGCACTGGAGAAAACCGAAGTGGTTATCTTGACAAAAAAGAGAATCCCTCGAGTAAGGATGATCAGTATTGACGACTTACAAATCGAATCGAAGCCAGCGGTGAAGTACCTGGGGCTACTGATCGACTCGAAGATGAGTTTCTCTGAACAAATCAGGGCAACGGCTGAGAAGGCTTCTTCGGGAATATCGGCTCTGAGTCGACTTATGGCCAACGTAGGGGGACCCAGCCCATCAAGAAGACGCCTCTTGATGAGTGCTGTAGGGTCAGTGCTACTGTACGGAGTAGAGGTATAGGGCGACGCTAGCAAGGAGGTATACCGAAAACGTTTGGCGCAGGTACAGAGAAGAGGAGCACTGAGAATTGCGTGCTCGTATCCAACAGTCTCTGACTCGGCGGTGAGAGTGATTGCAGGCGTGATACCTGTTGCCCTCCTTGCTAGAGAGCGCCGCGCTATTTAACTGCGCCGAAACGAGGATGCGTGGGAGATGGTTGTCCGCGAGGAGAGACATCGCTCGCTTAACGATTGGCAGCAGTCTTGGGTCAATTGCACGAAGGGAAGGTGGACTGCGCGGCTCATCCCGGATGTGAGACCGTGGCTAAGTCGAAGGCACAGTGAGACTGACTTCTATCTGACCCAGCTTTTGAGCGGGCATGGGTGTTTTCAGTCTTACCTGCACAAGATCGGTAAGGCACGGTCCCCCGATTGTCGGTTTTGCCCAGGAGAGGAGGACAATGCCTGCCATACATTTTTTGCGTGTACCACATGGGTCAGGCTGCGAAGGGAACTCTACAGGGAGACGGGAGAGCTCACCCCGAATAATATAGTTGCGGTGATGCTCGAATCGGTTGACATATGGAACCAGGTGGCACATTATGCTCGGGCAGTCTTAAAAATATAAAAGGGACTCACAGCAGCCGGGGGCGCTGGGGCTGGGGGATCGCCCTTCTGGCACGTCCTCTTCCCCTCTCCCCTCCTGCTAGGAAAGGGATCTCCCAGTTTGAAGGCGCCCCACGGCGTAACAAAACGAGACCCGGCCCGAAGTACCGTTCCAGGCTGGGTTCTCAGGTTGACAGGGGAGGTGTTTAGTGGGTAGTCCAGGCGTGCATGGGAGTCCCACGCTCTGTGCATAAATGCATTCACCTCCCTACCACAAAAAAATGGCCTCTGCCAAACTTGGTCCTGGCGGCATCTAAGAGCTCTAGGCAAATAGCCAACCAGAGCACCTAAATATGCGGTAACCAGGAAGAAACGGGTCTAGGCACTTAAGCCAACTAGACCAAACCAGGCGCAAGGCCAACTGGTTTTCAATAAATCTGCTAGACAAAGCCAACCAACAGAAACGTTCCATGAAATCTGTCTAGGCGCAAGGCCAACTAAACAAAACCAGGTGGAAGGCCAACTGGTTTTCAAAAAGATTGTGTGGGCGAAGCCAACCACATGAAGCAACGAATGATAGTCGCTTGAATTTTCCTAGCCTGCTTCGCTGTTTATATACATTATTTTTGCTTGTTGAGCAAAATTATCTTACCCTAAAGCGTGGGAAAGAATTAATTTGAACCTCTTTGCCGTTGCCAGTGACATTTAATCTTAATGTGCATCAACCTTATTTTAGTTCTGGTAGATGTCTTAGATATTTATGATCAGAGTTTCGAAATAAGGTTGTTGTATTTGAACAGTTGGTACGAGGTTATTGTTTCCACTGTTCTGTTTTCTATGAAAACTTTACGTGGTTGTTGTTTCCACTGATACATTTTCTATGATAACGTGTACAAGGTTCTTGTTCCTACTGTTACATTTTCTATGAAAACTTGTACATAGTTGTTGTTTCCACTGTTATATCTTCTTTTATATTCGAAAAGTTCAGTTGTAATGGAATAATTATGTTTTCTAATCGTTAGCGGAATTCCTATCGTAATATTAACTTACATAAAAAGAAACCTTCAATTTATATTCTTCATTCATATATCTAAAATCTAATCTTCCTTATCTGATGATCATTAAAACAAACTCCTAAAAGATTTAAACACAACGTACAATTTACAAAAGATATAAAGTTTTAGTCGCTAACATGCAAAACAATAAACACTCTAAGTAAGCATTGAACACAACCAAACAAACTGAACCATAAAGAGCTACCAAACGCGTGAGCATTGTTATGGGAATATAATACCATTTATTACTCAAACAATTTACCCAATAATAATAACAATAACGATCAGTACAATCTTTAGTCGCTATCCACTGTTTCATAGATTGACCACATTCTCGGTTTAAAAAATGAGATAAGTACAGTATCTCACAGATAATGAAAAAGATTCAATGCAATTAAAAGAGCAAACAAAAGCATACATCTAACTACACAATTTATTGAATAGACATTTGGATAATAGTTCTTAAATAGAATTACATTAAAGATCAACGAAATAAATAAACTGCGCCAAACAAATATAAAAAACAATTTAGATGAGAACGCCAATTTCCCACCGCGAATAAACAGATAACTAAGGTAATTTCAAGTTACAAACGAAACAAATAAAATGTGCTAAACAAATATAAAAAACAATTGAGATGAGAGCGGCAATTTCCCAACGTAAATAAACATAGAACTAAGGTAATAACAAGTTACACTGAAACAATCTAAGTATGTGAACTATGAAACAATAGAATTTTAGTTATAAGAACCCAATAAAATGCAGGTCAACTCAATGCAAACAAATTTACCGCAAAACCAATAATTTCTTTCAAATTTTACTACAATTCACTCTCAAATCATCAAATTTACATCCCGCACTCTATACGCCGTTTCATAATGTTAACAGTAATAGAACAGAAAATAGAAGCAGTCGAGTTGGTAAATCCCAGCAAAATTCTAAGCCAAAACTATCAGCAGACACGCTAAACTTACGTCTAAGTTGCATGATCATTGGAATGAAAACCAGTAGATTAAACATCAGCCTCTGAGCCGTTGACGTAAGTTATCGGCGGATACGCTGTTTTCTAGTTATAAGTCACTAACCACACCAATAAAAGATTCTGAGCTGCCCGACCTCAACTGTTGGCAGACACGCTATATTTAGTGCTGACACGCTACGTTAAGTCGTATGCATACCAGCAAAACAGTCATCGATTAACCCGTCCTGTTGTAGCCTCTGTGCTGTTGAGCCAGAATGATTTTTACACACGCTATCGAGCAAGTACATTTTAAACAAGCCCTTGTATTTCACCACTTGATAAATATGCTCTTCCTGCTAACTACTTAAAAAAATCACCAATAAACCCCCTGTGGATAATGCAAGACAATATAAACCAAACATCTCCCATGCTTTCACTTTATGGCAACAACATAAAATTGCATTGTAATGTACGCCCATAGATATAGAGAGTACTGGATCCGCAACCGGTCGTGAGAGCCGAAGCAATTGGCAACCTTCGTTAAAGTTGTGTGAAGTTGAGGTTTGAGGTGATATGCTTTTAATTTAGCACTCTATTCACGGCGAAACACGTTCACATTTAAAAAGTTATTAATTGTAAAGATCACGCGTACGTAATCGGAACTTTAATTCACTGTTTAAATTAAAAATTTACGAAATTTCCATCCGCTTTGACACATGAGTTTTCCCGCGTGTTTCGCGCTCTTTTCGATTTCCTTTTGCTTTGACGTTCGAATTTTCCGTGAGAATCGTTTGTTGTTTGTACTCAATCGTGTGCACGTGAAATAAAATTTCGTTGGTGTGCGCGGGTGTCAGTGGGGGAAGCGATTTTTCCGAAGAGAGAAAAGAAAAACCTGTCTGGAAAAAAGGGGAAGGAGAAGCAGAGGGAATCATATAGTTTCGAGAGCGTAAGTTATTTATAACTTATTTATGTGGCAAATTTGCTTCTCACATGGACGAGTACACAGATTCTCGTTGCTCGTCCATTTGTTCATATGTCTTTGTGTACGCCCCATGGGGGAATCGAATTAATTCCGATTCTTAAAGAATATCACCATACCAACCTGTAGTGTGCCGGCTTGCACCTAACGAAGGCTTTGCACATCCACTTGTTGTTTGTCGACTCGCACCCAACAAAATTGGGAAACGAAGAGTGCTTAGACAGGTTAATGTCAAAAGAAAAACAAAACATTGGAGTGCAACACCGCATCAGCGCTCGTGTTCCGTAGATAAATTTGTTTACAAGTGTCAGCGTTCACAATTTACGATAATTACACAGGAAGTCTTTGTTTGGCGACAAATCGCCTTGAAAAGCTAAACTCGGGTAGAAAGCACAGAAGCAAGCGAGTAGCAGCCGAGAAAGTGAATCGTATAAGCGATTATTTGACTGTGCACATCCGCGAGCAAATCAACGTAGGAGATGAGAAAAATTCCATTGACAAGGTCGGAAAGCGTGAATTCTGCTGGTTGTCACAAAGAGGAAGAACAGTGCCTACCCAAGCAATATATAGGGTGCGTACGGTATTTGAGGACAACTTGAGAGTAAAATAATTACCTCATATTTTTAGCAAAATTTAATGAAATTTCAGGAATTTTTTAAACAACGTTTAATTAATACATGGCTATAAAGTTATTCAATGAAATCACCATTAGCAGCAATAACCTCTTCGATCCAGGTCCGGAAACGATTACGTGCCCGAATCAAATGCTCCTTGTTCATTTGACCATAACGGCATTAATAGCAGTCTTCAGCGAAGAAGTTGTATTATGAGGACGTTTATTGGTCTCACGCTCAACTACGCCCCATACGTAATAATCCAAAGGTTTGGGGAGCTAGGTGGCAATAGGTTCGGTGTTATGTGGTCATGAAAATGTTCGGCCATCCAATCTTGTGTCGCCATCGCTTTATGCGAAGGAGTACGGTCTTGTTGAAAAATGTATGGTCTGCCTCCGCTTACAGTGTCTATCTACAGTTCAATTGAAAACGTAAAATTATCCATTCCTAGATGCCATTGTAGTCCTAGAGTTTTCACAGCATCCTTGACATTAATGTCAAATGATGTTTTTGATTCCCTATCCTCGACTGGAATATGTTTCAACAGATCGGGATGATTTGCTGCCCATTTACGAAGATGAAAACCTCCAGTCTGCAATAATTGGCACAAATCAGTTTGTATTCGGATAAATGAGTCTAAATCTTCTCCGCCTGTTAGCACGTCGTCTACATAGAAATCCTTCAGTATACCTTTAACTGCGTCTGGATACCTTGGCTGCTCGTCTTTGACCAATTGCTGGAGAGTCCTAATGGCCAAATAAGGTGCACAAGATGTTCCATACGTGACAGTTTTTAATCGATAATGCTGGATTGGTTCGTTTGGATTAAAACGCCAGAGTATGCGTTAACAGTCCAAGTCATCTTCGTTCACCAAATTTGGCGGTAAATTTTCTCGATACCCGCTCCTACGACGTAACGGTGCTGTCTCCATCTCATGTGTAAAATGAGTTGTTGAATAGATGGTCCAGTAAGTAAAATGTTATTCAAAGTCTTCCCGCCGATTCCTTTTTGCGAAGCATTAAAAATCACTCGCAACTTAGTTGTAGAACTGCTAGTTTTCATCACTGCATGATGCGGTAAGTAATAGTTTGGTTTCACCTGAATTCTTTGGGGTGGAACCAACTCCATATCCCATGAAATCCTTATATTGCATATACAAATCGGGATTTCGTATGAGTGAATGCTCTAGTCCCTGAAATTGCATGTAAGCAATTTTATACGTTTCACAAAGGTGTAGCTCTTCTCGGGCTTTAAATGGAAGACTAACCACATATTTGCCGGTCTCTGATCGTGTTGTGTGCTCAGTGAAGAGTTTTTCTGCTAGTAATTCCTCGGATGTCAACGTCTTCTCCTGACCGATATCCTCAATTTCCCAAAACTGCTTCAAATGGATGTGGAGTTCTTCGAACGAAACTAATGCCAAACTTAGTTTTTTGTGCACTGGGAGTTTCGGAAATGAATCCAGGTAGTAGAATACGGCCGTACACGTCTGCTCCAATTAAAATATCAATATCAGACGGAATATCGAAGGTTGGATCTGCTAAATCTAGTAGACTTATTCCATCAGGAAGTTTGGAAGATGCCTGCACTGATGGTATTGATGCAGTGATTTTCTCTAATACTAGCGGCTTCGGTGTTATATTTTCTGTTACCCCATCTTCGTTTTGTGCTAAAGCAATAATGGATGTTACTCCTATAGTAGTAACTTTTTTGTTTCCTCCAACACCCAAAATAGAAACACTTGTATTTTTTGGTCGTAGGCCAAGATATTTGACTGCTGAACTTGTAATAAACGACCTTTGTGTTCCTGAGTCAAGTCGCGCACGTAACGTTACAGTCTCTCCAGATTGTTTTCGAATATTGATGATAGCTGTCGATAGGAGTAAATTCGTGTGCTTCGTAACATGGTTTGCTTGCACACATTGAGCCTTTACTTCTGCTGTATTGGTGGACGTTCTTTTTGCTTCTTCACTATGAAGAAGTGAATGATGACGCTTCCCACATAATTTGCACTTGTGCTTTGAAGAGCAAATGGTGACTTTATGTTTATCACTGAGACAGTTGAAGCACAGTTGTTTTGATGAGACAAAATTTCGCCTCGGCTGCACATCTTGTTGCCTGAATACTTCGCATACTCATAATCGATGGCTAACTTTGCATTTTGGACAGACCTGCTTGACTCCCACTGGTGTCGTATGTACGGTGACCACTTTTTTCTTCGTTGATGATCCTGATGAGCTTCCAGGACCATCAGCTGCTGTTGTACGAAATCAAGGAATGTTGAAAGATTCGGCAGATCCGTTTTGCAACTAACTTCCTTCTGCCAATATTTTCGAGTTTCCTCATCCAACTTTTGATTCAGTATGACGATTGTCATTATATCAAATGACTTTCCCCCCAACTGCTTGTAAGCAAGTCTCTAGTTGGTGCGTAACATCTAGCACTCGCTTGAACCCATTGGCACCGTTGGCACCGCATCTTTGCAAATCCCAGAACCTTTGTAGCACCTCTTGCGCAATAGCGTGATGGTTATCGTAACGTTCGCAAAGCAGTTTCCAAGCGACTTCGTAATTAGCCTCCGTAACACTTAGGAGCTAATTCGCTTCTCTGCGTCATCTGAAACTACATTCCTCAGATATTGCAGTTTTTAGACAAGGCTCAATTGACCATTGTCATGCACCATGCTTCTATACAAGTCGCGAAAACCAAACCAAGAAGAGTATTGCCCATTAAATGTTGGAATCCAAATTCGCTCCAACATTATGGACACTGCTGTTGCCGATACTTTGAATTCCTTGAATTCATAAATCTTTGATCGGAAAGGTGTAACGTACTCCAATACGAGACTTTCTAAAGCGTCATATTCTTCTGCATACGTTTTGATGGTTTCTGCATCCTTTTCTAAAGTTTTGTAGACCTCAGGATGCCTATCTTCACAAGTCTTCCGCTGCTCATGTAACTTTTCGAGCCTCGTCTCGAAGTACGCTAACGAATACCGCTTCTCGCTATCCTTCTTGAAATTTGAAATGATGCGCTTAGTGGCGGCAATGTTCAATGCCTGGATTTTATTCGCCATGATGTTGCGAGAAGTTCAACGCCAAGAGCCTAAAGATGATTCCCACAAGTATAAAAAAATATATTCTTCTCCAATGCTTTCTGTCAAGGTAAAATTTTATTAGTACTTTAAAATAACTTTGCTCGACGGACCAAAGAAATGTTCGAGTGAACAATTCAATACAAAATCAGTCCTTCAATAACTGAATGAAACAACTGGTATTGTGACAATGATAATTTACATTTTAATTCATGCTAATTTATAATTGATTTGCTTACTGACTAAGCAACAATATCAAGATTAATCAATTGTATCGTAATCAATAATACTACAAATAGGTCTTATCATACATGTAGTTATTTTTTCATGAACAAGCAAAAATGGTTCATATACCTGTAGCAAATGTGCAACATGGAATTTAAATCGTAAGCATTTATGCTTTTGAAAATGTTCTTCAACAAAATGCAGATTACTTAAGAACAAAAATAAAATTATATTGTAAGCATTTATACATATGAAAGTGTTACCTTTAACAAAGTGCATGGTACTTAAGACATGAATAAAAATAAGAAATTTGAAACGGAAGCATTTATGCTTATGGAAATGTTCATTTACCTTTAACAAATTGCAAGATATTACAAAAGATTTTTACGTAAAGGAATTAATGCCGCGGTTTGTTGACCGGTGTCATATTTCAGTAATTTTACTGCCATGAACAGCTATTATGAGGACGCTTATTGATCTCACGCTCAACTACGCCCCATACGTAATAATCCAGTCTGGGGAGCTAGGTGGCCATAGGTTCGGTGTTATGTGGTCATGAAAATTTTCGGCCATCCAATCTTGTGTCGCCATGGCTTTATGTGAAGGAGCAGAGTCTTGTTGAAAAATTCATGGTCTGCCTCCTCTTACATTGTCTATCCAGGGTTTCACTACCGTCTCCAAAGCCTCGATGTATGCAGCAGAGTTCACTCGAAGTCCTTGAGTAAAAAAGTGTGGTGGCATAACATGTCCTTCGTTGCTGACAACACCTAAAACCATAAGAGTGGCTGGAAATTTTGTGTGCATAACAACAGGAACCTCCGTAGGATTTGAACATAGCCATCCTTCATTTCTGCGATTGGTCTTTCGATCTTAGTCAAAATTTTTTTCGTCGGAAAAAAACCATAGCATTTTGGTCACCTCAGGGTGTTTGATCTAGTTTAAAAGACGTTTCGATTGGAGAAAACTTTGTTCCCGTGTTCGTTCCGACATGAACTGTCCTCTGCGCATCACATGAGACTTATACCGAAGGTCTTCGTGGACAACTCTACGAAGCTCACTCGAAAGGACCCTCATTGATTTTGAAGGGTGCTCGTCTATGATCGCTTGCACTTGCTCTAAAAATTCTGCAGATCGGACAGTGTCAGAACGTTATTCGTGCTTTTTGCGTTTTGCAACCGATTCTGTATCGCCTCCTGATGCTTCCAATTCACGGTGAATCTTATGCACGAATGAACGGGCGCAATTAAGAAAATTAGAGATCTCTAAATCTGTATGGTTCGCACATATAGCGACGATGACAGCATGTCTCTTCATTTCCTTGAGCGATATTGTAGTCCGCCATTTATCTGAAAAGGACAAATATAAAAAAAAAAATTCGTGAAGTTATAGTCATATTTATGCATGTCCTCAAATGCCGTACGCACCCTGTATATAAATGTATATATAAATATAAATATATATATATATATATATATATATATATATAAATATATATATATATATATATATATATATATATATATATATATATATATATATATATAAATATATATATATATATATATATATATATATATATATATATATATATATATATATATATATAAATATATATATATATATATATATATATATATATATATATATATATATATATATTTATATATATATATATATATATATATATATATATATATATATATATATATATATAGATATATAGATCTATATATATATATATATATATATATATATATATATATATATATATATATATATATATATATATATATATATATATATCTCTATATATCTATATATATCTATATATATATATATA
Source organism: Odontomyia ornata (assembly GCA_963969285.1). NCBI lineage: Eukaryota > Metazoa > Arthropoda > Insecta > Diptera > Stratiomyidae > Odontomyia > Odontomyia ornata. Next base: position 58,646,390 of record OZ017743.1, on the reverse strand, counting down.
CATATATATTTATCTATATCTATATATACATACAAGGATAAATATATGTAATATATACATATATATATATATATATATATATATATATATATATATATATATATATATATATATATATATATATATATATATATACATACATATATATACATATATATATATATATATATATATATATATATATATATTTATATTTATATATATATATTTATATATATATATATATATATATATATATATATATATATATATATATATATATATATATGTACACATATATATATATATATATATATATATATATATATATAAACATATATATATATATGTATATATACACATATATATATATATATATATATATATATATATATATATATATATATATATATATATATATATATATATATATATATATAAACATATATATAGATATATATATATATATATATATATATATATATATATATATATATATATATATATATATATATATATATATATATATATATATACATATATATATATATATATATATATATATATATATATATATATATATATATATATATATTTACATATATTGTCGCGTATTATGGTTCGCGGCCCATTATTTTAATGTTCCGGGAAATTTTCCGGGCATTTTTATTGTTTCAGCTACTTTTTCACCAGGTTCCACGTTAAATTTCACATTGTGCACTTTAAAAATGTTAAACGTTTTCACTTTCAAAGTTTTCTATCCCACTGCTGACACCACTATCGCGCGTGTAATGGTTCGTGGCCAATAATTTTGATGTTCGGGGAAAGTGAAAACGCAATTTCTTTTAAATTAAGTTAAACGAGTTTCTTTATTAAAATGCACAATTATTAATTTAATTATTTCACAACTTTCCTATCAAGATTTACTTTAGCTGTCTATCACTTCACTATCAATATCGCTTTTAATTCGCACTCCACACTATCGCAGTTTTACTATATCGCGGTTGTAATGAATCCCCCCATTCATTCAGCTCGCCTTTATATAGGGTCCCCAGTCATTCAATCCATTTCTTGTACATTGGCGAACTACCTGGAATTTTCGAGCAGCTCAATGAATGGGCAGTGACGTCACTTTCAGATGTTGATCATACTTCGTGGGTTTTCCAGTACATTCGTTTGTCGATGTTCTTAATGGTTGTGAAAACAATTTCGACAGTAGCTCGCGGAACTATTAGTACATGTAACACTGCCCCCACCTCAGTTCTTTTCACCCCGAAAAGATGCGTCGCCAGTTGTAGTCAAGTTTCCCTGGATGTAATATGGGGCAAGACGGTCCAGGTGCATGGTTTTCATTTTGGCTCTCGGCTTACGGTATTCCTGTATGCGGTATACGACGTCGTTGATTCGCTTTTTGTTTTTTTTTTTGTGGTAGGGAGGTGAAGGCATTTACGCCCGCCGAGTCTGGCAGTGTGGGACTCCCATGGAGGATACCCTTGGACTACCCACTAAACACCTCCCCTGTCAATCTGAGAACCTAGCCTGGAACCGTTTGACACATTACTTCGGGCCAGGTCTCGTTTTGTTACGCCGTGGGGCGCCTTCAAGCTGGGGAGTCCCTTTCCTAGCGGGAGGGGAGAGGGGAAGAGGAATTGCCAGAAGAGCGATCCCCCAGCCCCAGCACCTCCGGCTGCTGCGAGTCCCTTTTATCTTTTAGGACTGCCCGAGCATAATGTGCCACCTGGTTCCATTTGTCAACTGATTCGAGCATCACCGCAACTATATTATCCGGGATGAGCTCTCCCGTCTCCCTGTAGGGTTCCCTTCGCAGCCTGGCCCATTTGGTACACGCAAAAAATGTGTGACAGGCATTGTCCTCCTCTCCTGGGCAAAACCGACAATCGGGAGACCGTGACTTACCGATCTTGTGCAGGTAAGACTGAAAACACCCGTGCCCGCTCAAAAGCTGGGTCAGATAGAAGTCAGTCTCACCATGCCTTCGATTTAGCCACGGTCTCACATCCGGGATGAGGCGCGCAGTCCACCTTCCCTTCGTGCAATTCCTCCAAGACTGCAGCCAATCGTTGAGCGAGCGTTGTCTCTCCTCGCGGACAACCATCTCCCTCGCATCCTCGTTTCGGCGCAGGAAAATAGCGCGGCGCTCTCTAGCAAGGAGGGCGACAGGTATCACGCCTGCAATCACTCCCACCGCCGAGTCGGAGACTGTTGGATACGAAGATGCAATTCTCAGTGCTCCTCTTCTCTGTACCTGTGCCAATCGTTTTCGGTATATCTCCTTGCTGAGAGCGTCGCCCCATACCTCTGCTCCGTACAGTAGCACTGACCCTACAGCACTCATCAAGAGGCGTCTTCTTGATGGGCTAGGTCCCCCTACGTTGGCCATAAGTCGACTCAGAGCCGATATTCCCGAAGAAGCCTTCTCAGCCGTTGTCCTGATTTGCTCAGAGAAACTCATCTTCGAGTCGATCAGTAGCCCCAGGTACTTCACCGCTGGCTTCGATTCGATCTGTATATCTCCAATACTGATCATCCTTTCTCTAGGGATTCTCTTTTTTGTCCAGTGCTAAACTGAGCCCGCGAGCAGTCATCCAGTCCCTCACTCGGCGCATTAGCATACCTAGCCTAAGTTGCGCTTGTTCAACGGTGCGTCCGGCGACCAGAGCCGCAACATCATCCGCATAGCCGACCAAGCGCGACTCATCTGGCATCTCAAGTCTCAGTAGCCCGTCGTAAGACACGTTCCACAGGTCCGAACCAAGGATAGATCCCTGGGCAACACCCGATGTAATTTCCATCCTTCGTTGGCCCTGTGTCGTGTCGTAGAGCAGGCTTCGGTCCTTTAGGTAGTTCCTCAAAAGCCGCATTAGATATTCTGGAACTTGAAAGGAGTTTTCCAGCGTGTCCAGAATATCCACCCATCTAGCGGAGTTGAAGGCATTCCTGACGTCGAGTGTCACCAACAGGACGATCCGTCGCTTGGTGCGACTATGTGCCTCTGCTTTTTGGACCGCATTCACCACCTCTGCAATCGCATCAATGGTAGAACGTCCTGCTCTAAAGCCCTTCTGCCGAGGAGATAGGTCCCCAGCAGCACGAATCGCGTCAGTGAGTCTTCCCTTGATGAGTTTCTCTAGCACTTTCCCAGCCGTGTCTAGCATGCATAACGGGCGATATGCAGACGGCGATTCGGGATTTCCCTTCCCCTTGCTGAACAGCACGAGCCTCGCCACCTTCCATCGTACCGGGAAAACCCCGTCCCGTAGGCAAGCGTTGAATGTGCTGAGCAGCAAGTCAGGACAATGGTGATAGACGAGCTGCAAAACCTCAGCTGGAACACCATCTGAACCTGGAGCCTTCCTCGCTTTCAGGGAGAGGACTGCCTTCTCCAGTTCCAGCTGTGTGAAGAGTGGGCACTCGACTGCTGTTTCACCATGGACAGCGTCAACACGGACGGGATGGGCGGGGAAGAGTCCCCGCACTATCGCGTCCATCTTTTCCGCGTCTTGTATACAAGGCTTCCGTAGGGCACCAAGTTTCCCCATGAAAAGCTTGTAGCCAAGGCCCCACGGATCCCTATTTACATCGTCCACGAGGTCTTGCCAGCATCGGGCCTTGCTCTTGTTAATAAGCCTGCGAAGATATTTCCTGCCGGACCTGTATGCTGCTAGCCTAGTGTCTGCCTTCTCCCGCGTTCGCGCCCGCTGGGCCTCTCGCCGAAGTTTGTGACACTCGCTTCTTTGTTCGGCGATCTCGTTTGACCACCAGTATACTGGAGGCTTACCGTGTCGGGGTCTCCGACGGGGCATGGAAGACTCGCAAGCAGCTATGATGGTACTCATAGTTGAGTTCACCAAGTCCTTGGCTGTAGGCCCTCCACTCCCTGGCGGAGCTCCCAGCAACGGTGCGCCTGCCGTAAGCGCGTCAGCGAACCTCTCAACGTCCATCCTCCCAGTCCTCCATCCGAGGATTGAAGTTTGGGCATATGCACGCAGAATGGCACTGTCGTGAATCTCAACAGCTATATACTGGTGATCACTAGCCGAGTAGTCCTCTAGTACTCGCCAGTTGTGTACTCTAGGTACCAGGGACTCCGAAGCGAGTGTCACATCGGGTATGGTTCCTACGCGACCCCAGCGGCGGAAAGTAGGGGTGTTACCAGTATTTAGGACAAAAAGCGCTGTTCTGGCCGCCATGTCCAAGATTTGCTTTCCCCTTGGGTCGGATTGTGGCATACCCCATTCAATGGCTCTAGCGTTGAAGTCTCCCCCGACCAGCATGTGGCCCTCTGTGTTCGAGACAGCGTCCTCCAGGGCATCGAGTTTGGTTCGAAAAGATCGCATTGCCTCGTTAGGCGTCAGATAAACACTGAAATATGTTATCCCTGAACACCGCACCCACACAAAACCATCCCCGCGTCCATGGCCCTGCACCTGAAGGCGGGCGCTGTCTCGAACCCACATGGCCGAGGTACTAGATTTGTCAGGGTACCACGCTTGCGAGTCCTTGTTATGATGTTGCTCGCTCAGCAACAGGAGGTCAGCTTTCTTATCCCTCGCAAACTGCTCAAGTAGGTCCTGGGCGTTTGTGCTTCGGTGCAAATTGACCTGCAGGATACGGATCATTTGAGTATCGATTTGGCTTTAGTTAGGGCCTCCTTGAAAACCCAGCATCTCCCTGTCCCCGGCTCATGTTTGAGGTCGCCGGGTGCTAGTTGCCTCGTTCGTGCACTCCTTCCTTTTGTGCCCCGTTTCACTACATTTGTAGCACAGAGATCTCCTGTCGGGTCCCCTACAGCCATACGCGGTGTGTCCGTATTCGAAGCATCTGAAGCAGCGGATAGGGATCGCTCTTCTGCGTATCCTGCAGATCACCCAACCTATCTTAATTTTGCCCTTCGCCAGGATTTGCTGGGCGTCTTTATCAGCTAGTTCGACAATAGCCATGCGTTGCCCCCTTGTGTTTTCACGTGTCAATCTTGCCTTGACTTCACTTAAGCTGGGGAACTCCCTCCTAATGGCATCCTCTACTTCAGCTTTGTCCGTGACGCAGTCGAGGTCCCTGATTTCCAGGGTGGCCATTGGTTCGAGCGAGGCAACCGTTGCCGCATCTCCAAGAACCTTGATTGTCGTTGATTCGCTTTGTAACTTGGTTTGGTCGCCCCCAATTACGTTGCAACTTTGGAGACCTACCTCTTCGCTGTTGTGGGTTATATAGCCACACCAAGTCATCTTGCTCGAAGCCAGTAGAATTTGCCTTTAGATCATACCTGGTCTTCATACGGTCAATAGCCGATTCGAGGTGTTTTCGCCCTGTCCGATGTATCTGGTTCAACCGTTGTCTTTGCTCACTTGCGTACTCCGAGATCGTTTGGGGTTTCTCAGGGGGTGTTCCGAACTTTATATCGGCTGGCAGACGAATAGTCTTTCCAAAAATGACTTTGGCTGGGGCTTGGCCCGTCGATGCATGTTCGGCAGCTCTGTACGCCATCAAAAATAGTGGGATGTGTCGCTCCCAGTCCCTTTGGTTCTCGTCAACCATCTTGGCCAGGTGTTTATTATGTGTGCCGTTGAAACGTTCGACCATAGCATCGGATTTGGGATGCAGCGGTGTTGTCCTCGTTCTCCATATTCCCAGCAGCTCGCACATTTCGCTAAAAACCAGTGACTCAAAGTTTTGGCCTTGATCTGAATGTCGTTCACACAATTTAACACTAGCTGCTCGGCTACAGTAGTTGCTTCCTGGTTGGGAATGGGGTAGACCTCGGGCCACTTGCTGAAATAACCGGCCACAAGCAGCGTGTATCGATTTCCCCACTCGGATTCAGGAAAGGGTCTTGCGATCTCAACAGCAATTCTTTCTAATGGTACCCCCACGTTATAGATTTGCATTTGTCCTCTCAGTCGTCGCTTTGGACCCCGAGCGTGGAGCCAGTAGAACTTTTCCCGCAATTTCGCTAAGGCCTTGTTAACACCAAGGTGGCCTCCCGAGGATCCTTCGTGCATTTCCTTAACCACATCGTGGATTCGGCTTTTAGGAAGTATAGTTTGCATCCTATGGGAGCTGCCATCCGCCGTTTCCCGCTGCCCCTTGAGTACGCCACCCTCCACCTGAAGGGAGTTCCATTGTGCCCAATAGATTTTCAGGGTTGCGCCATGCATTGAAACGTCTTTCCACTCAGGCCGCTCAGTTGTCTCCTTTCATACGAGGAATGGTCCGATGTCTTCATCGGCTAACTGGGCATTCCGAATCTCCTCCGATGACCAACCTGCATCCAATTCGACCGTTATCACTCGCAGATCAACGGACGGTTCCTTTTCCTCAATCCGTCGGCAATGCTTGCAGTTAGCTGGACATGGGGGTCACCATTTCCATTAACTCCGCCCTCTGATGAACAATTTCGTAATCGTATGACTGCAATCTTTGGATCCATCTCGCAGCTTGTCCCTCGGGGTTTTTGAAGTTGAGCAGCCATCTCAGCGATGCATGATCTGTTCGAAGAATAATTTTCTCGCCATATAGGTGCTTGTGGAACTGCTTGGTGGCCTCTATTATAGCCAATAGCTCCATCCTGGTCACGCAGTAGTAATACGAGAGGACTCTTTCTTCGCCATCGATCAGTGTCAACTACAAACATTTTTCCTGGTTACGGATATGCCAGCACGGGTGATTCACACAGCTTCTCCTTCAAGGTCTCAAAGACTACCTGGCATTGTTACTTCCAGACATATGAACGATTTTTCTCGGTTAGCTGATGGAGACACTTAGCTATTTTGGCAAATTCTTTGACGAATCTTCGAAAGTAGGTTGCCAGACCCAGAAAACTTCGTAGTTGACGCTTGTTGTTTGGTGTCGGCCAGCTTTTCACGCCTTCAATTTTCTCAGGGTCTGCTTTGACCCCTTCTGCTGATACGACGTGTCCCAGGTATTTTACTTCAGCTGCGAAAAGGGTACACTTGTCGGGACTAAGTTTCAAATTCGCCAGCCGCGATCGGGAGAAAACCTCTGCTAAGTTCCGCACATGCTCTTCGAACATTCTCCCGATAACAATGATGTCATCTATGTACACCAAGCAGGTTTTCCAGGTTAGGCCACGTAGCACGTATTCCATCAAGCGTTCGAAAGTGGCTGGAGCATTGCAAAGCCCAAACGGCATCACTCTAAATTGCCACAATCCGGTTCTAACTGAAATTGCGATCTTCTCTCGGTCCTTCTTGTTGATTTCTACCTGCCAGTAGCCACTCTTGAGATCGAGTGTAGAAAACCGTTTTGCGTCGGCTGAAGTGTCCATGATGTCATATCCGTTCATTCTACGTGAAAGGACTCTACGATGCGAATAGAAGCTGTAATAAACACAAGCAGTCGAGCAGCCCCGTGGTGATCAGGAGTGGCTGCTCCTGAAGAGATAAGGTGGTCACCCCGTCGAAACTGCTCAGTTTGTTGTTTTACAAGTGTAAAGTAAACTATCCATCCTTTAGGCAGAGATGAGTGGTTCACTTCAGCCACATTAACATCTATACGTTTGACGTACCTCCTGTTATGCAACGACCTTCTTCGGAGAAAGTAACGGGCGCTTTTTGTGTAATGTTTGCGTTTGTCTCAAGCCTCCGTGTCCGCTAACTTAAACGAGGCAAAAAAATATTGAATTACTGTAGAGTAGCTTAACTGACGCGTAATAGAACATTTCTAATGGTAATGAAAATTGATCGGTACGTCTTGTAGAGTAGAGTACGCGTGATAAGTACTATGTAGTGTTGCTTCGTAGCTCGACAAGAACCCGCCTCATATGATCCCGGCAAATGCTAGTCGTCAAGCACGCGTACGCGGTCGTTAAGCGAAGCTAGTTAGCTGAGCTCGGTGTTGTTTATAGCTCGATGTACTTGTGCCAGACCGTCGGCACCCGTGTCCTACACGGGCATTTTCGAAAAGCATTACAAACCGTTGCCTTTCTATTCCCGTACGCGGTCAAAATTCAAACACGTGGAAGGATTCCGAGCTTCGCAATTCCGGCACACGTTCCTAGAAGTCGAGCCCGATCCATTCATCTATCACGCATAATAAAAATCGAGAACCAGTTCGCAACACAAAAGTAAGGGAACATCCGATTCGCTTACAAGTCCAGCCAGACAGGTAAACCCATCTGGATCTCAACAAGTGAATCGAACGTCCTTACTGGGATTTACCCAAGGATAACACATCGAACCGATTCTATCGCGATAAAAAAAAACACAAAGGAGAACAGAAAATTCATTTTACCTGAAGTGACTCAATGATGACTAAGCACACTCTGCTACTCCTGGTCTCGGGACCCTAGTACCGAAGTACCAAGCGTTTCCGTATAGGACGCAAAAGTCAAAGGACTCTACACTTCCCCCATTCATAACGAGGCCCCACGTTGGGCGCCATTTTTAATGTTTTTTAACGATCGTCCGATGAGATTTCCCAAGGAAATCTAAACCAACCTCTCATCGGTTATTTAGACGTGAAGTCTGAGTCGTGCCAACGAATGGTACCCAATCGGTCAACCAGCCCGTGCGCTCGTAATCCATTTCGAGGTGGCTGCTTGTCGACCAGCTAGTTCGGAGAGTATTTCAGTCGTAGGCCTTTTAAATGGATTACGCTCGATTACATTCATTCAGCCACCATTACGTGCCCGTTTTAAACGCATCTAAAATACAACCATAAAGAAAAGAAACCCATCTCTTCCGTATTTACCTTCAATTCAGTCAAACAACAACAAGAAACAAGTTGATCCAATTACGCGTTCCCGTATTTTTCACCGACGCGGTACCGAAAAATATACTACCCTAATGCAAACTTCAAAATCTTCTTCTTCGTAGCCCTACAACTCCTTTCGGGCCTTCGCTTAGTGATAGTTAGAGTATCTCATTGTCATGATCTAATGTATCGCACTCCACAAGGTGATATGATCATTATCACGCTTTGGCCATGTGTACGTCCACCCAGCTGCGATACGTTCTGATTTTAAACCATCACGTATCATAACTGAACAGGCTTATAGTCCGCCCGAAGAACCACTCGAACTAAATCTCGTTGACGCCAACGAAACTTGAACCAGAGACCTTCGGCTTACGGGCTTAGTGCTCTAACCACTAAGCTGGCAGTAACTACTGGAAGGAAAGATCGTGGTTTCTTAGCAATTCATTATAATTTTATTCATTACGTGGACAAATAGTTTTTACTTCTTGAACATTCTTCTGGTCGAAATTAGACTTTTGATTTTTTTAATGTAATTTACAATGAAAACTAATTCTGAGAAAAATGCTCTCTTGTGAAATAAAGATATGACATTAAATCAACACTCAGACATGGAATATGAGTGTTTAAAAAAACCGTTTTCAGGTTCAATCCCTTATAATTTTACATTTTCATCTGGCACAACCTTCCTTCAAAAATGCAACTTCTTTTTTTTTCACTGTTTCAAATACTTTGTTCAGCAGTTCTTATCGATTCTTATCTATTTCTTTACCGTCTCATCTCTGATATACATTTATCAATCACAATTACTCCTAGTCCTGTACTGTCCTACATGTTTGTTAACCCAACTAGTCTGTATAAGTACACATTCATCCTGTTTTAACAACTATCACTATAACCGTGTTAAGTTTCGAGAAAATACGTTGACTTAGTCTAAAAATTAATAATTATTTAAAAATTCAGCAGCAGAAATTCAACCAAAAAACAGTGCACTGAAATAAATATTCTGGATATTTTCAAAATTTGGAATTCTAGCTTAATTTCTTTATAAAGCTGATTGGATTGAACTTGGTTTATGTAGGCATATAACTTTTCATTGGTTAAGTTAAGTTAAGTGTTAAGTTTCGAAAAAATACGTTGACTTAGTTTAAAAATTAATAATTATTCAGCAGCAGAAATTTTACCAAAAAAAACAATGCACTGAAATAAATAATCTGGATACTTTCAAAATTTAGAATTCTAGCTTAATTTCTTTATAAAGCTGATTGGATTGAACTTGGTTAATGTAGGCATATAACTTTTTATTGGTTATTAGTCCTGGAATCTTTTCAACATTGACTGACTTCTTCACCCAATGTTAATGCCCGTCCACACGATCAGTGGCGTTAGACTTAAGTGAAATTTTTATTTTACAAATCGTATTTGCAAAGGTGGATAATTAATTTCGTCACCTTATGTGACTAATATTGTTTGACTTAGTTGCTAAAATCATAGATGCATGCATGTCTCATGTGGCCACATTTTGCATCGCCACAGACGCGGGTGTCAGCAGTTTCGCGTGATCATCAGCATAATGAACGATTGAACAATCTTGGTTTATAAATAATTCATCAACATTCATAAACCTCAAATAATCAAGATCTATAAAAAAAATTTGCGTAATAATTATCATGTAATCAAAAATGCTTGATGCAGGCATTTAAAAGGGAAAAACAATTGAAATATATATATATATATATATATGTATATATATATATATATATATATATATATATATATATATATATATATATATATGTACATATATGTAATTATATATATATATATATATATATATATATATATATATATATATATATATATATATATATATATATATAAATATATATATATATATATATATATATATATATATATATATATATATATATATATAAATATATATATATATATATATATATATATATATATATATATATATATATATATATATGTATATGTAATTATATATATATATATATATATATATATATATATATATATATATATATATATATATATATATATATATATATATATATATACAGTCTTCCACAAAAGTCAAGGTACAGAGAATCGGTAACTGAAAATTGTATTACTGAATCAATATTTTTATTTGAAAACCAAAAGTTATGAAATGGTAATAATACGAGTTCTGTTGAATTTACGTTTTCATAAATTTAAAGGGATTCGGCAATAATGATCATTGAAGACAATAATTTTTTGTTGGCAATGTCTCTTTTCTACTCCACAAAAGTCTTGGTACAGTTGCAGAAAATGCCCTGTTATTTGTAAAAAGGGGAATCCCCCAAGTTCATATTATCAGAGTGAGTTAACAACCGTAGGCCACTGTCTTTAATATCGCGTCCGTATTCGTGGTGTATCTTTTATTTAATAAAATTTTTTAAAAATGAGTCGAAAGGAGTTGAGTATTAAGGAGCGTGAAATAATTATTAATCTGCATTCAAATCAGAGCAAATCATATTCTGAAATAGCTGAACTAGTGTTGCGAAGTCGGTCAACCATTCAAAAAGTGATAAATCGATTTAAGAAGGAAAATAGAGTGGAAAATGTGCCCCGAACAGGTCGTCCATCTAAACTAAGTGCAAAGGACAAGAGAAAAATTTCGCGAATGGTAAAACAAGATCCATTTCTAAGCTGTAGAAAAATCTGCGATGTTCTTGGAATTAATGATAAGAAGGAGGTTAGCGCAGAAACTGTGCGTAGAGCTGTCGTAGAAGCTGGATTTTCATCTCGTACGCCTAGAAGAAAACCTCTTGTAAGTTCCATAAACAAACAAAAAAGAATAACATTTGCAAAAGCATATATTGACAAACCAATAACGTTTTGGGATAATGTTTTATTTTCGGATGAGTCTAAATTTTGTATATTTGGTGCAAATGGGCATAAGAGGGTCTGGCGAAAAGTAGGAGAAGCATTTAATCCCAAGAACACTATTAAAACAGTAAAACATGGAGGCGGTGGTGTTATGGTTTGGGGTTGCATGGCTGCTGCTGGAGTTGGAAATCTGACATTCATCGAAAAAACCTATGGATCAGAACTCTTATTTAGAGATTCTACGAAACAACATGAAACAAAGTGCAGCCAAATTAGGTATGCGAGAAGATTTCTTGTTTCAACAGGACGATGACCCTAAGCACACTGCGCATAAAGTTCGAATGTGGCTATTGTACAATACTCGCATGCTTGCTACACCGCCTCGAAGCCCTGATTTGAACCCTATAGAGCATCTTTGGAATGAGCTTGAGACAAAAATCCGAAAAAGAGTGATATCAAGCAAGGCGCAGCTTAAGGATGTTATATTGGAGGAGTGGGCCAGAATCAGCAGCGAATTTACTAAAAAATTGGTAAATTCTATGCCTAAAAGACTGGAGTCAGTAATTCAGATGAAAGGATATCCGACAAAATATTAAGAAAAGTATAATTCAAATAACTATCCAAGACTATAATTACAATTTGTATCATTTTTCTTTAGGTGTACCATGACTTTTGTGGACTTCATTCATTGACTTTCCAACACATCATATGTAATAATATATTAATACGACAGAATTTTCGTTTTGTTTTACATGATTTTAAAGTGTAATGATTATAGTTGAAGTCATACCAAAAAAAATTTTATCACTATAGGTTTTTAAATAAAAATATCAAACAATTTTCATGATATTTATCACTGTACCTTGACTTTTGTGGAAGACTGTATATATATATATATATATATATATATGTATATGTAATTATATATATATATACATATATATATATATATATATATATATATATATATATATATATATATATATATATATATATATATATATATATATCATCTTCTTCTTAGCACGACAGCGCCTCTCGGACCTTCGCTACCTGCAAATATTGCCTCCACCTGTCCCGCTCCATTGATCGCGTCCTCCAATTTCGATGTCCGAGCAGCGATGAACTGATTTCGTCGACCGAGTCAGGCCAGCGTTTCCTCGGTTTTCCCACTGGTCCCCGGCCTTCAGTGCTCCCAACGAATACCATTTTGAGTATCCGTTGTTCGTCGATACGGTGTATGTGGCCAGCTCATTGCAGTTTCCGCAGTTTTATAATCGTTGAGACCTCCGGCTCGTCAAAAATTTCATACAGCTCATGGTTGTATCGAATTCGCCATTGGTCCCCGTTGTTAGGTGCAGTGCAACCATGGGAACAAATCATTTCCCATAAAATAACTACATGGAAAAGATTTGTTCTCATAACAATTGGACTATGTTGTTTCATAATAAACACGGACAGTTGTTTGTCTTTAAAGATAAACAACTGATCAATGAGAGAAAAACTTTCTCATGAAAATAGCTATAAGTACTAGTGTAAGTACAATGATCGAGTAGTAGTAGTCAGTACGTTGTAATGCAATTACAGAAAGAAAGTTCCGTAATAAATTGACTTTTGCTTCATAAAAAACGTTGGTTGATTTTCGGTAGTTGGCCGTGTCGTGTTATTAACTAAAAGAACGATAGGTATTTTGTTGGCGCGCGTATTCCGCACGTGGTGAAAACCGTTTATTTAATACTTATATTTTGTTGTTTTCTACGTGGTGAAAACAAAATAATTATATTTTGTTGGCGCCTGCACGCACATAACAAAAATAAAATTTCTGGTGGCAGCGGTGGGATTGCCGGAGATATTGGCAATCCTTTGATCGGACCTTCGTTCTAATACGGACCTTCATCGGAAACTACCCAACGCGGGAAAGTTGGATCGGAAAAGTTGTCTTCTAGTGACGAGGGCAGCCAACAGGTAGTTCAACTTTAATCCGTGTGAAGCGAAAACTACCCAACGCGGGAAAAGTTCGAAAATAGGAAAAGTTGTCTTCTAGTGACGAGGGCAGCCAACAGGTAGTCCAGCTTTAATCCGTGTGAAGCGGAAGCTACCCAACGCGGGAAAGTTCGGAAGTTGTAAAAGTTGTCTTCTAGTGACGAGGGCAGCTAATAGGTGGTCCAGCTTTAGTCCGTGTGAAGCGGAATCCACCCAACGAAAGGGAAGTGAAAACGTTGAAGCGGTTAAAGCAGTTTGGTCTCCAGTAGAATAGTGATCATCTCATCGGATCCCGACATTTGAGGACATCATGTAAGTTTGATGTTGTTGATTGAAAGCCCTTAGCAAAAAATTTACATATATATATACATGTGAACTACAGTATCTATCCCTAAGCTAAGTATGTACATAGGTTATTCTTGTGATAAAACGCGTTTTTGAGAAACTATTTTTATGTGTAGGAAATACTTTTGTTGATAGTGAAAGTGTTAAATCTAATGAAATATCGAGTAAAGCACGGAAAAGTAAAAATCAGACTAAGTGCGGATAAGATCTTTGAGCACGAGGACCGCGAGAATTTTGAAATTAAATTAGGTGCAAATTACGTTGGTTTCCAAACGTTTCGAGATTACCTTTTAGAGAAAACTGAAAGGAGGCGGAAAGGCTATTTTGGTGTTTCTGATTCCGATACTGATTACGAATTAAGTGAACAGGAGTGTGATCCTGGGGTAAACTTTGAATTGAAAAACGAAATGCCTAACAATACGGCAAGTAGTAGTACTGGAGCTGATGCTTACCACATCAGTTTCAATGACTTGAAAAGTTTTGTGCCGGTATTTGAGGGCAAAGCAGAGGATGCATTCAACTTCATTTATGCGTGCGAAGAGGCGATGAGCTTAGCTCAGGGAGCATTGAAAACTCTCCTCTTCAAGTATATATGCACCCAGCTGCGGGGTAATGCTCAAACAATTATTCTGAATGAGGAATTCGGTAATTGGGAGACATTAAAGGCTAAATTAAAACAAGTTTATGCCGAATCGCACTCAATGTTACAATTACAGCGAGAACTTTTTAATTTTAAACAAAATAACGAAACGATGATTCAGTACCACCAACGCCTTCTGGGTTTATACCGTAGGATATTGACTTCGCGTTCAGAAAGCTCCACTCCAGGAGAAAACGCATTCCTCGAGGAACAGGTGCGTACCGTATTTATAAATGGTCTGAAAGACGCACTAACTATGTACGTTATTACTCAGAAACCCAAAAGTCTTGAGGAGGCTAGTAGGCTTGCTCAGGAAGAAGAGCAGCGATTAGGGTTAGTGAGAGGTTCCGTTAAAAAGGATTTTACAAATCGGAATGTCTTGCCGCGTATAAATAAAATCCAAGGTGATAAAAAATGTTTCAATTGTGGAAAAGTAGGTCATTTTCAACGTGATTGCAAAATAAAAAAGGATGAAATTAATAAAAAGCCTGATCGCAGCAAGGGAAATAAAAAATACTCTCATAAAAAGCAAAATAACAAGAGAGAAGATAATAGTGGAGTCCAGGCTAACATCGGTTCAAATTCTGAAGATGGTGAATATCGTGTGAACGCACTCGACATTGAAGATAGCCCTTACCTTCATCTTAATTATGAAAATAAAAACTTAAAATTTTTATTGGACACTGGGAGTTCTCTTAATGTTCTAGCAGCAAAATACGTGTTTGAGCATCAGGTTGACAAAAACAGGTCAACGAAATATAAGTGTATAAACGCTGTGGATGGAAAGACTTTCGGTTCCGCAACAATTCCCCTAACGTACAAAAATTGTGAATTTGAAGATTGTTTTCAGATAACAACTAACCGTCTCTTTGACAAATTTGATGGAATTTTGGGAGCACCATTCTTAGTTGAGCACCAAGCTCGATTAAATTTAGGAAATAATACACTAGAAATCGGCAATACCGTATTAAAGTTAGCACACAAAACCTTCAGAGTGTCTCCAAGAACGGAAGCGCTTCATTACTTGCGAGTTGATGCCCAACCGGGGAAAAATTTGTTGATTTCCGGAGTCCAAAGGGAAAATCTCAGCATCGCCGATATGTTGGTGGAAGTAAATAGTCATGGTGAAATCCCGGTATTGTTTTTGAATAAAGCTGAGAACGAAGCCAAAGTTAGTGTGGACGATCTCATCGTTTGTGGTGTAAGGGTGGAAGAACTGAAGGAAAAGGAAATGGAAGTGAAAATTCGAGATGGACATATGAACTCCGAAGAGAAGGAGTCCATTTGGGATATCCTTCGAGAATATGCCTGTCTTTTTAAGGAAATAGATCCCGAAAACCTTACTAAGGCTGCAGAACATTCGATTGATGTGATTTCAGGTACAAAGCCTATACATACCAAAATATATAGGTTTCCCAAAATCCATGAACAAGAAGTGAAAACGCAAATAGGAAAACTACTAAAAGACAAAACTATCGTTGAAAGCAACAGCCCTTGGAATTCCCCATTGTGGATTGTTCCTAAAAAGGTGGACGCAAGTGGAAAAACTAAATGGCGCATGGTTGTGGAAAACCGAAAACTAAACGAGGTCACGGTAACGGATAATTATCCACTTCCCAACATCTCCGAAATACTCGACCAATTAGGTCGTGCAAAGTATTTCACAACAGTTGATTTAACTAGTGGCTTCCACCAGATCCCTGTCAAAAAGGAGGATCAATGCAAGACTGCATTTAGCACGGCATACGGGCATTATGAATATACAAGAATGCCCTTCGGGCTGAAAAATGCGCCTGCCTGCTTCCAGCGAATGATGAATTCAGTGCTGGCCGGCCTCCAGGGGTCCAAATGCTTTGTATACTTAGATGACATCGTCATCTATGGCGATTCCTTGCAGGATCATAACATGAAGTTGCGACATGTATTCGAACGCCTTAAAATCAACAATTTAAGAATTCAGCCTGATAAGTGCGAATTCCTAAGAAAGGAAGTAGCTATCTTGGGCATATCATTTCAGAAAATGGAGTTAATATGGATCCAAAGAAACTGGAAGCCATAGCGGTACTAAAGGCTCCTACAAACCAGAAAGAAGTAAAGTCGTTCTTGGGCCATACAGGTTACTATAGACGATTTATCCAAAACTACGCTAGAATAATGGAACCAATTAACAAACTTTTGAGGAAAAATGTTGAATACGTTTGGTCTGAAAAATGTCAGTTGGCATTCGAGGAAATTAAGCGAATTCTAAAGGAAAACGTTACTCTCAGTTATCCTGACTTTGAGAAAAAATTCGTCCTTACAACTGACGCCAGTAACATTGGCATAGGCGCTGTTCTTTCACAAGAAGATGACAATGGAAATGAAAAGCCTATTACATTTCTGAGCAGAACTCTGAATAACGCTGAAAGGAATTACTCAACGACGGAAAAGGAATGCTTAGCTATAGTGTGGGCAGTGAAGCAATGCCGACCCTATCTATTCGGGCAGGAGTTTACAATACGCACGGATCACAGACCGCTGATTTGGCTCTTTAACGTTAAGGATCCGGGAAGTCGACTGGTACGTTGGCGATTAAAGTTAGACGAGTACCAATACAAAATTGAATATAAAGCAGGAAAGGACAATAAAGTTGCAGATGAATTGAGTCGTAATGTTTCCATCAACGCGATAGTGCGTACAAAAGGTGGACATTATAAGGAACTAACTGGTGAACACCCGAGAGATCTATCTGAACAACTAGTTGGGTACAAACATAGGAAACCGATAGAAGAACTAACCTTTAACAAACATGGAGACGTTATATGTAGAGAAAATGATAAAATAATAAGAATTTATAAAGATGGTACAATTAAAGAGATCCAGTTATCAGAAATAGATGATGAGATTGAAGAAGAAGCCATGGATCATCCTACTAACGGGGAAGAGAATGGGAGTGACGAATACCCTCCGGAACTGATTCCTGAACTCGATATGTACCCAAACAACATCGAATCCGATGACTATGGAAATCCTCCAGAACTTTTTCCTGAAACTAACCCAAACTCTACAACTTCGGGTCTCAACACGAGTGAAAATGCTGAAGAATCCGATCCTGAGGTGATTCACATTGAAAATAAAGACGAACAAGTAAAACTAATAAAAAAGTTCCATAATGGAATTATTGGTGGGCATAGGGGAGTTAACAGCCTTGAAGAATTCTTGCGAAGAAGTTACAGATGGACAGGAATGAGAAAAGCCATTCGGGACTATGTTAGGAATTGCGACGTCTGCCAACGTCAAAAAATAGTCCGACCCAATCTAAAGGGTCCAATGGTGATCGAAAAACTGAAAGAACAGCCATTCGACAGAGTTTCCATGGATGTTGTGAGTTTTAAATGGAAAGGAAAAGATCATAAAGCACTCACAATGCAGGACAATTTGACAAAATACCTAAAATACATCTACATCAAGGCCGAAAACAGTAGAAGTATAGCTAGTGCTATAATAAATGGATGGATTACTTATTTTGGTATTCCAAAAGAAATTCTAGCAGACAATAGTAATGTTCTAATCGGAAAAAGCATTACAAAACTATGTGAAGCATTAGGAATAAAGCAAATACGCATAAGTACAATGCATCCACAGTCTAATGGTGGAGCTGAAAGGTCACATGGAACACTTAAACAGTATCTAAGGAGTGTATTGAGGGAAACAAATATAGATGCGAAGGAGGCCCTTGGCATGGCAAGTTTATGCTTCAATCAGAGCATAAGCCAAGGAACTGGCATGTCGGCCGAAGAACTTCTCTTTGGGAAAAAGACCTTACCGATCGAAAACATACCGCCCCCCAACGGATCCGAAGAACAGAAAGGCATTCTTACCAGAAGACTCAATGTTCTAAAAGATATGAGAGAAAGAGCAAAACAATTTAACTGGAATCAAAAGGAGCGTTTCGATGAACGTTTGGATAAGCGACCAACCCGTTATGATTTCGAAATTGGAAAGCAAGTCCTAATTCGACAGAAAACTCGTAAAGATACAAACGAAAAATGGTTCGGTCCTTTTAAAATTTTAAATGTAAGTCAAAATGCAATACAAATCGACAACAAGACAAACAGTTGGTTCAACAAATGTGATGTTAAACTCTATTTTTCAGGTCAATCACCTTGCTCTTTATCTTCATGGGACTTGGAAGAGTGACCCAAGGCAATGTGATCATTAAAAAAATAAATTACCCTGGTGCATACTTCAACTATATTTCCGACTTGAAATTCGTCGACCAGCAAATAAGGCTTATCAGAGTTATAGATTTAAGTGAGTTTGAAAGCCAGATAGATAGGATAAGAGTTCTCACGCATAATATAAACGATTTGTGTAGCAGTAACATAGCAGCATGTAAAAATCTTAAGTTAAATGGAGAACTTCATGCCAAACGATTAGGTCATAATTTGAATACAGTCTATGGTTTATTAGGTTTAACGCCGAATATAAGACTACGCAGAGGGTTATTGAATTGGGTAGGGGGTTCTTTGAAATTCCTATTTGGTACTATGGACTCCGACGACTTTGAGCAAGTCAAAGAAGCTATAGAAAGTATCGAAAGAAATGAATTTAACATTAGCAAAGGAATGATTAAAAACACTTACCTCATGAATGACATTAATAAACAATCGAAAATTATTAACTCCGAGCAGAATGCGATCCGGGTAAAATTAAATGAAATAGTAGATGAAATCAAACGTCATAATAACCTAAGCAACGAACATGAAAAGCAGATCAACCTTCAACTTTATTACGAAGAGATCTATTCAAAAATCTATCATAAAATTGAGGTCTTGGACCTACAGATAGAAATCCTTCGAGATAGTCTTTTGTTTATTCAGGCTGGTATATTGCATCCGTTCATTCTTGAACCGGAACAGTTGGTTGAGGAACTCAGAAACATTAAAGATAAAGTTGATTTAGCTATCAATCCTCTAATTGGTAATTATAAAAGCATAGCCCAAGATTTAGAACTTTCAGCGTATATAAAACAAAAGAATATATATGTAATAATAACTCTTGACAAGGTCACTCGTCAACATTTTGAATTATATGAGACAATTGTATTTCCATATGTTAGGAGTAATGTCATCGTGACTATTGACAACCTTAAGAAATATTTTATTGTAAGTAAAGATAGAGAATATTTTGTAACAACGAATTAAATTCAATTGTAAAAAGATTGGAGAAACCAAAGTTTGTAAGCCCTTACCATTAAAAAGTATATATGTGGGAAATTGTTTAATTAATCTATTTTTAAAACAGACTGATAAACAATGTGAATTTAGGAAAATAGACACAGATTTAGATATCATGTACAAGATAAATAATTTGCAATTGCTTACAGTAAATACTATGGAAACGAACATAGAGTGTAAATGCAACAAAACAAAAGAGATCAAAGTAATAGGAACAAACATTATAAATTTTTCAAACGACTGTACCATTCATAGCGCAACTCATGATTATTTGCCGGAAAAAATTGCAACAAATATTTCGATAAAAAGAGATAAAATTGTAGAATTAGAAGAATGTTGTGATCTCTTCAATATAAATGAAATCAAACAGAGTGAAAATAGAATTGGAAAATTGTCTACCGATAACGTTCATGAAATTAAAGATTTAACGTTGGAATTGGTTGAGCAGGCTAACTTTTGGGAGAAGGCTGTTCAGCCACTTCCAAAAATTGTGAGAAGAAATTCAGCTGTAGCTGTTGTTATTGGCATACTTTTCTTGCTTTCATATGTTTTGTAGGATATAAGTGTGCAAATGGAAATTTATCTATTATTATATTTAAAAAATGTTTCAACCGTAAAAATAAAATACAGAAACAAAATAATTTTGAATTCCCCCAGAATCCAGTAATGAAAATATTACACGCATAAGAACAAGATACTTGTAGAAAGTTCGAGGACAAACTTTTTGTAAGGGGAAAGATGTTAGGTGCAGTGCAACCATGGGAACAAATCATTTCCCATAAAATAACTACATGGAAAAGATTTGTTCTCATAACAATTGGACTATGTTGTTTCATAATAAACACGGACAGTTGTTTGTCTTTAAAGATAAACAACTGATCAATGAGAGAAAAACTTTCTCATGAAAATAGCTATAAGTACTAGTGTAAGTACAATGATCAAGTAGTAGTAGTCAGTACGTTGTAATGCAATTACAGAAAGAAAGTTCCGTAATAAATTGACTTTTGCTTCATAAAAAACGTTGGTTGATTTTCGGTAGTTGGCCGTGTCGTGTTATTAACTAAAAGAACGATAGGTATTTTGTTGGCGCGCGTATTCCGCACGTTGTGAAAACCGTTTATTTAATACTTATATTTTGTTGTTTTCTACGTGGTGAAAACAAAATAATTATATTTTGTTGGCGCCTGCACGCACATAACAAAAATAAAATTTCTGGTGGCAGCGGTGGGATTGCCGGAGATATTGGCAATCCTTTGATCGGACCTTCGTTCTAATACGGACCTTCATCGGAAACTACCCAACGCGGGAAAGTTGGATCGGAAAAGTTGTCTTCTAGTGACGAGGGCAGCCAACAGGTAGTTCAACTTTAATCCGTGTGAAGCGAAAACTACCCAACGCGGGAAAAGTTCGAAAATAGGAAAAGTTGTCTTCTAGTGACGAGGGCAGCCAACAGGTAGTCCAGCTTTAATCCGTGTGAAGCGGAAGCTACCCAACGCGGGAAAGTTCGGAAGTTGTAAAAGTTGTCTTCTAGTGACGAGGGCAGCTAATAGGTGGTCCAGCTTTAGTCCGTGTGAAGCGGAATCCACCCAACGAAAGGGAAGTGAAAACGTTGAAGCGGTTAAAGCAGTTTGGTCTCCAGTAGAATAGTGATCATCTCATCGGATCCCGACATTTGAGGACATCATGTAAGTTTGATGTTGTTGATTGAAAGCCCTTAGCAAAAAATTTACATATATATATACATGTGAACTACAGTATATATCCCTAAGCTAAGTATGTACATAGGTTATTTTTGTGATAAAACGCGTTTTTGAGAAACTATTTTTATGTGAAGGAAATACTTTTGTTGATAGTGAAAGTGTTAAATCTAATGAAATATCGAGTAAAGCACGGAAAAGTAAAAATCAGACTAAGTGCGGATAAGATCTTTGAGCACGAGGACCGCGAGAATTTTGAAATTAAATTAGGTGCAAATTACGTTGGTTTCCAAACGTTTCGAGATTACCTTTTAGAGAAAACTGAAAGGAGGCGGAAAGGCTATTTTGGTGTTTCTGATTCCGATACTGATTACGAATTAAGTGAACAGGAGTGTGATCCTGGGGTAAACTTTGAATTGAAAAACGAAATGCCTAACAATACGGCAAGTAGTAGTACTGGAGCTGATGCTTACCACATCAGTTTCAATGACTTGAAAAGTTTTGTGCCGGTATTTGAGGGCAAAGCAGAGGATGCATTCAACTTCATTTATGCGTGCGAAGAGGCGATGAGCTTAGCTCAGGGAGCATTGAAAACTCTCCTCTTCAAGTATATATGCACCCAGCTGCGGGGTAATGCTCAAACAATTATTCTGAATGAGGAATTCGGTAATTGGGAGACATTAAAGGCTAAATTAAAACAAGTTTATGCCGAATCGCACTCAATGTTACAATTACAGCGAGAACTTTTTAATTTTAAACAAAATAACGAAACGATGATTCAGTACCACCAACGCCTTCTGGGTTTATACCGTAGGATATTGACTTCGCGTTCAGAAAGCTCCACTCCAGGAGAAAACGCATTCCTCGAGGAACAGGTGCGTACCGTATTTATAAATGGTCTGAAAGACGCACTAACTATGTACGTTATTACTCAGAAACCCAAAAGTCTTGAGGAGGCTAGTAGGCTTGCTCAGGAAGAAGAGCAGCGATTAGGGTTAGTGAGAGGTTCCGTTAAAAAGGATTTTACAAATCGGAATGTCTTGCCGCGTATAAATAAAATCCAAGGTGATAAAAAATGTTTCAATTGTGGAAAAGTAGGTCATTTTCAACGTGATTGCAAAATAAAAAAGGATGAAATTAATAAAAAGCCTGATCGCAGCAAGGGAAATAAAAAATACTCTCATAAAAAGCAAAATAACAAGAGAGAAGATAATAGTGGAGTCCAGGCTAACATCGGTTCAAATTCTGAAGATGGTGAATATCGTGTGAACGCACTCGACATTGAAGATAGCCCTTACCTTCATCTTAATTATGAAAATAAAAACTTAAAATTTTTATTGGACACTGGGAGTTCTCTTAATGTTCTAGCAGCAAAATACGTGTTTGAGCATCAGGTTGACAAAAACAGGTCAACGAAATATAAGTGTATAAACGCTGTGGATGGAAAGACTTTCGGTTCCGCAACAATTCCCCTAACGTACAAAAATTGTGAATTTGAAGATTGTTTTCAGATAACAACTAACCGTCTCTTTGACAAATTTGATGGAATTTTGGGAGCACCATTCTTAGTTGAGCACCAAGCTCGATTAAATTTAGGAAATAATACACTAGAAATCGGCAATACCGTATTAAAGTTAGCACACAAAACCTTCAGAGTGTCTCCAATAACGGAAGCGCTTCATTACTTGCGAGTTGATGCCCAACCGGGGAAAAATTTGTTGATTTCCGGAGTCCAAAGGGAAAATCTCAGCATCGCCGATATGTTGGTGGAAGTAAATAGTCATGGTGAAATCCCGGTATTGTTTTTGAATAAAGCTGAGAACGAAGCCAAAGTTAGTGTGGACGATCTCATCGTTTGTGGTGTAAGGGTGGAAGAACTGAAGGAAAAGGAAATAGAAGTGAAAATTCGAGATGGACATATGAACTCCGAAGAGAAGGAGTCCATTTGGGATATCCTTCGAGAATATGCCTGTCTTTTTAAGGAAATAGATCCCGAAAACCTTACTAAGGCTGCAGAACATTCGATTGATGTGATTTCAGGTACAAAGCCTATACATACCAAAATATATAGGTTTCCCAAAATCCATGAACAAGAAGTGAAAACGCAAATAGGAAAACTACTACAAGACAAAACTATCGTTGAAAGCAACAGCCCTTGGAATTCCCCATTGTGGATTGTTCCTAAAAAGGTGGACGCAAGTGGAAAAACTAAATGGCGCATGGTTGTGGAAAACCGAAAACTAAACGAGGTCACGGTAACGGATAATTATCCACTTCCCAACATCTCCGAAATACTCGACCAATTAGGTCGTGCAAAGTATTTCACAACAGTTGATTTAACTAGTGGCTTCCACCAGATCCCTGTCAAAAAGGAGGATCAATGCAAGACTGCATTTAGCACGGCATACGGGCATTATGAATATACAAGAATGCCCTTCGGGCTGAAAAATGCGCCTGCCTGCTTCCAGCGAATGATGAATTCAGTGCTGGCCGGCCTCCAGGGGTCCAAATGCTTTGTATACTTAGATGACATCGTCATCTATGGCGATTCCTTGCAGGATCATAACATGAAGTTGCGACAGGTATTCGAACGCCTTAAAATCAACAATTTAAGAATTCAGCCTGATAAGTGCGAATTCCTAAGAAAGGAAGTAGCTATCTTGGGCATATCATTTCAGAAAATGGAGTTAATATGGATCCAAAGAAACTGGAAGCCATAGCGGTACTAAAGGCTCCTACAAACCAGAAAGAAGTAAAGTCGTTCTTGGGCCTTACAGGTTACTATAGACGATTTATCCAAAACTACGCTAGAATAATGGAACCAATTAACAAACTTTTGAGGAAAAATGTTGAATACGTTTGGTCTGAAAAATGTCAGTTGGCATTCGAGGAAATTAAGCGAATTCTAAAGGAAAACGTTACTCTCAGTTATCCTGACTTTGAGAAAAAATTCGTCCTTACAACTGACGCCAGTAACATTGGCATAGGCGCTGTTCTTTCACAAGAAGATGACAATGGAAATGAAAAGCCTATTACATTTCTGAGCAGAACTCTGAATAACGCTGAAAGGAATTACTCAACGACAGAAAAGGAATGCTTAGCTATAGTGTGGGCAGTGAAGCAATGCCGACCCTATCTATTCGGGCAGGAGTTTACAATACGCACGGATCACAGACCGCTGATTTGGCTCTTTAACGTTAAGGATCCGGGAAGTCGACTGGTACGTTGGCGATTAAAGTTAGACGAGTACCAATACAAAATTGAATATAAAGCAGGAAAGGACAATAAAGTTGCAGATGAATTGAGTCGTAATGTTTCCATCAACGCGATAGTGCGTACAAAAGGTGGACATTATAAGGAACTAACTGGTGAACACCCGAGAGATCTATCTGAACAACTAGTTGGGTACAAACATAGGAAACCGATAGAAGAACTAACCTTTAACAAACATGGAGACGTTATATGTAGAGAAAATGATAAAATAATAAGAATTTATAAAGATGGTACAATTAAAGAGATCCAGTTATCAGAAATAGATGATGAGATTGAAGAAGAAGCCATGGATCATCCTACTAACGGGGAAGAGAATGGGAGTGACGAATACCCTCCGGAACTGATTCCTGAACTCGATATGTACCCAAACAACATCGAATCCGATGACTATGGAAATCCTCCAGAACTTTTTCCTGAAACTAACCCAAACTCTACAACTTCGGGTCTCAACACGAGTGAAAATGCTGAAGAATCCGATCCTGAGGTGATTCACATTGAAAATAAAGACGAACAAGTAAAACTAATAAAAAAGTTCCATAATGGAATTATTGGTGGGCATAGGGGAGTTAACAGCCTTGAAGAATTCTTGCGAAGAAGTTACAGATGGACAGGAATGAGAAAAGCCATTCGGGACTATGTTAGGAATTGCGACGTCTGCCAACGTCAAAAAATAGTCCGACCCAATCTAAAGGGTCCAATGGTGATCGAAAAACTGAAAGAACAGCCATTCGACAGAATTTCCATGGATGTTGTGAGTTTTAAATGGAAAGGAAAAGATCATAAAGCACTCACAATGCAGGACAATTTGACAAAATACCTAAAATACATCTACATCAAGGCCGAAAACAGTAGAAGTATAGCTAGTGCTATAATAAATGGATGGATTACTTATTTTGGTATTCCAAAAGAAATTCTAGCAGACAATAGTAATGTTCTAATCGGAAAAAGCATTACAAAACTATGTGAAGCATTAGGAATAAAGCAAATACGCATAAGTACAATGCATCCACAGTCTAATGGTGGAGCTGAAAGGTCACATGGAACACTTAAACAGTATCTAAGGAGTGTATTGAGGGAAACAAATATAGATGCGAAGGAGGCCCTTGGCATGGCAAGTTTATGCTTCAATCAGAGCATAAGCCAAGGAACTGGCATGTCGGCCGAAGAACTTCTCTTTGGGAAAAAGACCTTACCGATCGAAAACATACCGCCCCCCAACGGATCCGAAGAACAGAAAGGCATTCTTACCAGAAGACTCAATGTTCTAAAAGATATGAGAGAAAGAGCAAAACAATTTAACTGGAATCAAAAGGAGCGTTTCGATGAACGTTTGGATAAGCGACCAACCCGTTATGATTTCGAAATTGGAAAGCAAGTCCTAATTCGACAGAAAACTCGTAAAGATACAAACGAAAAATGGTTCGGTCCTTTTAAAATTTTAAATGTAAGTCAAAATGCAATACAAATCGACAACAAGACAAACAGTTGGTTCAACAAATGTGATGTTAAACTCTATTTTTCAGGTCAATCACCTTGCTCTTTATCTTCATGGGACTTGGAAGAGTGACCCAAGGCAATGTGATCATTAAAAAAATAAATTACCCTGGTGCATACTTCAACTATATTTCCGACTTGAAATTCGTCGACCAGCAAATAAGGCTTATCAGAGTTATAGATTTAAGTGAGTTTGAAAGCCAGATAGATAGGATAAGAGTTCTCACGCATAATATAAACGATTTGTGTAGCAGTAACATAGCAGCATGTAAAAATCTTAAGTTAAATGGAGAACTTCATGCCAAACGATTAGGTCATAATTTGAATACAGTCTATGGTTTATTAGGTTTAACGCCGAATATAAGACTACGCAGAGGGTTATTGAATTGGGTAGGGGGTTCTTTGAAATTCCTATTTGGTACTATGGACTCCGACGACTTTGAGCAAGTCAAAGAAGCTATAGAAAGTATCGAAAGAAATGAATTTAACATTAGCAAAGGAATGATTAAAAACACTTACCTCATGAATGACATTAATAAACAATCGAAAATTATTAACTCCGAGCAGAATGCGATCCGGGTAAAATTAAATGAAATAGTAGATGAAATCAAACGTCATAATAACCTAAGCAACGAACATGAAAAGCAGATCAACCTTCAACTTTATTACGAAGAGATCTATTCAAAAATCTATCATAAAATTGAGGTCTTGGACCTACAGATAGAAATCCTTCGAGATAGTCTTTTGTTTATTCAGGCTGGTATATTGCATCCGTTCATTCTTGAACCGGAACAGTTGGTTGAGGAACTCAGAAACATTAAAGATAAAGTTGATTTAGCTATCAATCCTCTAATTGGTAATTATAAAAGCATAGCCCAAGATTTAGAACTTTCAGCGTATATAAAACAAAAGAATATATATGTAATAATAACTCTTGACAAGGTCACTCGTCAACATTTTGAATTATATGAGACAATTGTATTTCCATATGTTAGGAGTAATGTCATCGTGACTATTGACAACCTTAAGAAATATTTTATTGTAAGTAAAGATAGAGAATATTTTGTAACAACGAATTAAATTCAATTGTAAAAAGATTGGAGAAACCAAAGTTTGTAAGCCCTTACCATTAAAAAGTATATATGTGGGAAATTGTTTAATTAATCTATTTTTAAAACAGACTGATAAACAATGTGAATTTAGGAAAATAGACACAGATTTAGATATCATGTACAAGATAAATAATTTGCAATTGCTTACAGTAAATACTATGGAAACGAACATAGAGTGTAAATGCAACAAAACAAAAGAGATCAAAGTAATAGGAACAAACATTATAAATTTTTCAAACGACTGTACCATTCATAGCGCAACTCATGATTATTTGCCGGAAAAAATTGCAACAAATATTTCGATAAAAAGAGATAAAATTGTAGAATTAGAAGAATGTTGTGATCTCTTCAATATAAATGAAATCAAACAGAGTGAAAATAGAATTGGAAAATTGTCTACCGATAACGTTCATGAAATTAAAGATTTAACGTTGGAATTGGTTGAGCAGGCTAACTTTTGGGACAAGGCTGTTCAGCCACTTCCAAAAATTGTGAGAAGAAATTCAGCTGTAGCTGTTGTAATTGGCATACTTTTCTTGCTTTCATATGTTTTGTAGGATATAAGTGTGCAAATGGAAATTTATCTATTATTATATTTAAAAAATGTTTCAACCGTAAAAATAAAATACAGAAACAAAATAATTTTGAAAGATCACTAGAACCTACTGGGTCGATTTCCCCAGAATCCAGTAATGAAAATATTACACGCATAAGAACAAGATACTTGTAGAAAGTTCGAGGGCAAACTTTTTGTAAGGGGAAAGATGTTAGGTGCAGTGCAACCATGGGAGCAAATCATTTCCCATAAAATAACTACATGGAAAAGATTTGTTCTCATAACAATTGGACTATGTTGTTTCATAATAAACACGGACAGTTGTTTGTCTTTAAAGATAAACAACTGATCAATGAGAGAAAAACTTTCTCATGAAAATAGCTATAAGTACTAGTGTAAGTACAATGATCGAGTAGTAGTAGTCAGTACGTTGTAATGCATTAGAAAGTTCCGTAATAAATTGACTTTTGCTTCATAAAAAACGTTGGTTGATTTTCGGTAGTTGGCCGTGTCGTGTTATTAACTAAAAGAACGATAGGTATTTTGTTGGCGCGCGTATTCCGCACGTGGTGAAAACCGTTTATTTAATACTTATATTTTGTTGTTTTCTACGTGGTGAAAACAAAATAAAATAATTATATTTTGTTGGCGCCTGCACGCACATAACAAAAATAAAATTTCTGGTGGCAGCGGTGGGATTGCCGGAGATATTGGCAATCCTTTGATCGGACCTTCGTTCTAATACGGACCTTCATCGGAAACTACCCAGCGCGGGAAAGTTGGATCGGAAAAGTTGTCTTCTAGTGACGAGGGCAGCCAACAGGTAGTTCAACTTTAATCCGTGTGAAGCGGAAACTACCCAACGCGGGAAAGTTGGATCGGAAAAGTTGTCTTCTAGTGACGAGAGCGGCCAACAGGTAGTTCAACTTTAATCCGTGTGAAGCGAAAACTACCCAACGCGGGAAAAGTTCGAAAATAGGAAAAGTTGTCTTCTAGTGATGAGGGCAGCCAACAGGTAGTCCAGCTTTAATCCGTGTGAAGCGGAAGCTACCCAGCGCGGGAAAGTTCGGAAGTTGTAAAAGTTGTCTTCTAGTGACGAGGGCAGCTAATAGGTGGTCCAGCTTTAGTCCGTGTGAAGCGGAATCCACCCAACGAAAGGGAAGTGAAAACGTTGAAGCGGTTAAAGCAGTTTGGTCTCCAGTAGAATAGTGATCATCTCATCGGATCCCGACATTTGAGGACATCATGTAAGTTTGATGTTGTTGATTGAAAGCCCTTAGCAAAAAATTTACATATATATATACATGTGAACTACAGTATATATCCCTAAGCTAAGTATGTACATAGGTTATTTTTGTGATAAAACGCGTTTTTGAGAAACTATTTTTATGTGAAGGAAATACTTTTGTTGATAGTGAAAGTGTTAAATCTAATGAAATATCGAGTAAAGCACGGAAAAGTAAAAATCAGACTAAGTGCGGATAAGATCTTTGAGCACGAGGACCGCGAGAATTTTGAAATTAAATTAGGTGCAAATTACGTTGGTTTCCAAACGTTTCGAGATTACCTTTTAGAGAAAACTGAAAGGAGGTGGAAAGGCTATTTTGGTGTTTCTGATTCCGATACTGATTACGAATTAAGTGAACAGGAGTGTGATCCTGGGGTAAACTTTGAATTGAAAAACGAAATGCCTAACAATACGGCAAGTAGTAGTACTGGAGCTGATGCTTACCACATCAGTTTCAATGACTTGAAAAGTTTTGTGCCGGTATCGAATTCGCCATTGGTCCCCGTCTAGATTCGCTCCGTTTATTCGCCTCAGGACCCGTCACTCAAAGGCGTTCAATATATTTGCGGATGCTTGGGTTAGGGTCCATGTTTCACACCCATAGCATAATATAGGTCTTATCACAGATTTGTATACTTGGAGCTTTGTTTTCCTGTGTATGCAGCTGGTCTTCAAGATCGTCAAATCTGAATAAAAAATTTCATTTGCGAGTTTAATTCTTCGGCGTGTTTTTTCTCTTTTACTACTAGTTCTCGTTATTTTGGTGCCTAAATACACGAATTCGCTGACATTTTCGATACTGTATTCGCCAAGTGTGATATTCTGTGTATTTGAGGTATTTTTCCTCGACTATGTTATGAGCTTTGTTTTATTTTCATTGATTTGTAGCCCTACTAGTGCTGGATGACTTTTTGAATAGCTTTATGAACATTACTGCCAAAATTTTTGATGAGCGCGCCGCTGCCCGGCGCTTTATATTTTTTTGGGCTTTGATGATGGAACAAACTTCATCCAGAGTTGGTGGGGCCAATGGAAGCTCTCCGCAGACAGTTCTGGAGCTGTGTGAAGGATTAAGGAGGTTCTTGGAATATGATGCCCATCTTTCCTTAATCTTGGTTTCATTAGCGATGATATTGCCGCTGTCATCACGACAGAGCGTGGTTTTGGGCTGATAAACACGTTTCAGGCTTTTCACTACTTTGTATGCTTGTCTTGTGTTGTTGCCCGCTAAACTTATATCTATACTTCTCAATTGGTCGTCATAGTATTTTCTTTTCTTAATCCTAATTATCTTATTCGCTCCTCTTCTGAGATTTTCTTAGTGCTCTCTCTTCGTCCTGGTTTTCCTACCTACGTATTCTTTGTACGCCTGATTCTTTTTATCGAACGCATTCTGGCACTCATCATCGAACTAATCATTCTTCTTGCGCCGGGCATGATGTCCGATCGTCTGTTCTGCACGGTCCTAATAGCCGCTTTCACTTCCATCCAGAGCTCGTTGCTCGTCTTTACCGATGCTTCTGATAAGATGGGAGCCAGCTGGTTGTCGAGGGTCTCCGTGATATTTTTGGCACAGACGCCGTTTGAAGCCTTTCGATGTCAAATGTTTCTAGCGGCCTGGTCTTCGCCGAATATGCCTTTTAAATACGACATCGATAAATTAGTTTGATCAAGTAATGATCTGAGTTACAATTGGCTCCTCGGTATGTACGGCCGTCAAGTATGCTCGAGGCCCAACGTTGTTGGATCAGAACATGATCGATCTGGTTTTGTGTGTTGCCATCCGGTGAAATTCAGGTCATTTTATGAATGCGTCCATGTGGGAAGCAAGTCGAAAGTACGAAGGTCATTCAACAAGTACTTAGCGTATAGAAGAAAAAACGAAAATTTTGGAAAGGTGGCAATTTATTTTTCCACATAATCTCCATCAAGCTCGATACACTTGGCCCAGCGATGCTCTAACTTTTTCAACGCGTCCAAAAAATACATTTTCTCGAGGGCTGCAAAATAGGCCTCCGTGGCGGCGATGACCTAATCATTCGACCCAAATCTATTCCCGGCGAGTGATTTTTTCAGGTTTGGAAACAAAAAGTCGTCACAGGGGGCCAACTCTGGAGAGTACAATGGATGTGGCAGCAATTCTTAGCGCAATTCGTCCAATTTGGCCATGGCCACGGCGGAGTTGTGAGCCGGCGCGTTGTCGTTTCTTCGCCAAGCGGGGCCGCTTTTTCTTCAATTCGTAGTCAAATCGGCCCAATAAGTCTGCATAGTAGCGCCCCGTGATTGATTTACCCTTCTCGAGGAAATCGATGTGGATCACACCTTGTGAATCCCAGGAAACGGTGTCCATCACCTTTCCGGCCGATCGAACAGTCTTCCCCTTCTTTGGAGCACGTTCGCCGGGTGAAGTCCACTGTTTCAACTGTTTCTTGGTCTCTGGTGTGTACCAGTGAATCCATGTTTCGTCCACGGTCACGAAACGATGCAAGAACTCCGTCAGATTGCGCTGTAACAGCGCCAAACACGTCTTTGATGTGGTCTAACGGTTGAGCTTGTTTTCCGGTGTGAGCAAACGCGGCACCCATCGCGCCGACAGCTTTCTCAAGCCCAGTTCTTCGTGTAGAATATGATGCACCATTCCTTCTGCGATGCCCACAGTCTCAGCTATCTCGCGAACCTGCAATCGACGGTCGCCAACACGAGATCGTGGATTTTTTTAACGTTTTCCTCCTTAGCAGCCATTTTCGGGGCACTTGGGCGTGGCTCATCCAAAACCGACGTGCGGCCACGAACAAACTCGTTGAACCAATTCTTGACAGTCGCCATCCAAGGAGAAGAGTTACCGTACACAGCATCCAAGCGATCTTTGATTTCGTTGCGCGTTTTCCTTTCCAAAAACAAGAATCTAATCACTGAACGATATTGTTCTTTTTCCATTTTTGTACAGCCGACCGACACGCTCGCTTCTCAAGGCTATCAAAACAAAACTAATGCAGGGAATTGACTGAAACTTTGATGGTAGGCTACTAAAAGGATGTACTGCACGATGGTAAAACGTCTTTGTAATAGCAGCGCCATCGGGCGGTGGGGCTAAGTACTTGTTGATGCAAAGTCAATCAGGCACTGGCCGTTGTCATTGTTTCATCGTGTAGGCTATATCCTCCAGTCGTTCCCCGATGAAATAGCTCATTGCCAACCTAAGCGTTGAAATCACCCAGAATTATTTTTGTGTCGTTTGTAGGCAATGAATCGACAAGTCTTTCCAGGTGATTGTAAAACGTTTCTTCCATTTCTTCATCCTTTTCTTCGGTCGGAGCGTAGTGGATCCGGATTAATTTCGATCTTACGAGGTTCCACGCGGATGGACTGCGAGGTTTGCGTTCGTTCTCCGACCGGGGTCAGAAAATTGCTACGAGGATGAGCGATCGGTTCCCTTGGTGTTGAGTTCCGAACGGCTTCCTCGAGGGTGTTGAAACGGCATGCTATCTGCTGCATGAACTGCATCGTCTCCTGTAACTCGCTGTGGCTTATTGGTTGCGTAGAGGTGTTGATCTCCGTATCAGCTGCTTCAGGAGAATTTTCTGGTGTTGGGGTATGCATTACAGTTAAGGGCGAAATCGATCGGGCATCCACTTTCGGATTTTTGTCTTCCTTCCGGTGTTTTCGATCTCTAATACCTTGCATCCTTGGTGACAAAGGCGGGACAAGTCCTCGGGACCTCAAATTGTAGGATGGTTCCTTTGCTATTGCTCCTTGAAGGTTAGGTCGGGCGATGGGTCCCAGGGGTATTGGCTGGTTAGGGGTGTCTGTCCGAGTTAACTCGTGTAAGGACAGCTGACACCTGCATAGTGGGCACACAGTTTCCATTTCTAACCAGGTTTTCATGCACTCAGTGTGAAAATCATGGCCACAATTAGTGCGAATCATCTGGTCTGTTGCCTGCACTTCTTGGCAATAGATCGCACAATCAAGAGGCTCCACTCGCCCTTCTTGCCATTGTGGACTGCGGCGCACGGCCAAGTGGCAACCTCTATATACAATAATTTGAGGAAAGAAAAATTAATACTAGTGGCCGTAAGTGGCGAACTTTTCTATGAACCTATGAAAAAAGCGTCTATTTATATCATAGAGTGCTCTTTCCTTTCCAGCAGCAGTAGACCTCCCGAGGAAAAGGCAACAAATACTGTAATCTGCCGAAGACTAGGTACTTCGCATCATCTTTTCTTTCAGAAAACCCACCCCAAAAACATTACAAAAATATCCGTTCATTCTACGTTAAAGGACTCTACGAGGTGAATGGAAGCGTTACCTTCCTATTCCTGGACGCGGTCAAAATTCAAACACGTGGAAGGATTCCGAGCTTCGCAATTCCGGCACGCGTTCCTAGAAGGCGAACCCGATCCATTCATCTATCACACATGATAAAAATCGAGAACCAGTTCGCAACACAAAGGTAAGGGAACATCCGATTCGCTTACGAGTCCAGCCAGACAGGTAAACCCATCTGGTTGGCCGTTTCCAATAAGTGAATCGAACGTCCTTACTGGGATTTACGCAAGGACAACACATCGAACCGATTCTATCGCGACAAAAAAAAAACAAAGGAGAGCAGAAAATTCATTTCACATGACTCAGTGGTGACTACGCACACTCTGCTACTCCTGGTCTCGAGACCCTAGCACCGAAGCACCAAGCGTTTCCGTATAGGACGCAAAACTCAAAGGACTCTACACTTCCCCCATTCATATCGAGGCCCCACGTTGGGCGCCATTTTTAATGTTTTTTAACGATCATCCGATGAGATTTCCCAAGGAAATCTAAACGGACCTCTCATCGGTTATTTAGACGTGAAGTCTGAGTCGTGCCAACGAATGGTATCCAATCGGTCAAATTAAAGGACGCGATCAATGGACCGAGACAGGTGGAGGCAATATTTGCAGGAAGCGAAGGACCGAGAGGGGCTGTAGTGCTAAGAAGAAGAAGATATATATTAATATATATACATATATATATATATATATATATATATATATATATATATATATATATATATACATATTGTCGCGTGTTATGGTAATGTTCCCGGAAAGTGAAAACGCAATGTCTTTTAAATTAAATTAAAAGAGTTTATTTAGTTACTTAAAAATGCACAATCACTTATTTAATTGTTTCACAATTTTAATTTTTTCTATTAAAAGTCTAACTTCCACTTGTCCATAAATTTCTATCGCAATTGTATTCTAAAATCACTTCACAATCAACGAGAATCACTTTTCTATTACTCGATCAATATCGCTTTCCTATTCGCTCCAAACTATCGCGGTTCTAATGAATCATCCCCCCATTCATTCAGCTCGCCTTTATATAGAGTCTCCAGCCGCTCAATGCATTTCTCGTACATTGCCGAATCTTCTGCCGAGAGGCATCTGGTTTATTCGAGCAGCTTAATGAATGGAGCAGTGACTCACTTTCCAATGTTGTTGATCATGCTTGGTGGGTTCTCGTGGTTTCGAGTAAATTCATTTTGTTGATGTTCTTAATGGTTATGAAAACAATTGCGACAGTAGCAGTAGCTGCGTCAAGCATTTTTTATTACATGATAAATATTACGCAAATTTTTTTATATTTCTTAATTATTTGAAGGTTTTGAATGCTGATGAATTATTTATAAACCAAGATTGTTCAATCGTTCATTAAGTTTGGGTGAAGAATTAATTTCCTATTGAGGAAACGCATCAGTCAGTCAATGTTGAAAAGATTGCAGGACTAATAACCAATAAAAAGTTATATGCCTACATAAACCAAGTTCAATCCAATCAGCTTTATAAAGAAATTAAGCTATAATTCCAAATTTTGAAAGTATCCAGATTCTTTATTTCAGTGCACTGTTTTCTTTTTTTGCTAAATAAATAATTATTAATTTTTAGATCAAGTCAACGTATTTTCTCGAAACTTAACACGGTTATAGTGATAGTTGTTAAAACGGGATGAATGCGTACCTATACAGACTAGTTGGAATAACAAACATGTAGGACAGAACAGGACTAGGAGTAATTGTGATTGATAAATGTATATCAGAGATGAGACGGTAAAGAAATAGATAAGAATCGATAAGAACTGCTGAACAAAGTATTTTAAACAGTAGAAAGAAGGTTGGTGTTCAAAGTTGCATTTTTGAAGGAAGGTTGCGCCACATGAAAATGTAAAATTAAAAGGGATTGAACCCGAAAACGGTTTCTTTAAACACTCATATTCCATGTCTGAGTGTTGATTTAATGTCATATCTTTATTTCACATGCGAAAATTTTCCTCAGAATTAGTTTTCATTGTAAATTACATTAAAAAAATCAAAAGTCTAATTTCAACTAGAAGAATGTTCAAAAAGTAAAAACTATTTTTCCACGTAATGAATAAAATTATAATGAATTGCTAAGAAACCACGATCTTTCCTTCCAGTAGTTACTGCCAGCTTAGTGGTTAGAGCACTAAGCCCGTAAGCCGAAGGTCTCTGGTTCAAGTTTTGTTGGCGTCAACGAGATTTAGTTCGAGTGGTTCTTCGGGCGGACTTTAAGCCTGTTCAGTTATGATACGTGCTGGTTTAAAATCAGAACGTATCGCAGCTGGGTGGACGTACACTTGGCCAAAGCGTGATTATGATCATATCACCTTGTAGAGTGCCGATACATTAGACCATGACAATGAGATACTCTAAATATCACTAAGCGAAGGCCCGAAAGGGGCTGTAGGGCTACGAAGAAGAAGATTTTGAAGTTTGCATTAGGGTAGTATATTTTTCGGTACCGCGTCGGTGAAAAATACGGGAACGCGTAATTGGATCAACTTGTTTCTTGTTGTTGTTTGACTGAATACTCTCCGAACTAGCTGGCCGACAAGCAGCCACCGCGAAATGGATTACGAGTAACCGGACTTGTTGACCGATTGGGTACCATTCGTTGGCACTACTCAGACTTCACGTCTAAATAACCAATGAGAGGCCCATTTAGATTTCGTTGGGATATATCTTACCGGACGATCGTTAAAAAACATTAAAAATGGCGCCCAACGTGGGGCCTCGTTATTAATGGGGGAAGTGTAGGGTCCTCTGACTTTTGTGTTCTATACGAAAAGGCTTTGTACTTCGGTACTAGGGTCCCGAGACCAGGAGTAGCAGAGTGTGCGTAGTCACCACTGAGTCACTCCAGGTGAAATGAATTTTCTGTTCTCCTTTGTTTTTTTTTTATCGCGATAGAATCAGTTCGATGTGTTGTCCTTGGGTGAATCCCAGTAAGGACGTTCGATTCACTTATTGGAAACGGCCAACCAGATGGGTTTACCTGTCTGGCTGGACTCGTAAGCGAATCGGATGTTCCCTTACCTTTGTGTTGCGAACTGGTTCTCGATTTTTATCATGCGTGATAGATGAATGGATCGGGCTCGACTTCTAGCAACGCGTGTCGCAATTGCGAAGCTCGAAATCCTTCCACGTGTTTGAATTTTGACCGCGTCCAGGAATAGGAAGGTAACGCTTCCATTCACCTCGTAGAGTCCTTTAACGTAAAATGAACGGATATTTTTGTAATGTGCTTGGGGTGGGTTTTCTGAAAGAAAAGATGATGTGAAGTACCTAGCCTTGGGCAGATTACAGTATTTGTTGCCTCCTTCCTCGGGAGGTCTACTGCTACTGGAAAGGAAAGAGCACTCTATGATATAATTAGACACTTTTTTTAATAGGTTCATAGAAAAGTTAGCCACTTACGGCCATTACTATTAATTTTTCTTTTCTCAAATTATTGTATATAGAGGTTGCCACTTGGCCGTGCGCCGCAGTCCACAATGGCAAGAAGGGCGAGTGGAGCCTCTTGATTGTGCGATCTATTGCCAAGAAGTGCAGGCAACAGACCAGATGATTCGCACTAATTGTGGCCATGATTTTCACACTGAGTGCATGAAAACCTGGTTAGAAATGGAAACTGTGTGCCCACTATGCAGGTGTCAGCTGTCCTTACACGAGTTAACTCGGACAGACACCCCTAACCAGCCAATACCCCTGGGACCCATCGCCCGACCTAACCTTCAAGTAGCAATAGCAAAGGAACCACCCTACAATTTGAGGTCCCGAGGACTTGTCCCGCCTTTGTCACCAAGGATGCAAGGTATTAGAGATCGAAAACACCGGAAGGAAGACAAAAATCCGAAAGTGGATGCCCGATCGATCCCGCCCTTAACTGTAATGCATACCCCAACACCAGCAAATTCTCCTGAAGCAGCTGATACGGAGATCACCAATAAGCCGCAGCGAGTTACAAGAGATGATGTAGTTCGTGCAGCAGATAGCATGCCGTTTCAACACCCTCGAGGAAGCCGTTCGGAACTCAATACCAAGGGAACCGATCCCTCATCCTCGTAGCAATGTTCCGACCCCGGTCGGAGAACGAACGCAAACCTCGCAGTCCATCCGCGGATCCACTACAAATCCCTAACGAGGAGCGTTCCGGACAGGCAGGCCCTATAACGCTTCGACTGAAGAAAAGGATGAAGAAATGGAAGAAACGTTTTACAATCACCTGGAAAGACTCGTCGACTCATTGCCTACAAACGACACAAAAATAATTCTGGGTGATTTCAACGCTAAGGTCGGCAATGAGCTATTTCATCGGGGAACGAATGGAGGATATAGCCTACACGATGAAACAAATTACAACGGCCAGCGCCTGATTGACTTTGCATGTAGCATAAATCTAGTCATACTTTCGACTTGCTTCCCACATCGACGCATTCATAAAATGACCTGAGTTTCACCGGATCGCAACACAAAACCAGATCGATCATGTTTTCATCCAACAACGTTGGGCCTTGAGCATACTTGACGGCCGTACATACCGAGAAGCCAATTGTAACTCAGATCATTACTTGATCAAATTATCTATCGATGTCGTATGTCAAAGGCATATTCGGCGAAGACCAGGCCGCTAGAAACATTTGACATCGAAAGGCTCCAAACGGCGTCTGTGCCAAAAATATCACGGAGACCCTCGACAACCAGCTGGCTTCCATCTTATCAGACGCATCGATAAAGACAAGCAACGAGCTCTGGATGGAAGTGAAAGCGGCTATTAGGACCGTGCAGAAGAGACGATCGGACATCAAGCCCAGCGCAAGAAGAATGATTAGTTCGATGATGAGTGCCAGAATGCGTTCGATAAAAAGAATCAGGCGTACAAAGAATACGTAGGTAGGAAAACCAGGACTCGGGGCTTCGCTTCCGGCAAATATTGTCTCCACCTTTCCCGGTCCATTGATCGCGTCCTCCAATTTCGAAATCCGAGCAGCGATGAACTGATTTCGTCGACCGAGTCAGATCAGCGTTTCCTCGGTTTACCCACTGGTCCCCGGCCTTCAGTTCTCCCAACGAATACCATTTTGGGTGGGTATCCGCTGTTTGTCCATACGATTCATGTTGCCAGCTCATTGCAGTTTGTAATGAATCATGCGACGCCGCTGGTGACCACTACCAACACACTTTGCTGCTAGGTGGCTTGTCATTTTACGTTGGTTGCGACCAGTGCACTTCCCACGTCTATTTTATCGTGGGATGCCAACAGAATTTTGACAGCCACATGGAGCAGAGTGTGTGGATAGCGAGGGCCATCAAGAGGAATTGCTTTTATTGCAGCGGGATTTTGTGTGCAAATTCCATTATCGATAAAATCAGTGCGCCGCTAATGCTTAGCCAATTTGCAAGTGAGGAAACTTTCGTGCCGAGTGGATGAAAAACCTCTTGTGAATAAGGAGACCAGCGGTTGGAAGTGATAGAGGAAAAAGAAAATCAGCAAAAGGTTAATTGCAGAACTAGCCATTGTTCATCGCCACTGTAAAAACATCTTGGTTGAAGAATCGCCAGGTTTTGTTTGGTACCATCGTAGGGGCTATAGACCATGCTAAGAAAATTCAGTTTTATGACAGCCACTTGGGTAAATCAACTAAAAAAATCATCTTTACCGACTGCGAACAACTTCAAACTGTGGTAGGAGTGCAGATAAGTATCCTAATTACTCTAAGTATGATGTGTAGGTCGACTTTGCATAACTGCTACAATGTGATATGATCGGAACTCACAAAATTAAATATTGAACGGCCTTTAGGGTTTTCAATGAAGGGTTGTAGCTGGCAATGACGTTTGCTCGGCGCCATATAGGCCGATTTATTATTATTTACTTTAATACACACATAACAACAGATTATCATTGTTTGACTAAGCGTCCTTAGTGTGCGACGCTGAACTTTGGATCAAGGCTACAGAAAGAAATTAATAAAGTTGTCCTTATCTTTTTATTTTAAGTCATTAATTATGTAAGTTTAGTTATTTTCTGATACATTACATTGTATCGGGTATGACTATTTGAGGGAATGAAATTATCTTCGGTTTTGGTAGTTTGTCTAGTTGTTAAATTAGTCATATCATTTCTTTATTATGCTAGCTATTTGTATATAGCACATTCTGGCATATCCCACACATATGAGTGCTTCACCGTAAATGCTGTCCATAACAGATGGGGTGTTGGTTCTGAAGATTTTGTTATGAGGTTAGCATGCTCGTATTTTAAATTGATCAATAGAATGATAACAAATTAATAGCAAATAAGACAAAAACAATTTTAAACCCACATACGAGTACACCATGAGAAATATGTAAATAATGAGAAACTTGATTCATGTATCAAAATAGACTACAAATTTTTATTAGATTTTTATAAGTTAAATATCATTTTGTTGTTTCTAATAGTGAGATGTACCTGAATGTTACAAATATGAAATAATTGCTATGGTGTTAAGGAGTATTAAGAGACGACTTTACATTATTTTGCATTCACTTACACTGTTTTTTTGAGTTTTCATTATTTATCACCGTTGCATAGTTTGCTATAAAAATGGGTTGCACAATAAAGACGTGAAAAACAGAATTTTTTCAGAATGTACATTTGAGACTGAAAGAAAAACCACATCAATGCATTGATGAAAATCTATAAACGAATAAGATTTCGATAAATGTCTGCTAAATTTAGTAATGCTCGAAGAAGCGTTTTTACCACATTAAAGTAAAAATCTGAGAAATTATACAACAGAACTAAATCGTGCACTGAAAATACTCTAAATATTTAAAAATTGAGCCGTGTAATGTAAAATATATAGTTGTAGTGTTTTCAAATGAATAATAATATGAATTGCTAACAAAAAAATAGACTTTCCTTTCCAGTGGTTCTGCTTTTCAGCGGGAAATGAGGTGCAGGGTAAGTATGCCGTCGCGAGGGTAGGGTTTGAGAAAATCCGCTGAGGTCGGTTTCGCGTTGCGCGCGGTACGCGGTACCTTTGTTGTTTTGCCGTTTTATTAGAGTAGCTTTCGTCGGGATGAGTTAACGTAGTATACTTTTCGGTACCGCGTCGGAATTTCGGGAACGCGAGGTAAAAATTAGATTTTGTTCTTTGACTGATAAATGATGAAATACGGAGTAACGTAGAATAGGTTTCCTCTCCGTATGGTTTTGTTTTGTAACGCGTTTAAAAACGGGCGTGTATAGGTGGCTGAAATATGTAAATGAGCGTAACCCATTTGGAGACCCGCGGCCGAAATCCTCTCCGATCTAGCTGGCCGACAAGCAGCCACCGCGTGAATGGGTTACGGTGCACGGATTGGTTGACCGGTTGGTACCATCCGTTGGCACTACTCAGACTTAACGTCTAGAACCGATGAGAGGTCGGTTCCGCGTTCGCACGTAGAAATTAAATCATTACAAGTTTCAGCAGTTTTATAATCGTTGAGACCTCCGGCTCGTCAAAAATTTCATATAGTTCATGGTTGTATCGAATTCGCCATTGGTCCCCGTCTAGATTCGCTCCGGTTATTCGCCTCAGGACCCGTCACTCAAAGGCGTTCAATATATTTACGGATGCTTGGGTTAGGGTCCATGTTTCACACCACAGGTTTTATCACAGATTTGTATACTTGGAACTTTGTTTTCCTGTGTATGCAGTTGGTCTTCAAGATCGTCAAATCTGAATAAAAAATTTCATTTGCGAGTTTAATTCTTCGGCGTATTTTGTCTCTTTTACTACTAGTTCTCGTTATTTTGGTGCCTAAATACACGAATTCGCTGACATTTTCGATACTGTATTCGCCAAGTGTGATATTCTGTGTATTTGAGGTATTTTTCCTCGACTATGTTATGAGCTTTGTTTTATTTTCATTGATTTGTAGCCCTACTAGTTTTGCTTCGCTGTCAAGTTTCAGGAAGAGTTCTTTGGCGGTTGTTAATAACCGAGACAAAAATTTGATGTCGTCTGCATAGGCTACTGCTTGGCTCGACTTGTATAGTAATGTACCTCGCGTGTCGCATGACGTACTCCAGAGCCAAATTGAATAGCAACCGGGACAGCCCATCCCCCTGCTTTAGTACGATATTTGTGTCAAAGGCATCGGTGAGTTGGTTATTGATGCGGACTCGGGAGGTCGTCGACGTCATTGTGATTTTGGTAAGATGGACTAATTTGGCGGTGATGCCAAAGCAAACCATTATTTGGTATAATACTGTAGTATGCTTGCTTAAACTCAACGAAAATTTGGTGAACGTCTATGTTGAACTCCCAGCACTTTTCAAGTACCTGCTTGACTGTGAACAATTGGTTTGATACTCTCCAATAATACTGTTGGCATATGATCCAATTTTATTTTCTAAGATTTTAGAAAATATTTTGTACGCCGTACAAAGTAGTCACATGCCTCTATAATTTACGCACTGTAGCTTGTCACCTTTTCTGTGGATAGGGAATATATGTAATGATTTTCCAACATTTTAGGTTCGAACGCGGAACCGACCTCTCATCGGTTCTAGACGTTAAGTCTGAGTAGTGCCAACGGATGGTACCAACCGGTCAACCAATACGTGCACCGTAACCCATTCACGCGGTGGCTGCTTGTCGGCCAGCTAGTTCGGAGAGGATTTCGGTCGCGGGTCTCCGAATGGGTTACGCTCATTTACAGTATTTTCAGCCACCTGAACACGCCCGTTTTCAAAACGCGTTACAAAACAAAACCATACGGAGAAGAAACCTACTTTACGCTACTCCGTATTTCTTCCTATAACCAGTCAAAGAACAAAATCTCATTTTTACTTCGCGTTCCCGAATTTCCGACGCGGTACCGAAAAGTATGCTACTCTAACTCAACCCGACGAAAACTACTCTAATAAAGCGACACAACAACAAAGGTACCGCGTACCGCACGCGACGCGAAACCGACCTCAGCGGATTTTTCGAAACCCTACCCTCGCGACGGCATACCTACCCTGCACTCACTTTCCCGCTGAAACAAAAAGAACCACTGAAAAGGAAAGTCGTAATTAGTTAGCAATTCATGATTTGATTTTTTTCTTTGTATTATTTTTTTACGAGATATCCTGAGAAATATTTTTTTTTTTAAATTATTCATCTTGTTTTGTAAGTCTAAAAATATAATTATGCGTCTTTCGTAACATTACGCGTACGTACTTACTCGTATTTAGTAATTAATAAGAACCGTTTCAGCTTACAATTATTTCTTGTTATTTAAAATTCAAATTTTCCGATCTTTTCTAATAATTGAAAGAATTAATTATCAACTTCTTCTTTGCTTAGCCACAAAAAAAACTTCAGTATCTAAGTTGTTGAAATGTATTAGCTGTGAGGAAAAAAGAAATATGGATGCAACCTTTTTTTGAATAATCCGTTGTGATTATTTTATATTATTAAACTACAATTATCTCACAGCAAACTTCGTTTAATTTGTTTTTTTGTCATTTTCTTACTCAATAAAATATCTATCTTTACATTAAATTTTTCATTTTGCTTCTACTTGTTCGTCATTCTGGTTGCTTTCAAATGCTAATAACTTAATTGAAAGCATGAACTTATAAATGCATTATGAGGAAAATAAATTTGAATACATTAATTGTTACAAAAAGCAACAAAACAAGAAGTCTT
The DNA here is from genome assembly GCA_963969285.1 of Odontomyia ornata. NCBI lineage: Eukaryota > Metazoa > Arthropoda > Insecta > Diptera > Stratiomyidae > Odontomyia > Odontomyia ornata. The sequence goes on along the minus strand of OZ017743.1, from coordinate 58,603,181 downwards.
TAAAAGATTGTGTTGCCTTATCATGTGAAAATATTTATCTATATTTATCTTAAATATATTTGTAGTTTTCTTAAATATATTTGTGGTTTATTGTGTGCTTCACAAAGTGTATTTGAAGTATTATATTATTGTTTGTATTTGAAGTATTATGTTAAAAGCAAAATACAAATTCAACCGCAACTTTTACCAAATAGAATAGCAATAGCCAAAAACCCGTTAGCAAAATTCCTTCTTCTTAATTTTGTTTTTTAATTTCATGATTATCAATGAAGCTAATTTTATGTAAATAAGCATTTATTTTGTATAAATATTAAATAACGGAACGAAAACTGAGTTGAATAATGCTTCTTCAATAAATTATATATTTGTGACTTATTTAATTTATAGAAGATTGATTGGAATGGGAGTTTATTATAACCATAGATTCAGTTTCGAATGGAAATCGTTTAGGGTTCTATTACAGATACTCATATACAAATCGAGGATATTGCAAGGTGCATTATTCTTATATTTGTTGGGGATTCAGATTATGAACTAATTTTGCCGTAATCAGCCTTCCTTAATGTTTTGGTGCTTCTTCTAGATTAAAATAAATTTTCAGCAGTTCATTTTTATAAGTTATTGGAGAGTATTCGGAGTAGAAATGCTCAAAAGCCGGGGTTTTGACATAGTTAATCTCAACAGGTTCTCAAAATTTGCGCAAGCTTCAAGTCCTGGTCGAGCTCTTATATAAGGGGATTTTAAGAAAATGTTAAATAAATTAAACTCATTCGCACAAAGAATACCAAACGCAATCCCCTTCTGGCATTGTATAGTAGTAATGCGTATCCTATTTTGTACACTCCTCTACATTGAAGTAAATTCAAGCATTTGTTATTAGCATTTCATAAATACGAATAACGAGGAAGATCAAATTAATTTGGAAAGTAAGCATATCTAATTCGTAACGTATAATTAATTTGATCTATGTTTAACAATATCCCTAATATCTATGTATTCTTAAAAATTAAATTACTATATGGAAGAAATAAATGCAGGATTATATGGGAATGATTTGTTTCTTTTTTAACTAAGTAAAAAATTTCTTCGTCAACGCTTGTTCCAACATAAAATATCAACTTAACTTGAGCAGAATCCTGCAGTTATTTCCTATTATGCGAAACAAAAAAAAATTGAATAAAATTAAGCTTATCCTATGTTATTGTGGGATCATAAAATTTGGATTCATCACAGCAGGATAGGCAATTATCTGATGCATGTTGGGCGATCGTCCAGCATTATTATTGTTTTGGGCAATGGAACTGCCATTTGTTGGATTTGCTGGTCGATAGCCTAACGAATGTAAATGATTATGATTGTTACTGTTATTCACAACATTATTGCTAGCAATCGGGGCATTGTGAGTAGAAACAACAGGATGCATTGACGACGAGGCAATATGATGCGCTGAAGCAGTAGCACGTAAAGGAGGAGGAGCAAAATTATTAGAAGACTGCAAGAGCGTATTGATATGCGGGGCTGACGATGATGGAACGATTTGTACAGTACCAGGAATTATTCTAACATTATCGCATCCTTCACACTTATTCAATATTTCACTTAGCTTTTTTTTTGTTCCATTTCTTTCCTGTTTTCCCGAGCAAGCGTTATGAATGTGTGGGATGGCAACATCTCTTGCAATGCAGGTTCCAATCCGACTGTCCAATTCGAGAAACTCCGCTGTCAAGTCCTTTAGAATGGCTGCAGAATGTACAGCAGCAGTTGCACCACCACATCCGAGTCTAAATTCTTCTGCCAACGTGGAACTGAAGCCCAGCACGAGCCGCACTGGATACCGCTTTCCTTTCTTTTCCGGAACCCCTTAAACAGAAATATCGATTCAATATTTAATTTCTGTGTGGCATCATTGCACCTACCTTCCGAAACGGAGAAGCAACCAGCCCTCCGTTAGCTGCAGCACCACTAACGCCCGAAGAGTTTCAAAGGACATCCGAAACTCGCTCCACTTATCTCGGAGGTTATCTTTTTCTTTTGCCGCGTTTTTCCTCCCTCGTTGCGTCGGACTGTCAATCTGGCAACCTCCGACAAAACAGATGTGGACTGGGAGTCGTCGCAACTGACGCGGAATGGAACGCCACATGGCGGCAATGGGCATTTTTATTGGTCGCCAGTGGCATAGTGTTTTGATGGCAACTGTGGGGGGGGCATTACCAGATGGATATGCCTCGAAATGTATCGGTGTTTAATTAATATTATGTTTATAATATTTATATCCTCAGATCTAAATATTTGGAAAAAAAAATATTTTCTGCGCAACGATATCCGCACGAAAGATGAAGTCCGCTTGCACTTCGAGGTCATACCCACCTGGCCGGGTGCAAGGGTTCGGGATCGGAATCACTTCGATTCCCGGGCGTAGGCGTCACATTACACATTCCCCCCCCAAAATCGAAGTAATTACGATCCCGCCTCCTATGTAAAAGGTCTTGGTTAGGGCAGTGGCGGGTCGAAGGTCGATTTCGAGGAATAGGCTACAACCATTTTCGTGAAGACTCGATAGTGGCTATACAGTAGGGAGCCAGGTGTTATTCGGAGGTCTTCGTCCAGGCAGAGATTTAGGTAAGCCAAGGTTTTTCGTGGGAAATAGTTGTACTTCATCGTCTAAGGTCTTTTGCGTGGTAAATCCCCAGGGTTTTACCAGCCATGTCCGCGATGAGGTATCGTGTGGGGCTTATTACTTGTAGGACTCGACACTTCACGAATTTCTTGTCTAGTTTGGCATTGTAATGTCGGGTGGCATCGCTCTGCCGGAAGTTTCGACGATATATTTCGTCGCCTGCCTTAAAGCCAGAAGGATGAGATCGCAAGTTGTACCGCTCCTCTCCCATCCGTCTACTTTCTTCGATCTTCTCCCGCAGTTGATCTCGCAGAAGTTGGAGCTTTTCGTGCGGTTCCAGAACCACGATTGGGTCCTCTAGCGATTTCAGCTGCCGCAATAGCCGGTAAGCGCTTCCATGACAGATCATGTACTGGCCGAACAATGCGAAATACGGCGAAATGCCGGTAGTGGCGTGGTACGACGAGCGCAGAGCACTAGTGATGGCGGACAACTTGCGATCGCAGTCCTTCTGATTCGGGTGGACATAGGCGCGAATGGCCGCTATGAGCGTACGGTTCAGTCGTTCGGAGGCGTTGGCTTGTGGTGAATAGACGGCGGTTCGTTGGTAAATGATGCCGTATTTGGACATTAGGTCTCGGAACTTGCTGGAGGTGAACTGGACCCCGTTGTCGGAGACAAGTTTCTCCGGAACTCCAAACATGTGAAAGACTCGGTTCTCCAAGAAGCTGAGTATAGGTCCTGTGTGCATGTTACGTAGTGGTTCTATGATAGGGAATTTAGAGAGCTGGTCCAGGACCACGACAGCTCCCGTGTGACCAGAAGCAGATCGAGGGTAAGGACCGATAAGATCAATGTACAAGCGCTGGAACACGCGTTCGGGGACCTCAACCTTACCCATGGGAGGCCGAAGAATGGTGTTGGGCGCTTTAGTGCACTTGCATAGCTCACAGGAGGCTACGTACGCTTTTATCTGTTGTGCCATCTTAGGCCAAAAGAAACAGGTTTTCAACCGCCTAAGTGTACGACCGTATCCGCCGTGCGCACTTGATGGGTGGTCATGAGCCCGTCTGATAAGATCAGTGGTTAATTCTTCGGGCACCCACAACTTCCACTGTTCTTCTTCTTGTATGGGGTCTCCGGATGCGTGTCCCATCCGCCTATAAATAAATCCATCTGTCAACCGCAGTTCAGGAAGCTGGGACAGTTGATTCTGGATAGTGTGAATCAGTTGGGTGTAGCTGGCTGACTGGAAGGCAGGATGGTCCAGATCGATCAATTGGGGGCTGTCGTCCTCCTGGACCAACTCGGCTCCTTCAGGAGCGAACATTCTGGATAAGGTGTCGGGGACTACATGCTGGCTTCCTTTTCGGTGGCGAATTGTGAAGTCAAATGCCTGTAGTTTCAGTGCCCACCTGGCCAATCTGCCGTTGAGATCAGTCTGGCTCATTAGCCATTTCAGAGAAGCGTGGTCCGTAACGATTTCAAAGGTGTGTCCCTCCACATAGGCTCGGAAGCGTTTCACTGCCAACACCGCAGCTAGACATTCCTGCTCGGAGACCGTGTAATTTCGCTGGGCTGGGTTCAACTTGTGAGACATGAAGGCTATAGGTCTCTCCTCGCCGTCTTGTGCAACCTGGACTAAGACTGCTCCCACCCCATGTTGACTCGCGTCACAATGGATTGAGAACGGTTTGTCAAAGTCCGGGCTGTGCAGTACGGGGGCTGTAGTCAGACTCTTCTTTAGCTCTTCAAAGGCTCGCAAGCTGGGCTCTTCCCAGACGAATTTACGTCCCTTACGCAGCATGTCGGTCAAAGGAGTGGTAATGGTGGCATAGTCACGTACAAAACGCTGGTACCATCCGCATAAGCCTAAGAATCGGCGTAATTGCTTGGGGGTCTTGCGTAATGGAAAAACGTCAATCGCTTGAGTCTTGTCCGGATCGGTCTTGATATGGCCATGCCCAATGATGTGACCTAAATACTTCACCTCCGTCATCACGAACTGACTCTTCCGTATGTTGATGGTTAATCTTGCCCTCCGGATGTGTAGAGCCACCTCCTGAAGCAGGTCGATGTGTTCGTTAAAGGTCTCGGTTATAAGCAACAGATCATCCAAGTAAACGAAAACTTGGTGCCGCAAATGAGGTGGTATCACCTTATCCATAAGGCGCGTCATTGTTTGGGGGGCATTGCACAATCCGAATGGCATGGTCACGAATTGATACAGGGGCCGACCTGGGACTGTGAAGGCTGTTTTCTCCTTTGAACCAGGGTCTAAAGGAATTTGCCAGAAGGCGTCCTTGAGGTCTAAGCTCGTGATGAAGTGGGCTTTAGGCAACCGACTCAAAATGCCTTCAATCAACGGTAGAGGGTATGCGTCCTTGACAGTGACGGCGTTCAAGCGTCTGGCATCTAAGCATAGCCGGACCTTGTTCGGCTTGACAACTAAGGTGACTGGGGAAGCCCACGCGCTCTGTGATTCTTCGATTACGCCTAATGCTAGCATTCGATCCACTTCGGCATATAACGACTTTTCCTTCGCCGGAGATATGGCAAAATGTCTCTGTTTTATGGGTTTAGCATCCCCCACATCTATAGTATGGAACACCAGGGCAGTCCGCCCGAGACCTTCCTTCTCATGCGATGGAAAAGCCGATATAGCCGAGTCAAGACGCAGTTGCTGACTTACATCCAGTGTATGTCGTAATAAAGGAGTGGGTTGAGATTGGTCAGGAGCTGTGGTGACGGACTCCAGGGTTGTACCGGAAAATAGTGCCGGGTCCAAGTTAAATTTTCGAACGAAATCCACTCCTAGATAAAGATTCTGGGTTAATTGAGGTATGATGAAAAATTCCAGAGGTTTAGTTACTCCTTTAAAGGTGACATCCGTCATAATTTTTCCCACTACAGAGTGACGAGTTCCGTCCGCCGTGCTTAACCAGGAGGTGAAATGACGGATTTGGTCCGCGTGCATTGCCAGTACCTCCCCTGCAAAATCGGCAGATATGCAATTCACGCTGGCTCCCGTATCGACTAAGCCTGACACTCGTTTTTGCAGGAGGTGTACTGACGCATATGGCCGAACGTCATCCCTCAATAATTCGTCTAAGTGTATGTCCTTCAGCACCTTCCTCGACTGCCTGACTTTTCTCCAGAAGCTCCGCATCCGACGCGTGGCTCGCTTTCTTCGCGGGGGGACAGTTGTAGCCAACTCCTCATGGAAGATGCGCTGTCGAGTAGCCAAATAATTCCGCAGTCTGACGTGGAAGGGTTTGACATGCCAAGGAACTTTCGCCTCGCTATCATTTCCCTGCGCGTTGGCCTCGGCGAAGGATGGCGTCGGTTGTGGAACTTCGGGAGAACTGTGTTTAGTGGTGCGAGTCAGCAGAATTGGAGTCATGTCGGGAGCTTGGTCATAGCTAGTGATGGGGTCATGATTGGTTCGTCCGGGGTTTAGGAGTGCCGACGGGTGGTCGCGGCACTCGGTGGCAAGTTTTTTCGCATTTTGCAATTTGCGCAGTCAGGTGCGTATGTGTCGGCCTTCCCGCAGCGGTAACAGAAAAGCGTCGGCTCCGCTGGACATGCATAGAACCGATGCCCCGTTTGTCGGCAGTTCCAACAGACCGTCGGGCTTGTAATTGCTTCAAGGGAGGGTCGATCAATCAATGCTGGGTCCTCAAGCTCCTGTGGTGCTCCGCTCCTCGGTACTGGTACTGGGTCAGCAAGCAGGTGGTCCGCTGCCATCAACTCCGCGGTATGATGATTTCGGGAATTTGGTCCCATTATGCGAGGTTGTGGACGGAAGGTACCTCGCCGCTCATCCAATTGTTCTTGTCTACGGGCATGAAGGCGCAATTCCTGTATGGTGTTGATGGGAAAATGCAGAAGGCTGTTCTGAAGATCCCAGCGCATATTCTCTCTGATAATTTCTACCAGTTCGTCCTCGGGCATGGTTGTTCGCAAGCGAGTGCTCAATCTCACTATACTTGTGTAGTACTGGTCCAACGGTTCGTGAGCGCCTTGTTCCCGTTTCTTTAATTGTTCCCATAGTTCTCTCTCAGTGAAGCCATCCTCAAATCGATTGCGGAAGGCTGCACTGAAAGAGTTCCAAGTGGGACGTGACGTTGATTCCTTAAAACTCCAGTACCAGTCGGCAGCGTCACCGCTGAACAAAAGATGTGCATGCCGGAGGAAGGCCGAGGAATCACCTCCCAGGGTGCTGGATACTAACGCCTGAATCCGGAAAAGGAACCGGTCCGCCGATATCATATCGTTGAAACCCGTAAAGTTCAGGCGCCAACTCTCCATGATACGAGGCGTCGGGTCTCGAAAAGGTGTCAATGCGTTCCCGGGGGGGATCACATCCTCGATTGACCTGTTGTACGGAACTGCCTCGGGGACTAGAGGTACCAACGGAGGTGCGGGAGCTCTGGGATCCATTCCCGAGTTCCTTGGAGGTGGGACCCATTGCTCGGATGGTCGAGAGTGGGGCATAGCCACACTGGGATTGGGCTCCCAGCCAAGTGGAGTTCTCACGCGGCTGGGTGGTTGGCTCATAGGGAGATTCTGGAGCTTTCCCTCCAGGTTGCCAATCCTCTCCGACATATCTCGCATCAACGCCACGAGGGTGTCAATGGAGTGGGCGGAAGGCATGGGGGTCACCTCGGACACGACAACTGCGGCCGGAACTTCACCGCCTACGGCTCCTTGAAGGTCTAACAGTGGTTTGGACGGTTCGGCCTCTGGAACTCCTTTCGCCACTGCTCCACGCGTTGGGTGGGGCGTTCCGAGGGGGACGTCTAGGGCGGCCCGCTCGATGGGTCGCCGACATAGTGGGCAAAGCTCGGACGTGAGGAGGAGCTGTTGGACACAGGCACGATGGAAAAGGTGTCCACAATCCAATCGCACGCTGTGTACGCCCTCCACTACGTCTTCGAAGCAGATCCCGCAGTTAGCTGGTTGGACCGTTTTGGATCTGGTCCAACGCTTATCTGGGGTCCGCTTCGTTGCCATCTTTGATTATTAATGTGTGTTTGATTCTATGGGTAACTAAAATAGAGAAAAAAGAGAAAAAAAATGTAAACTACGCCTACTCTAATATATGTAACCTATATGTATACCTATTCACGCTTAAGACTACTTTAGTGGCCGATAGTGGCGAGCTATTTGTGTAAAATGGAAAAAAAAATTTATTTAAAAATATTCTTTCCTTTTCAGCAGTCGACTCTCTCAACGGGAAATGAGAGTGCGTGGTAATCTGCCGAAGAAAGGGTGCTTTTGGTCGATTTACTAAATTTATCCCCTAAACCCACATACATCACAAAAACCGTCTCTAAACTACGTTAAAGGACTCGACGAGACAAGTGGTAGAGCTACCGTAACGATTTTGTACGCGGTCAAAATTCCCGACGCGTGGAAGCATTCCGGGCTCCGCAACTCCAGCATACGCCACCGAACGTTGAACCGATACCACTCGTCTATCACGCATACGAAATAAGTAGAATCCTTCCGCGACATAAAGGCAAGGTAGCCTTCTATTTTCTTGAGAGTCCATGCTGATAGGTAAACCCATCAGGCTGGCAGTTCCATCAAGAAAATAGAAGGTCCTTACAGGGGTTAGCCTGGGACAACACATCGGAAGGATTCTGTCGCGAAAACAAAATCAAACAAAGGAGAGCGGAAGCTACAACTCACGTGAAGCGACTGCTAGAGTGTATCACACAACTCCACTGCTCCTGATAGTGGGACTCGAGTACCAAAGTACCTTACATCCTCCGTAAAGGACCAACTCGTCAGAAGACGCGAATTTCTTTCCCCCTTAGGATGTTTTAGGCCCCACGTTGGGCGCCATTTGTAATGATTTTCAACCATTTTAGGTTCGAACGCGGAACCGACCTCTCATCGGTTCTAGACGTTAAGTCTGAGTAGTGCCAACGGATGGTACCAACCGGTCAACCAATACGTGCACCGTAACCCATTCACGCGGTGGCTGCTTGTCGGCCAGCTAGTTCGGAGAGGATTTCGGTCGCGGGTCTCCGAATGGGTTACGCTCATTTACAGTATTTTCAGCCACCTGAACACGCCCGTTTTCAAAACGCGTTACAAAACAAAACCATACGGAGAAGAAACCTACTTTACGTTACTCCGTATTTCTTCCTATAACCAGTCAAAGAACAAAATCTCATTTTTACTTCGCGTTCCCGAATTTCCGACGCGGTACCGAAAAGTATGCTACTCTAACTCAACCCGACGAAAACTACTCTAATAAAGCGACACAACAACAAAGGTACCGCGTACCGCGCGCGACGCGAAACCGACCTCAGCGGATTTTTCGAAACCCTACCCTCGCGACGGCATACCTACCCTGCACTCACTTTCCCGCTGAAACAAAAAGAACCACTGAAAAGGAAAGTCGTAATTAGTTAGCAATTCATGATTTGATTTTTTTCTTTGTATTATTTTTTTACGAGATATCCTGAGAAATATTTTTTTTTTTAAATTATTCTTCTTGTTTTGTAAGTCTAAAAATATAATTATGCGTCTTTCGTAACATTACGCGTACGTACTTACTCGTATTTAGTAATTAATAAGAACCGTTTCAGCTTACAATTATTTCTTGTTATTTAAAATTCAAATTTTCCGATCTTTTCTAATAATTGAAAGAATTAATTATCAACTTCTTCTTTGCTTAGCCACAAAAAAAACTTCAGTATCTAAGTTGTTGAAATGTATTAGCTGTGAGGAAAAAAGAAATATGGATGCAACCTTTTTTTGAATAATCCGTTGTGATTATTTTATATTATTAAACTACAATTATCTCACAGCAAACTTCGTTTAATTTGTTTTTTTGTCATTTTCTTACTCAATAAAATATCTATCTTTACATTAAATTTTTCATTTTGCTTCTACTTGTTCGTCATTCTGGTTGCTTTCAAATGCTAATAACTTAATTGAAAGCATGAACTTATAAATGCATTATGAGGAAAATAAATTTGAATACATTAATTGTTACAAAAAGCAACAAAACAAGAAGTCTTTAAAAGATTGTGTTGCCTTATCATGTGAAAATATTTATCTATATTTATCTTAAATATATTTGTAGTTTTCTTAAATATATTTGTGGTTTATTGTGTGCTTCACAAAGTGTATTTGAAGTATTATATTATTGTTTGTATTTGAAGTATTATGTTAAAAGCAAAATACAAATTCAACCGCAACTTTTACCAAATAGAATAGCAATAGCCAAAAACCCGTTAGCAAAATTCCTTCTTCTTAATTTTGTTTTTTAATTTCATGATTATCAATGAAGCTAATTTTATGTAAATAAGCATTTATTTTGTATAAATATTAAATAACGGAACGAAAACTGAGTTGAATAATGCTTCTTCAATAAATTATATATTTGTGACTTATTTAATTTATAGAAGATTGATTGGAATGGGAGTTTATTATAACCATAGATTCAGTTTCGAATGGAAATCGTTTAGGGTTCTATTACAGATACTCATATACAAATCGAGGATATTGCAAGGTGCATTATTCTTATATTTGTTGGGGATTCAGATTATGAACTAATTTTGCCGTAATCAGCCTTCCTTAATGTTTTGGTGCTTCTTCTAGATTAAAATAAATTTTCAGCAGTTCATTTTTATAAGTTATTGGAGAGTATTCGGAGTAGAAATGCTCAAAAGCCGGGGTTTTGACATAGTTAATCTCAACAGGTTCTCAAAATTTGCGCAAGCTTCAAGTCCTGGTCGAGCTCTTATATAAGGGGATTTTAAGAAAATGTTAAATAAATTAAACTCATTCGCACAAAGAATACCAAACGCAATCCCCTTCTGGCATTGTATAGTAGTAATGCGTATCCTATTTTGTACACTCCTCTACATTGAAGTAAATTCAAGCATTTGTTATTAGCATTTCATAAATACGAATAACGAGGAAGATCAAATTAATTTGGAAAGTAAGCATATCTAATTCGTAACGTATAATTAATTTGATCTATGTTTAACAATATCCCTAATATCTATGTATTCTTAAAAATTAAATTACTATATGGAAGAAATAAATGCAGGATTATATGGGAATGATTTGTTTCTTTTTTAACTAAGTAAAAAATTTCTTCGTCAACGCTTGTTCCAACATAAAATATCAACTTAACTTGAGCAGAATCCTGCAGTTATTTCCTATTATGCGAAACAAAAAAAAAAATGGAATAAAATTAAGCTTATCCTATGTTATTGTGGGATCATAAAATTTGGATTCATCACAGCAGGATAGGCAATTATCTGATGCATGTTGGGCGATCGTCCAGCATTATTATTGTTTTGGGCAATGGAACTGCCATTTGTTGGATTTGCTGGTCGATAGCCTAACGAATGTAAATGATTATGATTGTTACTGTTATTCACAACATTATTGCTAGCAATCGGGGCATTGTGAGTAGAAACAACAGGATGCATTGACGACGAGGCAATATGATGCGCTGAAGCAGTAGCACGTAAAGGAGGAGGAGCAAAATTATTAGAAGACTGCAAGAGCGTATTGATATGCGGGGCTGACGATGATGGAACGATTTGTACAGTACCAGGAATTATTCTAACATTATCGCATCCTTCACACTTATTCAATATTTCACTTAGCTTTTTTTTTGTTCCATTTCTTTCCTGTTTTCCCGAGCAAGCGTTATGAATGTGTGGGATGGCAACATCTCTTGCAATGCAGGTTCCAATCCGACTGTCCAATTCGAGAAACTCCGCTGTCAAGTCCTTTAGAATGGCTGCAGAATGTACAGCAGCAGTTGCACCACCACATCCGAGTCTCGTTGTACGCGAGTACTGATGCCTAAATTCTTCTGCCAACGTGGAACTGAAGCCCAGCACGAGCCGCACTGGATACCGCTTTCCTTTCTTTTCCGGAACCCCTTAAACAGAAATATCGATTTAATATTTAATTTCTGTGTGGCATCATTGCACCTACCTTCCGAAACGGAGAAGCAACCAGCCCTCCGTTAGCTGCAGCACCACTAACGCCCGAAGAGGTTCAAAGGACATCCGAAACTAGCTCCACTTATCTCGGAGGTTATCTTTTTCTTTTGCCGCGTTTTTCCTCCCTCGTTGCGTCGGACTGTCAATCTGGCAACCTCCGACAAAACAGATGTGGACTGGGAGTCGTCGCAACTGACGCGGAATGGAACGCCACATGGCGGCAATGGGCATTTTTATTGGTCGCCAGTGGCATAGTGTTTTGATGGCAACTGTGGGGGGGGGCATTACCAGATGGATATGCCTCGAAATGTATCGGTGTTTAATTAATATTATGTTTCAAATATTTATATCCACAGATCTAAATATTTGGAAAAAATAATATTTTCTGCGCAACGATATCCGCACGAAAGATGAAGTCCGCTTGCACTTCGAGGTCATACCCACCTGGCCGGGTGCAAGGGTTCGGGATCGGAATCACTTCGATTCCCGGGCGTAGGCGTCACATTACACATTCCCCCCCCCCCCCCCCCCCAAAATCGAAGTAATTACGATCCCGCCTCCTATGTAAAAGGTCTTGGTTAGGGCCGTGGCGGGTCGAAGGTCGATTTCGAGGAATAGGCTACAACCATTTTCGTGAAGACTCGATAGTGGCTATACAGTAGGGAGCCAGGTGTTATTCGGAGGTCTTCGTCCAGGCAGAGATTTAGGTAAGCCAAGGTTTTTCGTGGGAAATAGTTGTACTTCATCTTCTAAGGTCTTTTGCGTGGTAAATCCCCAGGGTTTTACCAGCCATGTCCGCGATGAGGTATCGTGTGGGGCTTATTACTTGTAGGACTCGACACTTCACGAATTTCTTGTCTAGTTTGGCATTGTAATGTCGGGTGGCATCGCTCTGCCGGAAGTTTCGACGATATATTTCGTCGCCTGCCTTAAAGCCAGAAGGATGAGATCGCAAGTTGTACCGCTCCTCTCCCATCCGTCTACTTTCTTCGATCTTCTCCCGCAGTTGATCTCGCAGAAGTTGGAGCTTTTCGTGCGGTTCCAGAACCACGATTGGGTCCTCTAGCGATTTCAGCTGCCGCAATAGCCGGTAAGCGCTTCCATGACAGATCATGTACTGGCCGAACAATGCGAAATACGGCGAAATGCCGGTAGTGGCGTGGTACGACGAGCGCAGAGCACTAGTGATGGCGGACAACTTGCGATCGCAGTCCTTCTGATTCGGGTGGACATAGGCGCGAATGGCCGCTATGAGCGTACGGTTCAGTCGTTCGGAGGCGTTGGCTTGTGGTGAATAGACGGCGGTTCGTTGGTAAATGATGCCGTATTTGGACATTAGGTCTCGGAACTTGCTGGAGGTGAACTGGACCCCGTTGTCGGAGACAAGTTTCTCCGGAACTCCAAACATGTGAAAGACTCGGTTCTCCAAGAAGCTGAGTATAGGTCCTGTGTGCATGTTACGTAGTGGTTCTATGATAGGGAATTTAGAGAGCTGGTCCAGGACCACGACAGCTCCCGTGTGACCAGAAGCAGATCGAGGGTAAGGACCGATAAGATCAATGTACAAGCGCTGGAACACGCGTTCGGGGACCTCAACCTTACCCATGGGAGGCCGAAGAATGGTGTTGGGCGCTTTAGTGCACTTGCATAGCTCACAGGAGGCTACGTACGCTTTTATCTGTTGTGCCATCTTAGGCCAAAAGAAACAGGTTTTCAACCGCCTAAGTGTACGACCGTATCCGCCGTGCGCACTTGATGGGTGGTCATGAGCCCGTCTGATAAGATCAGTGGTTAATTCTTCGGGCACCCACAACTTCCACTGTTCTTCTTCTTGTATGGGGTCTCCGGATGCGTGTCCCATCCGCCTATAAATAAATCCATCTGTCAACCGCAGTTCAGGAAGCTGGGACAGTTGATTCTGGATAGTGTGAATCAGTTGGGTGTAGCTGGCTGACTGGAAGGCAGGATGGTCCAGATCGATCAATTGGGGGCTGTCGTCCTCCTGGACCAACTCGGCTCCTTCAGGAGCGAACATTCTGGATAAGGTGTCGGGGACTACATGCTGGCTTCCTTTTCGGTGGCGAATTGTGAAGTCAAATGCCTGTAGTTTCAGTGCCCACCTGGCCAATCTGCCGTTGAGATCAGTCTGGCTCATTAGCCATTTCAGAGAAGCGTGGTCCGTAACGATTTCAAAGGTGTGTCCCTCCACATAGGCTCGGAAGCGTTTCACTGCCAACACCGCAGCTAGACATTCCTGCTCGGAGACCGTGTAATTTCGCTGGGCTGGGTTCAACTTGTGAGACATGAAGGCTATAGGTCTCTCCTCGCCGTCTTGTGCAACCTGGACTAAGATTGCTCCCACCCCATGTTGGCTCGCGTCACAATGGATTGAGAACGGTTTGTCAAAGTCCGGGCTATGCAGTACGGGGGCTGTAGTCAGACTCTTCTTTAGCTCTTCAAAGGCTCGCAAGCTGGGCTCTTCCCAGACGAATTTACGTCCCTTACGCAGCATGTCGGTCAAAGGAGTGGTAATGGTGGCATAGTCACGTACAAAACGCTGGTACCATCCGCATAAGCCTAAGAATCGGCGTAATTGCTTGGGGGTCTTGCGTAATGGAAAAACGTCAATCGCTTGAGTCTTGTCCGGATCGGTCTTGATATGGCCATGCCCAATGATGTGACCTAAATACTTCACCTCCGTCATCACGAACTGACTCTTCCGTATGTTGATGGTTAATCTTGCCCTCCGGATGTGTAGAGCCACCTCCTGAAGCAGGTCGATGTGTTCGTTAAAGGTCTCGGTTATAAGCAACAGATCATCCAAGTAAACGAAAACTTGGTGCCGCAAATGAGGTGGTATCACCTTATCCATAAGGCGCGTCATTGTTTGGGGGGCATTGCACAATCCGAATGGCATGGTCACGAATTGATACAGGGGCCGACCTGGGACTGTGAAGGCTGTTTTCTCCTTTGAACCAGGGTCTAAAGGAATTTGCCAGAAGGCGTCCTTGAGGTCTAAGCTCGTGATGAAGTGGGCTTTAGGCAACCGACTCAAAATGCCTTCAATCAACGGTAGAGGGTATGCGTCCTTGACCGTGACGGCGTTCAAGCGTCTGGCATCTAAGCATAGCCGGACCTTGTTCGGCTTGACAACTAAGGTGACTGGGGAAGCCCACGCGCTCTGTGATTCTTCGATTACGCCTAATGCTAGCATTCGATCCACTTCGGCATATAACGACTTTTCCTTCGCCGGAGATATGGCAAAATGTCTTTGTTTTATGGGTTTAGCATCCCCCACATCTATAGTATGGAACACCAGGGCAGTCCGCCCGAGACCTTCCTTCTCATGCGATGGAAAAGCCGATATAGCCGAGTCAAGACGCAGTTGCTGACTTACATCCAGTGTATGTCGTAATAAAGGAGTGGGTTGAGATTGGTCAGGAGCTGTGGTGACGGACTCCAGGGTCGTACCGGAAAATAGTGCCGGGGCCAAGTTAAATTTTCGAACGAAATCCACTCCTAGATAAAGATTCTGGGTTAATTGAGGTATGATGAAAAATTCCAGAGGTTTAGTTACTCCTTTAAAGGTGACATCCGTCATAATTTTTCCCACTACAGAGTGACGAGTTCCGTCCGCCGTGCTTAACCAGGAGGTGAAATGATGGATTTGGTCCGCGTGCATTGCCAGTACCTCCCCTGCAAAATCGGCAGATATGCAATTCACGCTGGCTCCCGTATCGACTAAGCCTGACACTCGTTTTTGCAGGAGGTGTACTGACGCATATGGCCGAACGTCATCCCTCAATAATTCGTCTAAGTGTATGTCCTTCAGCACCTTCCTCGACTGCCTGACTTTTCTCCAGAAGCTCCGCATCCGACGCGTGGCTCGCTTTCTTCGCGGGGGGACAGCTGTAGCCAACTCCTCATGGAAGATGCGCTGTCGAGTAGCCAAATAATTCCGCAGTCTGACGTGGAAGGGTTTGACATGCCAAGGAACTTTCGCCTCGCTATCATTTCCCTGCGCGTTGGCCTCGGCGAAGGATGGCGTCGGTTGTGGAACTTCGGGAGAACTGTGTTTGGTGGTGCGAGTCAGCAGAATTGGAGTCATGTCGGGAGCTTGGTCATAGCTAGTGATGGGGTCATGATTGGTTCGTCCGGGGTTTAGGAGAGCCGACGGGTGGTCGCGGCACTCGGTGGCAAGTTTTTTCGCATTTTGCAATTTGCGCAGTCAGGTGCGTATGTGTCGGCCTTCCCGCAGCGGTAACAGAAAAGCGTCGGCTCCGCTGGACATGCATAGAACCGATGCCCCGTTTGTCGGCAGTTCCAACAGACCGTCGGGCTTGTAATTGCTTCAAGGGAGGGTCGATCAATCAATGCTGGGTCCTCAAGCTCCTGTGGTGCTCCGCTCCTCGGTACTGGTACTGGGTCAGCAAGCAGGTGGTCCGCTGCCATCAACTCCGCGGTATGATGATTTCGGGGATTTGGTCCCATTATGCGAGGTTGTGGACGGAAGGTACCTCGCCGCTCATCCAATTGTTCTTGTCTACGGCATGAAGGCGCAATCCCTGTATGGTGTTGATGGGAAAATGCAGAAGGCTGTTCTGAAGATCCCAGCGCATATTCTCTCTGATAATTTCTACCAGTTCGTCCTCGGGCATGGTTGTTCGCAAGCGAGTGCTCAATCTCACTATACTTGTGTAGTACTGGTCCAACGGTTCGTGAGCGCCTTGTTCCCGTTTCTTTAATTGTTCCCATAGTTCTCTCTCAGTGAAGCCATCCTCAAATCGATTGCGGAAGGCTGCACTGAAAGAGTTCCAAGTGGGACGTGACGTTGATTCCTTAAAACTCCAGTACCAGTCGGCAGCGTCACCGCTGAACAAAAGATGTGCATGCCGGAGGAAGGCCGAGGAATCACCTCCCAGGGTGCTGGATACTAACGCCTGAATCCGGAAAAGGAACCGGTCCGCCGATATCATATCGTTGAAACCCGTAAAGTTCAGGCGCCAACTCTCCATGATACGAGGCGTCGGGTCTCGAAAAGGTGTCAATGCGTTCCCGGGGGGGATCACATCCTCGATTGACCTGTTGTACGGAACTGCCTCGGGGACTAGAGGTACCAACGGAGGTGCGGTGCTGTGTCGTGGTCTATATTCGGGAGCTCTGGGATCCATTCCCGAGTTCCTTGGAGGTGGGACCCATTGCTCGGATGGTCGAGAGTGGGGCATAGCCACACTGGGATTGGGCTCCCAGCCAAGCGGAGTTCTCACGCGGCTGGGTGGTTGGCTCATAGGGAGATTCTGGAGCTTTCCCTCCAGGTTGCCAATCCTCTCCGACATATCTCGCATCAACGCCACGAGGGTGTCAATGGAGTGGGCGGAAGGCATGGGGGTCACCTCGGACACGACAACTGCGGCTGGAACTTCACCGCCTACGGCTCCTTGAAGGTCTAACAGTGGTTGGGACGGTTCGGCCTCTGGAACTCCTTTCGCCACTGCTCCACGCGTTGGGTGGGGCGTTCCGAGGGGGACGTCTAGGGCGGTCCGCTCGATGGGTCGTCGACATAGTGGGCAAAGCTCTGACGTGAGGAGGAGCTGTTGGACACAGGCACGATGGAAAAGGTGTCCACAATCCAATCGCACGCTGTGTACGCCCTCCACTACGTCTTCGAAGCAGATCCCGCAGTTAGCTGGTTGGACCGTTTTGGATCTGGTCCAACGCTTATCTGGGGTCCGCTTCGTTGCCATCTTTGATTATTAATGTGTGTTTGATTCTATGGGTAACTAAAATAGAGAAAAAAGAGAAAAAAAATGTAAACTACGCCTACTCTAATATATGTAACCTATATGTATACCTATTCACGCTTAAGACTACTTTAGTGGCCGATAGTGGCGAGCTATTTGTGTAAAATGGAAAAAAAAATTTATTTAAAAATATTCTTTCCTTTTCAGCAGTCGACTCTCTCAACGGGAAATGAGAGTGCGTGGTAATCTGCCGAAGAAAGGGTGCTTTTGGTCGATTTACTAAATTTATCCCCTAAACCCACATACATCACAAAAACCGTCTCTAAACTACGTTAAAGGACTCGACGAGACAAGTGGTAGAGCTACCGTAACGATTTTGTACGCGGTCAAAATTCCCGACGCGTGGAAGCATTCCGGGCTCCGCAACTCCAGCATACGCCACCGAACGTTGAACCGATACCACTCGTCTATCTGGCATACGAAATAAGTAGAATCCTTCCGCGACATAAAGGCAAGGTAGCCTTCTATTTTCTTGAGAGTCCATGCTGATAGGTAAACCCATCAGGCTGGCAGTTCCATCAAGAAAATAGAAGGTCCTTACAGGGGTTAGCCTGGGACAACACATCGGAAGGATTCTGTCGCGAAAACAAAATCAAACAAAGGAGAGCGGAAGCTACAACTCACGTGAAGCGACTGCTAGAGTGTATCACACAACTCCACTGCTCCTGATAGTGGGACTCGAGTACCAAAGTACCTTACATCCTCCGTAAAGGACCAACTCGTCAGAAGACGCGAATTTCTTTCCCCCTTAGGATGTTTTAGGCCCCACGTTGGGCGCCATTTGTAATGATTTTCAACCATTTTAGGTTCGAACGCGGAACCGACCTCTCATCGGTTCTAGACGTTAAGTCTGAGTAGTGCCAACGGATGGTACCAACCGGTCAACCAATACGTGCACCGTAACCCATTCACGCGGTGGCTGCTTGTCGGCCAGCTAGTTCGGAGAGGATTTCGGTCGCGGGTCTCCGAATGGGTTACGCTCATTTACAGTATTTTCAGCCACCTGAACACGCCCGTTTTCAAAACGCGTTACAAAACAAAACCATACGGAGAAGAAACCTACTTTACGTTACTCCGTATTTCTTCCTATAACCAGTCAAAGAACAAAATCTCATTTTTACTTCGCGTTCCCGAATTTCCGACGCGGTACCGAAAAGTATGCTACTCTAACTCAACCCGACGAAAACTACTCTAATAAAGCGACACAACAACAAAGGTACCGCGTACCGCACGCGACGCGAAACCGACCTCAGCGGATTTTTCGAAACCCTACCCTCGCGACGGCATACCTACCCTGCACTCACTTTCCCGCTGAAACAAAAAGAACCACTGAAAAGGAAAGTCGTAATTAGTTAGCAATTCATGATTTGATTTTTTTCTTTGTATTATTTTTTTACGAGATATTCTGAGAAATATTTTTTTTTTAAATTATTCTTCTTGTTTTGTAAGTCTAAAAATATAATTATGCGTCTTTCGTAACATTACGCGTACGTACTTACTCGTATTTAGTAATTAATAAGAACCGTTTCAGCTTACAATTATTTCTTGTTATTTAAAATTCAAATTTTCCGATCTTTTCTAATAATTGAAAGAATTAATTATCAACTTCTTCTTTGCTTAGCCACAAAAAAAACTTCAGTATCTAAGTTGTTGAAATGTATTAGCTGTGAGGAAAAAAGAAATATGGATGCAACCTTTTTTTGAATAATCCGTTGTGATTATTTTATATTATTAAACTACAATTATCTCACAGCAAACTTCGTTTAATTTGTTTTTTTGTCATTTTCTTACTCAATAAAATATCTATCTTTACATTAAATTTTTCATTTTGCTTCTACTTGTTCGTCATTCTGGTTGCTTTCAAATGCTAATAACTTAATTGAAAGCATGAAATTATAAATGCATTATGAGGAAAATAAATTTGAATACATTAATTGTTACAAAAAGCAACAAAACAAGAAGTCTTTAAAAGATTGTGTTGCCTTATCATGTGAAAATATTTATCTATATTTATCTTAAATATATTTGTAGTTTTCTTAAATATATTTGTGGTTTATTGTGTGCTTCACAAAGTGTATTTGAAGTATTATATTATTGTTTGTATTTGAAGTATTATGTTAAAAGCAAAATACAAATTCAACCGCAACTTTTACCAAATAGAATAGCAATAGCCAAAAACCCGTTAGCAAAATTCCTTCTTCTTAATTTTGTTTTTTAATTTCATGATTATCAATGAAGCTAATTTTATGTAAATAAGCATTTATTTTGTATAAATATTAAATAACGGAACGAAAACTGAGTTGAATAATGCTTCTTCAATAAATTATATATTTGTGACTTATTTAATTTATAGAAGATTGATTGGAATGGGAGTTTATTATAACCATAGATTCAGTTTCGAATGGAAATCGTTTAGGGTTCTATTACAGATACTCATATACAAATCGAGGATATTGCAAGGTGCATTATTCTTATATTTGTTGGGGATTCAGATTATGAACTAATTTTGCCGTAATCAGCCTTCCTTAATGTTTTGGTGCTTCTTCTAGATTAAAATAAATTTTCAGCAGTTCATTTTTATAAGTTATTGGAGAGTATTCGGAGTAGAAATGCTCAAAAGCCGGGGTTTTGACATAGTTAATCTCAACAGGTTCTCAAAATTTGCGCAAGCTTCAAGTCCTGGTCGAGCTCTTATATAAGGGGATTTTAAGAAAATGTTAAATAAATTAAACTCATTCGCACAAAGAATACCAAACGCAATCCCCTTCTGGCATTGTATAGTAGTAATGCGTATCCTATTTTGTACACTCCTCTACATTGAAGTAAATTCAAGCATTTGTTATTAGCATTTCATAAATACGAATAACGAGGAAGATCAAATTAATTTGGAAAGTAAGCATATCTAATTCGTAACGTATAATTAATTTGATCTATGTTTAACAATATCCCTAATATCTATGTATTCTTAAAAATTAAATTACTATATGGAAGAAATAAATGCAGGATTATATGGGAATGATTTGTTTCTTTTTTAACTAAGTAAAAAATTTCTTCGTCAACGCTTGTTCCAACATAAAATATCAACTTAACTTGAGCAGAATCCTGCAGTTATTTCCTATTATGCGAAACAAAAAAAAATTGAATAAAATTAAGCTTATCCTATGTTATTGTGGGATCATAAAATTTGGATTCATCACAGCAGGATAGGCAATTATCTGATGCATGTTGGGCGATCGTCCAGCATTATTATTGTTTTGGGCAATGGAACGGCCATTTGTTGGATTTGCTGGTCGATAGCCTAACGAATGTAAATGATTATGATTGTTACTGTTATTCACAACATTATTGCTAGCAATCGGGGCATTGTGAGTAGAAACAACAGGATGCATTGACGACGAGGCAATATGATGCGCTGAAGCAGTAGCACGTAAAGGAGGAGGAGCAAAATTATTAGAAGACTGCAAGAGCGTATTGATATGCGGGGCTGACGATGATGGAACGATTTGTACAGTACCAGGAATTATTCTAACATTATCGGATCCTTCACACTTATTCAATATTTCACTTAGCTTTTTTTTTGTTCCATTTCTTTCCTGTTTTCCCGAGCAAGCGTTATGAATGTGTGGGATGCAACATCTCTTGCAATGCAGGTTCCAATCCGACTGTCCAATTCGAGAAACTCCGCCGTCAAGTCCTTTAGAATGGCTGCAGAATGTACAGCAGCAGTTGCACCACCACATCCGAGTCTCGTTGTACGCGAGTACTGATGCCTAAATTCTTCTGCCAACGTGGAACTGAAGCCCAGCACGAGCCGCACTGGATACCGCTTTCCTTTCTTTTCCGGAACCCCTTAAACAGAAATATCGATTCAATATTTAATTTCTGTGTGGCATCATTGCACCTACCTTCCGAAACGGAGAAGCAACCAGCCCTCCGTTAGCTGCAGCACCACTAACGCCCGAAGAGTTTCAAAGGACATCCGAAACTCGCTCCACTTATCTCGGAGGTTATCTTTTTCTTTTGCCGCGTTTTTCCTCCCTCGTTGCGTCGGACTGTCAATCTGGCAACCTCCGACAAAACAGATGTGGACTGGGAGTCGTCGCAACTGACGCGGAATGGAACGCCACATGGCGGCAATGGGCATTTTTATTGGTCGCCAGTGGCATAGTGTTTTGATGGCAACTGTGGGGGGGGCATTACCAGATGGATATGCCTCGAAATGTATCGGTGTTTAATTAATATTATGTTTCAAATATTTATATCCACAGATCTAAATATTTGGAAAAAAAAATATTTTCTGCGTAACGATATCCGCACGAAAGATGAAGTCCGCTTGCACTTCGAGGTCATACCCACCTGGCCGGGTGCAAGGGTTCGGGATCGGAATCACTTCGATTCCCGGGCGTAGGCGTCACATTACATATAATTGATGGACTCCATTCGTTCGGCATATGTTGTTGTTGCCAAATGTGCTGGATGACTTTGTGAATAGCTTTATGAACATTACTGCCAAAATTTTTGATGAGCGCGCCGCTGCCCGGCGCTTTATATTTTTTTGGGCTTTGATGATGGAACAAACTTCATCCAGAGTTGGTGGGGCCAATGGAAGCTCTCCGCAGACAGTTCTGGAGCTGTGTGAAGGATTAAGGAGGTTCTTGGAATATGATGCCCATCTTTCCTTAATCTTGGTTTCATTAGCGATGATATTGCCGCTGTCATCACGACAGAGCGTGGTTTTGGGCTGATAAACACGTTTCAGGCTTTTCACTACTTTGTATGCTTGTCTTGTGTTGTTGCCCGCTAAACTTATATCTATACTTCTCAATTGGTCGTCATAGTATTTTCTTTTCTTAATCCTAATTATCTTATTCGCTCCTCTTCTGAGATTTTCTTAGTGCTCTCTCTTCGTCCTGGTTTTCCTACCTACGTATTCTTTGTACGCCTGATTCTTTTTATCGAACGCATTCTGGCACTCATCATCGAACTAATCATTCTTCTTGCGCCGGGCTTGATGTCCGATCGTCTGTTCTGCACGGTCCTAATAGCCGCTTTCACTTCCATCCAGAGCTCGTTGCTCGTCTTTATCGATGCTTCTGATAAGATGGGAGCCAGCTGGTTGTCGAGGGTCTCCGTGATATTTTTGGCACAGACAACGTTTGGAGCCTTTCGATGTCAAATGTTTCTAGCGGCCTGGTCTTCGCCGAATATGCCTTTGACATACGACATCTATGGATAATTTGATCAAGTAATGATCTGAGTTACAATTGGCTCCTCAGTATGTACGGTCGTCAAGTATGCTCGAGGCCCAACGTTTTTGGATCAAAACATGATCGATCTGGTTTTGTGTTGCGATCCGGTGAAACTCAGGTCATTTTATGAATGCGTCGATGTGGGAAGCAAGTCGAAAGTATGACTAGATTTATGCTACATGCAAAGTCAATCAGGCACTGGCCGTTGTCATTTGTTTCATCGTGTAGGCTATATCCTCCAGTCGTTCCCCGATGAAATAGCTCATTGCCAACCTTAGCGTTGAAATCACCCAGAATTATTTTTGTGTCGTTTGTAGGCAATGAGTCGACGAGTCTTTCCAGGTGATTGTAAAACGTTTCCTCCGTTTCTTCATCCTTTTCCTCGGTCGGTCCGGAACGCTCCTTGTTAGGGATTTGTAGAGGATCCGGATTAATTTCGATCTTACGAGGTTCCACGCGGATGGACTGCGAGGTTTGCGTTCGTTCTCCGACCGGGGTCGGAACATTGCTACGAGGATGAGGGATCGGTTCCCTTGGTGTTGAGTTCCGAACGGCTTCCTCGAAGGTGTTGAAACGGCATGCTATCTGATGCATGAACTGCATCATCTCCCGTAACTCACTGCGGCTTATTGGTTGCGTAGAGGTGTTAATCTCCGTATCAGCTGCTTCAGGAGAATTTTCTGGTGTTGGGGTATGCATTACAGTTAAGGGCGGGATCGATCGGGCATCCACTTTCGGATTTTTGTCTTCCTTCCGGTGTTTTCGATCTCTAATACCTTGCATCCTCGGTGACAAAGGCGGGACAAGTCGTCGGGACCACAAATTGTAGAGTGGTTCCTTTGCTATTGCTCCTTGAAGGTTAGGTCGGGCGATGGGTCCCAGGGGTATTGGCTGGTTAGAGGGTGCCTGTCCGAGTTAACTCGTGTAAGGACAGCTGACACCTGCATAGTGGGCACACACTTTCCCTTTCTAACCAGGTTTTCATGCACTCAGTGTGAAAATCGTGGCCACAATTAGTGCGAATCATCTGGTCTGTTGCCTGCACTTCTTGGTAATAGATCGCACAATCAAGAGGCTCCACTGGCCCTTCTTGCCATTGTGGACTGCGGCACACGGCCAAGTGGCAACCTCTATATACAATAATATGAGGAATGAAAAATTAATAGTAGTGGCCGTAAGTGGCGAACTTTTCTATGAACCTATTAAAAAATGTGTCTAATTATATCATAGAGTGCTCTTTCCTTTCCAGTAGCAGTAGACCTCCCGAGGAAGGAGGCAACAAATACTGTAATCTGCCCAAGGCTAGGTACTTCGCATCATCTTTTCTTTCAGAAAACCCACCCCAAGCACATTAAAAAAATTTCCGTTCATTCTACGTTAAAGGACTCTACGAGGTGAATGGAAGCGTTACCTTCCTATTCCTGGACGCGGTCAAAATTCAAACACGTGGAAGGATTCCGAGCTTCGCAATTCGAACCCGATCCATTCATCTATCACGCATGATAAAAATCGAGAACCAGTTCGCAACACAAAGGTAAGAGAACATCCGATTCGCTTACGAGTCCAGCCAGACAGGTGAACCCATCTGGTTGACAACACATCGAACCGATTCTATCGCGATAAAAAAAAACAGAGGAGAGCAGAAAATTTATTTGACGTGAAGTGACTCAGTGGTGACTAAGCACACTCTGCTACTCCTGGTCTCGGGACCCTAGTACCGAAGTACAAAGCCTTTTCGTATAGGACGCAAAAGTCAAAGGACTCTACACTTCCCCCTATTAATAATGAGGCCCCACGGTGGGCGCCATTTTTAATGTTTTTTAACGATCGTCCGATGAGATTTCCCAAGGAAATCTAAACCAACCTCTCATCGTTAATTTAGACGTGAAGTCTGAGTGGTGCCAACGAATGGTATCCAATCGGTCAACCAGTCCGGTTACTCGTAATCAATTTCGCGGTGGCTGCTTGTCGGCCAGCTAGTTCGGACAGTATTTCGGTCGCAGGCCTTTTAAATGGATTACGCTCGATTACATTCATTCAGCCAGCATTACGTGCCCGTTTTCTAAAATACAACCATACAGAAAAGAAACACATCTCTTCCGTATTTACCTTCAATTCAATCAAACAACAACAAAAAACAACTTGATCCAATTACGCGTTCCCGATTTTTTTACCGACGCAGTACCGAAAAAGTATAATACTCTAATGCAAATTTCAAAATATCCTACACTAATTTTAAAAAAACATCAAAACAAACTATGGTATCGCGTACCCAAACCGAACCGGGAAAATATAATGTTCAGAGGACCATGAGTGAACCTTGCGGAAGGTCACTTACGGCTCCACCCTGCTCGATGGCACATCTACAGTTGTTGTCACCTACCTGTGGAAAGGAAGGAACTAACTACTGGAAGGAAAGATCGTGGTTTCTTAGCAATTCATTATAATTTTATTCATTACGTGGACAAAAAGTTTTTACTTCTTGAACATTCTTCTGGTCGAAATTACACTTTTGATTTTTTTAAATGTAATTTAGAATGAAAACTAATTCTGAGAAAAATGTTCTCATGTGAAATAAAGATTTGACATTAAATCAACACTCAGACATGGAATATGAGTGTTTAAAAATAAACCGTTTTCGGGTTCAATCCCTTTTAATTTTATATTTTCATCTGGCACAACCTTCCTTCAAAAATGCAACTATGAACACCAACCTTCTTTTTTTTACTGTTTAAAATACCGTGTTAAGATTCGAGAAAATACATTGACTTAGTCTAAAAATTAATAATTATTCAAAAATTCAGCAGCAGAAATTTTACCAAAAAACAGTGCACTGAAATAAAGAATCTGGATACTTTCAAAATTTGGAATTCTAGCTTAATTTCTTTATAAAGCTGATTGGATTGAGCTTGGTTTATGTAGCCATATAACTTTTCATTGGTTATTAGTCCTGCAATTTTCTCAACAATGACTGACTGATGCGTTTCCTCAATAGGAAATTAATTCTTCACCCAAAATTAATGAACGATTGAATAATCTATGTTTATAAATAATTCATCAGCATTCAAAAACTTCAAATAATTAAGAACTTTAAAAAAATTTGCGTAATAATTACCATGTAATAAAAAATGCTTGATGCAGGCATTTGAAATAGAAAAACAATTGAATTCCTTAGCTCTTAAACCGTCAAATATGATTATGATAATTATTAACAGGAAATTTGCTAAGTTTGAATAATTTCAATATTTTAAAATAAATTTTTATTAGTTACTTGAATGGATATTAAAAATCTAAAAATTCTCGGGTTCCTTCTAAGTTATAAGTGGTTTTTCCATTTATCCTATGAAACTGAACTATTCGTAAGAATTATTACTTTCTTCTAGACAGAACTTCCTAATTTTGGCACGTCAGCGTTTACCAATATTTCCCGTTTCGTTTAAAGTTAAATTTTTTTGCTGATGCAGGGGATAACGACAGATGTCGCCGCTAATTCACTTATTTGACTGTACTTGGGATAGTTATACTATATATATATATATATATATATATATATATATACATATATATATATATATATATATATATACATATATATATATATATATATATATATAT
Organism: Odontomyia ornata; assembly: GCA_963969285.1. Lineage (NCBI taxonomy): Eukaryota > Metazoa > Arthropoda > Insecta > Diptera > Stratiomyidae > Odontomyia > Odontomyia ornata. The sequence goes on along the minus strand of OZ017743.1, from coordinate 58,576,909 downwards.
ATATATATACATATATATATATATATATATATATATATATATATATATTTATATACATATATATATATATATATATATATATATATATATATATATATATATATATATACATATATATATATATATATATATATATATATATATATATATATATATATATATATATATATTTATATATATATATATATATATATATATATATATATATATTTATATATATATATATATATTTATATATATATATATGTATATATATGCATATATATATATATATATATATATATATATATATATATATATATATATATATATATATATCTAGATATAGATATGTATATATATATAGATATCTTTTGCTTTAATTTTCAGAAAAATTCCCAACACAAAACTGTTACAGATGCAACACACACCTTATTTGATTGCAGAGAAGGCCTCTTTTTGATCCAGCGATTTAAGTTGAAATTTTAGCATGTTATAATTTCCTCCTCGGTACACGGCAAATTCTTTGGTTTCCTCTAGTTTCTTTGCAGTCGCTACGCACAGCTGGATCCGCGCGACACAAAGCATGCAAAACACACAAAATTGCAAGCAAGCAGACAAGCGAGCAAGCAAATTTTTCTTTTAAGGGGGGCACACAAACGGCAGTTCCATCTGTAATGTGATTAGGTTGAAAGATCATACCACCCGTCTATTGTAACATCGAAATATGGTGAAAATGGCCTATAGATTCCTTCCTAGACGCTACCAGAATTCGTTTGTACCTGTGCCAGATTACCAACAATTGATGTGGCTATGTGCATGAAAAGTGAATTATTGTACAGGTTGCGTACGGTATTTGAGGACATGCATAAATATGACTAACTTCGCGAATTTTTTTTTTTATTTTTTTTCCTTTTCAGATAAGAAATGGCGGACTACAACATCACTCAAGGAAATGAAGAGACATGCTGTCATCGTCGCTATATGTGGGAACCATACAGATTTAGAGATCTCTAATTTTCTTAATTGCGCCCGTTCATTCGTACATAAGGTTCGCCATGAGTTAGAAGCATCAGGAGGCGATACAGAATCGGTTGCAAAACGCAAAAAGCACGAATAACGTTCTGACACTGTCCGATCTGCAGAATTTTTAGAGCAAGTGCAAGCGATCATAGACGAGCACCCTTCAAAATCAATGAGGGTCCTTTCGAGTGAGCTTCGTAGAATTGTCCACGAAGACCTTCGGTATAGGACAGTTCATGTCGGAACGAACACGGGAACAGAGAGTTCTCCAATCAAAACGTCTTTTAAACTAGATCAAACACCCTGAGGCGACCAAAATGTTATGGTTTTTTCCAACGAAAAAAATGTTGACCAAGATCAAAAGACCAATCGCAGAAATGAAATATGGCTATGTTCAAATCCTACGGAGGTTCCTGTTGTTATGCACACAAAATTTCTAGCCACTGTTATGGTTTTAGGTGTTGTCAGCAACGAAGGACATGTTATGCCACCACACTTTTTTACTGAAGGACTTCGAGTGAACTCTGCTGCATACATCGAGGCTTTGGAGACGGTAGTGAAACCTTGGATAGATAATGTAAGAGGAGGCAGACCATAAATGTTTCAACAAGACTCTGCTCCTTCACATAAAGCCATGGCGACACAAGATTGGATGGCCGAAAATTTTCATGACCACATAACACCGAACCTATGGCCACCTAGCTCCCCAGACTGGATTATTACGTATGGGGCGTAGTTGAGCGTGAGATCAATAAGCGTCCTCATAATAGCTGTTCATGGCAGTAAAATTACTGAAATATGACACCGGTCAACAAACCGCGGCATTAATTCCTTTACGTAAAAATCTTTTGTAATATCTTGCAATTTGTTAAAGGTAAATGAACATTTCCATAAGTATAAATGCTTCCGTTTCAAATTTCTTATTTTTATTCATGTCTTAAGTACCATGCACTTTGTTAAAGGTAACACTTTCATATGTATAAATGCTTACAATGTAATTTTTTTTTTTGTTCTTAAGTAATCTGCATTTTGTTGAAGAACATTTTCAAAAGCATAAATGCTTACGATTTAAATTCCATGTTGCACATTTGCTACAGGTATATGAACCATTTTTGCTTGTTCATGAAAAAATAACTACATGTATGATAAGACCTATTTGTAATATTATTGATTACGATACAATTGATTAATCTTGATATTGTTGCTTAGTCAGTAAGCAAATCAATTATAAATTAGCATGAATTAAAATGTAAATGTTCACTCGAACATTTCTTTGGTCCGTCGAGCAAAGTTATTTTAAAGTACTAATAAAATTTTACCTTTACAGAAATCAATTGAGAAGAATATATTTTTTTTATACTTTTGGGAATCATCTTTAGGCTCTTGGCGTTGAACTTCTCGCAACATCATGGCGAATAAAATCCAGGAATTGAAAATTGCCGCTACTAAGCGCGTCATTTCAAATTTCAAGAAGGATAGCGAGAAGCGGTATTCGTTAGCGTACTTCGAGACGAGGCTCGAAAATGGGGGGATGGTTTCGTATGGGTTCGGTGCTCAGCGACCACCTTCTTTAGTGTGTACCTAACGCCTAACGAATCGATATCATCTTTCCAAGCCAAGCTTAATGCTTTGGAGGGCGCTGTCTCGAACGCAGAGGGTAAAGTACTCGTTGGGGGCGACTTCAACGGTAAAGCAATCGAATGGGGCATGCCTCAGGCGGATCCGCGGGGAAAAAGAATCCTGGAAATGGCGGCCAGGACGGCCCTCGTCGTACTAAACTCCGGAAATACGCCGACTTTCCGCCGTATTGGCTGTGAGGGAACCATATCGGACGTGACATTCGCCTCGGAGTCCTTAGTACGGAGGATACACAACTGGAAAGTATTAGAGGACTACTCAGCCAGTGATCATCAGTGCATTCTGCTTGAGATATGTGATGCTGTCTGCTGTCCGTGCTCTCGGCCTTCTACAACTGGATGGAACATCGGAAGGATGGACGTCGAGAGGTTCGTCAGCAGGGAGCTTAGGAGGGCACGGAAGAACTGGCAGCTCAAAACGTGGTGAACTCTACTATGAGCATCATTACGACTGCTTGCTGCGCTTCTATGCCCCGTCGAAGACCCCGACACGGCAAGCCCCCAGTGTACTGGTGGTCAACGGAAATCGCTGAAAAGCGAAGGGAGTGTCACAAGCTTCGGCGTGAGGCTCAACGGGCGCGGAACCGTGACGAGGCATGCAACCAGGTGGCAGCATATAAGTCGGCCAGGAAATGCCTTCGCAAACTGATCAACAGTAGCAAGGCTCGCTGCTGGCAAGACCTAGTGGACAATGTGAACAAGGATCCGTGGGGCCTTGGCTACAAGCTGGTCATGGGGAAGCTTGGTGCCCTACGGACGCCTTGTAAACATGACAGGGAAAGATGGACGCGATAGTGCAGGGACTCTTCCCCGCCCATCCCGTCCGTGTTGACGCTGTCCATGGTGAAACAGCAGTCGAGTGCTCACTCTTCACACAGCTGGAACTGGAGGAGGCAGTCCTCTCATTGAAAACGAGGAAAGCTCCAGGTCCAGATGGTGTTCCAGCTGAGGTGTTGCGGCTCGTCTATCACCATTGTCCTGACTTGCTGCTCAGCACATTCAACGCTTGCCTACGGGACGGGGTTTTCCCGGTACGATGGAAGGTGGCGAGGCTCGTACTGATCAGCAAGGGGAAGGGAAATCCCGAATCGCCGTCTGCATACCGCCCGTTATGCATGCTAGACACGGCTGGGAAAGTGCTAGAGGAACTCATCAAGGGAAGACTCACTGACGCGATTCGTGCTGCTGGGGACCTATCTCCTCGGCAGTACGGCTTTAGAGCAGGACGTTCTACCATTGATGCGATTGCAGAGGTGGTGAACGCGGTCCAAAAGGCAGAGGCATATAGTCGCACCAAGCGACGGATCGTCCTGTTGGTGACACTCGACGTCAGGAATGCCTTCAACTCCGCTAGATGGGTGGATATTCTGGACACGCTGGAAAACTCTTTTCAAGTTCCAGAATATCTAATGCGGCTTTTGAGGAACTACCTAAAGGACCGAAGCCTGCTCTACGACAGGCCAGCGCCTGATTGACTTTGCATGTAGCATAAATCTAGTCATACTTTCGACTTACTTCCCACATCGACGCATTCATAAAATGACCTGAGTTTCACCGGATCGCAACACAAAACCAGATCGATCATGTTTTGATCCAACAACGTGTTGGGCCTTGAGCATACTTGACGGCCGTACATACCGAGAAGCCAATTGTAACTCAGATCATTACTTGATCAAGTTATCTATCGATGTCGTATATGTCAAAGGCATATTCGGCGAAGACCAGGCCGCTAGAAACATTTGGCATCGAAAGGCTCCAAACGGCGTCTGTGCCAAAAATATCACGGAGACCCTCGACAACCAGCTGGCTTCCATCTTATCAGACGCATCGATAAAGACAAGCAACGAGCTCTGGATGGAAGTGAAAGCGGCTATTAGGACCGTGCAGAAGAGACGATCGGACATCAAGCCCAGCGCAAGAAGAATGATTAGTTCGATGATGAGTGCCAGAATGCGTTCGATAAAAAGAATCAGGCGTACAAAGAATACGTAGGTAGGAAAACCAGGACTCGGGGCTTCGCTTCCGGCAAATATTGTCTCCACCTTTCCCGGTCCATTGATCGCGTCCTCCAATTTCGAAATCCGAGCAGCGATGAACTGATTTCGTCGACCGAGTCAGATCAGCGTTTCCTCGGTTTACCCACTGGTCCCCGGCCTTCAGTTTTCCCAACGAATACCATTTTGGGTGGGTATCCGCTGTTTGTCCATACGATTCATGTTGCCAGCTCATTGCAGTTTGTAATGAATCATGCGACGCCGCTGGTGACCACTACCAACACACTTTGCTGCTAGGTGGCTTGTCATTTTACGTTGGTTGCGACCAGTGCACTTCCCACGTCTATTTTATCGTGGGATGCCAACAGAATTTTGACAGCCACATGGAGCAGAGTGTGTGGGTAGCGAGGGCCATCAAGAGGAATTGCTTTTATTGCAGCGGGATTTTGTGTGCAAATTCCATTATCGATAAAATCAGTGCGCCGCTAATGCTTAGCCAATTTGCAAGTGAGGAAACTTTCGTGCCGAGTGGATGAAAAACCTCTTGTGAATAAGGAGACCAGCGGTTGGAAGTGATAGAGGAAAAAGAAAATCAGCAAAAGGTTAATTGCAGAACTAGCCATTGTTCATCGCCACTGTAAAAACATCTTGGTTGAAGAATCGCCAGGTTTTGTTTGGTACCATCGTAGGGGCTATAGACCATGCTAAGAAAATTCAGTTTTATGACAGCCAATTGGGTAAATCAACTAAAAAAATCATCTTTACCGACTGCGAACAACTTCAAACTGTGGTAGGAGTGCAGATAAGTATCCTAATTACTCTAAGTATGATGTGTAGGTCGACTTTGCATAACTGCTACAATGTGATATGATCGGAACTCACAAAATTAAATATTGAACGGCCTTTAGGGTTTTCAATGAAGGGTTGTAGCTGGTAATGACGTTTGCTCGGCGCCATATAGGCCGATTTATTATTATTTACTTTAATACACACATAACAACAGATTATCATTGTTTGACTAAGCGTCCTAAGTGTGCGACGCTGAACTTTGGATCAAGGCTACAGAAAGAAATTAATAAAGTTGTCCTTATCTTTTTATTTTAAGTCATTAATATGTAAGTTTAGTTATTTTCTGATACATTACATTGTATCGGGTATGACTATTTGAGGGAATGAAATTATCTTCGGTTTTGGTAGTTTGTCTAGTTGTTAAATTAGCCATATCATTTCTTTATTATGCTAGCTATTTGTATATAGCACATTCTGGCATATCCCACACATATGAGTGCTTCACCGTAAATGCTTTGTTCTTTGACTAATAAATGAAGAAATACGGAGTAACGTAGAATAGGTTTCCTCTCCGTATGGTTTTGTTTTGTAACGCGTTTGAAAACGGGCGTGTATAGGTGGCTGAAATATGTAAATGAGCGTAACCCATTCGGAGACCCGCGACCGAAATCCTCTCCGATCTAGCTGGCCGACAAGCAGCCACCGCGTGAATGGGTTACGGTGCACGGATTGGTTGACCGGTTGGTACCATCCGTTGGCACTACTCAGACTTAACGTCTAGAACCGATGAGAGGTCGGTTCCGCGTTCGCACGTAGACATTAAATCATTACAAGTTTCCGCAGTTTTATAATCGTTGAGACCTCTGGCTCGTCAAAAATTTCATATAGTTCATGGTTGTATCGAATTCGCCATTGGTCCCCGTCTAGATTCGCTCCGGTTATTCGCCTCAGGACCCGTCACTCAAAGGCGTTCAATATATTTGCGGATGCTTGGGTTAGGGTCCATGTTTCACACCCATAGCATAAAATAGGTCTTATCACAGATTTGTATACTTGGAACTTTGTTTTCCTGTGTATGCAGTTGGTCTTCAAGATCGTCAAATCTGAATAAAAAATTTCATTTGCGAGTTTAATTCTTCGGCGTATTTTGTCTCTTTTACTACTAGTTCTCGTTATTTTGGTGCCTAAATACACGAATTCGCTGACATTTTCGATACTGTATTCGCCAAGTGTGATATTCTGTGTATTTGAGGTATTTTTCCTCGACTATGTTATGAGCTTTGTTTTATTTTCATTGATTTGTAGCCCTACTAGTTTTGCTTCGCTGTCAAGTTTCAGGAAGAGTTCTTTGGCGGTTGTTAATAACCGAGACAAAAATTTGATGTCGTCTGCATAGGCTACTGCTTGGCTCGACTTGTATAGTAATGTACCTCGCGTGTCGCATGACGTACTCCAGAGCCAAATTGAATAGCAACCGGGCCAGCCCATCCCCCTGCTTTAGTCCGATATTTGTGTCAAAGGCATCGGTGAGTTGGTTATTGATGCGGACTCGGGAGGTCGTCGACGTCATTGTGATTTTGGTAAGATGGACTAATTTGGCGGTGATGCCAAAGCAAACCGTTATTTGGTACAATACTGTAGTATGCTTGCTTAAACTCAACGAAAATTTGGTGTACGTCTATGTTGAACTCCCAGCACTTTTCAAGTACCTGCTTGACTGTGAACAATTGGTTTGATACTCGCCAATAATACTGTTGGCATATGATCCAATATTATTTTCTAAGATTTTAGAAAATATTTTGTACGCCGTACAAAGTAGTCACATGCCTCTATAATTTACGCACTGTAGCTTGTCACCTTTTCTGTGGATAGGGAATATAATTGATGGACTCCATTCGTTCGGCATATGTTCTTGTTGCCAAATGTGCTGGATGACTTTGTGAATAGCTTTATGAACATTACTGCCAAAATTTTTGATGAGCGCGCCGCTGCCCGGCGCTTTATATTTTTTTGGGCTTTGATGATGGAACAAACTTCATCCAGAGTTAGTGGGGCCAATGGAAGCTCTCCGCAGACAGTTCTGGAGCTGTGTGAAGGATTAAGGAGGTTCTTGGAATATGATGCCCATCTTTCCTTAATCTTGGTTTCATTAGCGATGATATTGCCGCTGTCATCACGACAGAGCGTGGTTTTGGGCTGATAAACACGTTTCAGGCTTTTCACTACTTTGTATGCTTGTCTTGTGTTGTTGCCCGCTAAACTTATATCTATACTTCACAATTGGTCGTCATAGTATTTTCTTTTCTTAATCCTAATTATCTTATTCGCTCCTCTTCTGAGATTTTCTTAGTGCTCTCTCTTCGTCCTGGTTTTCCTACCTACGTATTCTTTGTACGCCTGATTCTTTTTATCGAACGCATTCTGGCACTCATCATCGAACTAATCATTCTTCTTGCGCCGGGCTTGATGTCCGATCGTCTGTTCTGCACGGTCCTAATAGCCGCTTTCACTTCCATCCAGAGCTCGTTGCTCGTCTTTATCGATGCTTCTGATAAGATGGGAGCCAGCTGGTTGTCGAGGGTCTCCGTGATATTTTTGGCACAGACAACGTTTGGAGCCTTTCGATGTCAAATGTTTCTAGCGGCCTGGTCTTCGCCGAATATGCCTTTGACATACGACATCTATGGATAATTTGATCAAGTAATGATCTGAGTTACAATTGGCTCCTCAGTATGTACGGTCGTCAAGTATGCTCGAGGCCCAACGTTTTTGGATCAAAACATGATCGATCTGGTTTTGTGTTGCGATCCGGTGAAACTCAGGTCATTTTATGAATGCGTCGATGTGGGAAGCAAGTCGAAAGTATGACTAGATTTATGCTACATGCAAAGTCAATCAGGCACTGGCCGTTGTCATTTGTTTCATCGTGTAGGCTATATCCTCCAGTCGTTCCCCGATGAAATAGCTCATTGCCAACCTTAGCGTTGAAATCACCCAGAATTATTTTTGTGTCGTTTGTAGGCAATGAGTCGACGAGTCTTTCCAGGTGATTGTAAAACGTTTCCTCCGTTTCTTCATCCTTTTCCTCGGTCGGTCCGGAACGCTCCTTGTTAGGGATTTGTAGAGGATCCGGATTAATTTCGATCTTACGAGGTTCCACGCGGATGGACTGCGAGGTTTGCGTTCGTTCTCCGACCGGGGTCGGAACATTGCTACGAGGATGAGGGATCGGTTCCCTTGGTGTTGAGTTCCGAACGGCTTCCTCGAAGGTGTTGAAACGGCATGCTATCTGATGCATGAACTGCATCATCTCCCGTAACTCACTGCGGCTTATTGGTTGCGTAGAGGTGTTAATCTCCGTATCAGCTGCTTCAGGAGAATTTTCTGGTGTTGGGGTATGCATTACAGTTAAGGGCGGGATCGATCGGGCATCCACTTTCGGATTTTTGTCTTCCTTCCGGTGTTTTCGATCTCTAATACCTTGCATCCTCGGTGACAAAGGCGGGACAAGTCGTCGGGACCACAAATTGTAGAGTGGTTCCTTTGCTATTGCTCCTTGAAGGTTAGGTCGGGCGATGGGTCCCAGGGGTATTGGCTGGTTAGAGGGTGCCTGTCCGAGTTAACTCGTGTAAGGACAGCTGACACCTGCATAGTGGGCACACACTTTCCCTTTCTAACCAGGTTTTCATGCACTCAGTGTGAAAATCGTGGCCACAATTAGTGCGAATCATCTGGTCTGTTGCCTGCACTTCTTGGTAATAGATCGCACAATCAAGAGGCTCCACTGGCCCTTCTTGCCATTGTGGACTGCGGCACACGGCCAAGTGGCAACCTCTATATACAATAATATGAGGAATGAAAAATTAATAGTAGTGGCCGTAAGTGGCGAACTTTTCTATGAACCTATTAAAAAATGTGTCTAATTATATCATAGAGTGCTCTTTCCTTTCCAGTAGCAGTAGACCTCCCGAGGAAGGAGGCAACAAATACTGTAATCTGCCCAAGGCTAGGTACTTCGCATCATCTTTTCTTTCAGAAAACCCACCCCAAGCACATTAAAAAAATTTCCGTTCATTCTACGTTAAAGGACTCTACGAGGTGAATGGAAGCGTTACCTTCCTATTCCTGGACGCGGTCAAAATTCAAACACGTGGAAGGATTCCGAGCTTCGCAATTCGAACCCGATCCATTCATCTATCACGCATGATAAAAATCGAGAACCAGTTCGCAACACAAAGGTAAGAGAACATCCGATTCGCTTACGAGTCCAGCCAGACAGGTAAACCCATCTGGTTGACAACACATCGAACCGATTCTATCGCGATAAAAAAAAACAGAGGAGAGCAGAAAATTTATTTGACGTGAAGTGACTCATTGGTGACTAAGCACACTCTGCTACTCCTGGTCTCGGGACCCTAGTACCGAAGTACAAAGCCTTTTCGTATAGGACGCAAAAGTCAAAGGACTCTACACTTCCCCCTATTAATAATGAGGCCCCACGGTGGGCGCCATTTTTAATGTTTTTTAACGATCGTCCGATGAGATTTCCCAAGGAAATCTAAACCAACCTCTCATCGTTAATTTAGACGTGAAGTCTGAGTGGTGCCAACGAATGGTATCCAATCGGTCAACCAGTCCGGTTACTCGTAATCAATTTCGCGGTGGCTGCTTGTCGGCCAGCTAGTTCGGACAGTATTTCGGTCGCAGGCCTTTTAAATGGATTACGCTCGATTACATTCATTCAGCCAGCATTACGTGCCCGTTTTCTAAAATACAACCATACAGAAAAGAAACACATCTCTTCCGTATTTACCTTCAATTCAATCAAACAACAACAAAAAACAACTTGATCCAATTACGCGTTCCCGATTTTTTTACCGACGCAGTACCGAAAAAGTATAATACTCTAATGCAAATTTCAAAATATCCTACACTAATTTTAAAAAAACATCAAAACAAACTATGGTATCGCGTACCCAAACCGAACCGGGAAAATATAATGTTCAGAGGACCATGAGTGAACCTTGCGGAAGGTCACTTACGGCTCCACCCTGCTCGATGGCACATCTACAGTTGTTGTCACCTACCTGTGGAAAGGAAGGAACTAACTACTGGAAGGAAAGATCGTGGTTTCTTAGCAATTCATTATAATTTTATTCATTACGTGGACAAAAAGTTTTTACTTCTTGAACATTCTTCTGGTCGAAATTACACTTTTGATTTTTTTAAATGTAATTTAGAATGAAAACTAATTCTGAGAAAAATGTTCTCATGTGAAATAAAGATTTGACATTAAATCAACACTCAGACATGGAATATGAGTGTTTAAAAATAAACCGTTTTCGGGTTCAATCCCTTTTAATTTTATATTTTCATCTGGCACAACCTTCCTTCAAAAATGCAACTATGAACACCAACCTTCTTTTTTTTACTGTTTAAAATACCGTGTTAAGATTCGAGAAAATACATTGACTTAGTCTAAAAATTAATAATTATTCAAAAATTCAGCAGCAGAAATTTTACCAAAAAACAGTGCACTGAAATAAAGAATCTGGATACTTTCAAAATTTGGAATTCTAGCTTAATTTCTTTATAAAGCTGATTGGATTGAGCTTGGTTTATGTAGCCATATAACTTTTCATTGGTTATTAGTCCTGCAATTTTCTCAACAATGACTGACTGATGCGTTTCCTCAATAGGAAATTAATTCTTCACCCAAAATTAATGAACGATTGAATAATCTATGTTTATAAATAATTCATCAGCATTCAAAAACTTCAAATAATTAAGAACTTTAAAAAAATTTGCGTAATAATTACCATGTAATAAAAAATGCTTGATGCAGGCATTTGAAATAGAAAAACAATTGAATTCCTTAGCTCTTAAACCGTCAAATATGATTATGATAATTATTAACAGGAAATTTGCTAAGTTTGAATAATTTCAATATTTTAAAATAAATTTTTATTAGTTACTTGAATGGATATTAAAAATCTAAAAATTCTCGGGTTCCTTCTAAGTTATAAGTGGTTTTTCCATTTATCCTATGAAACTGAACTATTCGTAAGAATTATTACTTTCTTCTAGACAGAACTTCCTAATTTTGGCACGTCAGCGTTTACCAATATTTCCCGTTTCGTTTAAAGTTAAATTTTTTTGCTGATGCAGGGGATAACGACAGATGTCGCCGCTAATTCACTTATTTGACTGTACTTGGGATAGTTATACTATATATATATATATATATATATATATATATATATATATATATATATATATATATATATATATATATATATATATATATATATATATATATATATATATATATATATATATATATATATATATATATATATATATATATATATATATATATACATATATATATATATATATATATATATATATCTATATATATACATATATATATATATATATATATATATATATATATATATATATATATATGCATATATATATATATATATATATATATATATATATATATATATATATATATATATATATATTTATATATATATATATATATTTATATATATATATATGTATATATATGCATATATATATATATATATATATATATATATATATATATATATATATATATATATATATATATCTAGATATAGATATGTATATATATATAGATATCTTTTGCTTTAATTTTCAGAAAAATTCCCAACACAAAACTGTTACAGATGCAACACACACCTTATTTGATTGCAGAGAAGGCCTCTTTTTGATCCAGCGATTTAAGTTGAAATTTTAGCATGTTATAATTTCCTCCTCGGTACACGGCAAATTCTTTGGTTTCCTCTAGTTTCTTTGCAGTCGCTACGCACAGCTGGATCCGCGCGACACAAAGCATGCAAAACACACAAAATTGCAAGCAAGCAGACAAGCGAGCAAGCAAATTTTTCTTTTAAGGGGGGCACACAAACGGCAGTTCCATCTGTAATGTGATTAGGTTGAAAGATCATACCACCCGTCTATTGTAACATCGAAATATGGTGAAAATGGCCTATAGATTCCTTCCTAGACGCTACCAGAATTCGTTTGTACCTGTGCCAGATTACCAACAATTGATGTGGCTATGTGCATGAAAAGTGAATTATTGTACAGGTTGCGTACGGTATTTGAGGACATGCATAAATATGACTAACTTCGCGAATTTTTTTTTTTATTTTTTTTCCTTTTCAGATAAGAAATGGCGGACTACAACATCACTCAAGGAAATGAAGAGACATGCTGTCATCGTCGCTATATGTGGGAACCATACAGATTTAGAGATCTCTAATTTTCTTAATTGCGCCCGTTCATTCGTACATAAGGTTCGCCATGAGTTAGAAGCATCAGGAGGCGATACAGAATCGGTTGCAAAACGCAAAAAGCACGAATAACGTTCTGACACTGTCCGATCTGCAGAATTTTTAGAGCAAGTGCAAGCGATCATAGACGAGCACCCTTCAAAATCAATGAGGGTCCTTTCGAGTGAGCTTCGTAGAATTGTCCACGAAGACCTTCGGTATAGGACAGTTCATGTCGGAACGAACACGGGAACAGAGAGTTCTCCAATCAAAACGTCTTTTAAACTAGATCAAACACCCTGAGGCGACCAAAATGTTATGGTTTTTTCCAACGAAAAAAATGTTGACCAAGATCAAAAGACCAATCGCAGAAATGAAATATGGCTATGTTCAAATCCTACGGAGGTTCCTGTTGTTATGCACACAAAATTTCTAGCCACTGTTATGGTTTTAGGTGTTGTCAGCAACGAAGGACATGTTATGCCACCACACTTTTTTACTGAAGGACTTCGAGTGAACTCTGCTGCATACATCGAGGCTTTGGAGACGGTAGTGAAACCCTGGATAGATAATGTAAGAGGAGGCAGACCATAAATGTTTCAACAAGACTCTGCTCCTTCACATAAAGCCATGGCGACACAAGATTGGATGGCCGAAAATTTTCATGACCACATAACACCGAACCTATGGCCACCTAGCTCCCCAGACTGGATTATTACGTATGGGGCGTAGTTGAGCGTGAGATCAATAAGCGTCCTCATAATAGCTGTTCATGGCAGTAAAATTACTGAAATATGACACCGGTCAACAAACCGCGGCATTAATTCCTTTACGTAAAAATCTTTTGTAATATCTTGCAATTTGTTAAAGGTAAATGAACATTTCCATAAGTATAAATGCTTCCGTTTCAAATTTCTTATTTTTATTCATGTCTTAAGTACCATGCACTTTGTTAAAGGTAACACTTTCATATGTATAAATGCTTACAATGTAATTTTTTTTTTGTTCTTAAGTAATCTGCATTTTGTTGAAGAACATTTTCAAAAGCATAAATGCTTACGATTTAAATTCCATGTTGCACATTTGCTACAGGTATATGAACCATTTTTGCTTGTTCATGAAAAAATAACTACATGTATGATAAGACCTATTTGTAATATTATTGATTACGATACAATTGATTAATCTTGATATTGTTGCTTAGTCAGTAAGCAAATCAATTATAAATTAGCATGAATTAAAATGTAAATGTTCACTCGAACATTTCTTTGGTCCGTCGAGCAAAGTTATTTTAAAGTACTAATAAAATTTTACCTTTACAGAAATCAATTGAGAAGAATATATTTTTTTTATACTTTTGGGAATCATCTTTAGGCTCTTGGCGTTGAACTTCTCGCAACATAATGGCGAATAAAATCCAGGAATTGAAAATTGCCGCTACTAAGCGCGTCATTTCAAATTTCAAGAAGGATAGCGAGAAGCGGTATTCGTTAGCGTACTTCGAGACGAGGCTCGAAAACGGGGGGATGGTTTCGTATGGGTTCGGTGCTCAGCGACCACCTTCTTTAGTGTGTACCTAACGCCTAACGAATCGATATCATCTTTCCAAGCCAAGCTTAATGCTTTGGAGGGCGCTGTCTCGAACGCAGAGGGTAAAGTACTCGTTGGGGGCGACTTCAACGGTAAAGCAATCGAATGGGGCATGCCTCAGGCGGATCCGCGGGGAAAAAGAATCCTGGAAATGGCGGCCAGGACGGCCCTCGTCGTACTAAACTCCGGAAATACGCCGACTTTCCGCCGTATTGGCTGTGAGGGAACCATATCGGACGTGACATTCGCCTCGGAGTCCTTAGTACGGAGGATACACAACTGGAAAGTATTAGAGGACTACTCAGCCAGTGATCATCAGTGCATTCTGCTTGAGATATGTGATGCTGTCTGCTGTCCGTGCTCTCGGCCTTCTACAACTGGATGGAACATCGGAAGGATGGACGTCGAGAGGTTCGTCAGCAGGGAGCTTAGGAGGGCACGGAAGAACTGGCAGCTCAAAACGTGGTGAACTCTACTATGAGCATCATTACGACTGCTTGCTGCGCTTCTATGCCCCGTCGAAGACCCCGACACGGCAAGCCCCCAGTGTACTGGTGGTCAACGGAAATCGCTGAAAAGCGAAGGGAGTGTCACAAGCTTCGGCGTGAGGCTCAACGGGTGCGGAACCGTGACGAGGCATGCAACCAGGTGGCAGCATATAAGTCGGCCAGGAAATGCCTTCGCAAACTGATCAACAGTAGCAAGGCTCGCTGCTGGCAAGACCTAGTGGACAATGTGAACAAGGATCCGTGGGGCCTTGGCTACAAGCTGGTCATGGGGAAGCTTGGTGCCCTACGGACGCCTTGTAAACATGACAGGGAAAGATGGACGCGATAGTGCAGGGACTCTTCCCCGCCCATCCCGTCCGTGTTGACGCTGTCCATGGTGAAACAGCAGTCGAGTGCTCACTCTTCACACAGCTGGAACTGGAGGAGGCAGTCCTCTCATTGAAAACGAGGAAAGCTCCAGGTCCAGATGGTGTTCCAGCTGAGGTGTTGCGGCTCGTCTATCACCATTGTCCTGACTTGCTGCTCAGCACATTCAACGCTTGCCTACGGGACGGGGTTTTCCCGGTACGATGGAAGGTGGCGAGGCTCGTACTGATCAGCAAGGGGAAGGGAAATCCCGAATCGCCGTCTGCATACCGCCCGTTATGCATGCTAGACACGGCTGGGAAAGTGCTAGAGGAACTCAT
Organism: Odontomyia ornata; assembly: GCA_963969285.1. NCBI lineage: Eukaryota > Metazoa > Arthropoda > Insecta > Diptera > Stratiomyidae > Odontomyia > Odontomyia ornata. The sequence continues at coordinate 58,561,371 of OZ017743.1, read as the reverse complement.
CAAGGGAAGACTCACTGACGCGATTCGTGCTGCTGGGGACCTATCTCCTCGGCAGTACGGCTTTAGAGCAGGACGTTCTACCATTGATGCGATTGCAGAGGTGGTGAACGCGGTCCAAAAGGCAGAGGCATATAGTCGCACCAAGCGACGGATCGTCCTGTTGGTGACACTCGACGTCAGGAATGCCTTCAACTCCGCTAGATGGGTGGATATTCTGGACACGCTGGAAAACTCTTTTCAAGTTCCAGAATATCTAATGCGGCTTTAGAGGAACTACCTAAAGGACCGAAGCCTGCTCTACGACAGGCCAGCGCCTGATTGACTTTGCATGTAGCATAAATCTAGTCATACTTTCGACTTACTTCCCACATCGACGCATTCATAAAATGACCTGAGTTTCACCGGATCGCAACACAAAACCAGATCGATCATGTTTTGATCCAACAACGTGTTGGGCCTTGAGCATACTTGACGACCGTACATACCGAGAAGCCAATTGTAACTCAGATCATTACTTGATCAAGTTATCTATCGATGTCGTATATGTCAAAGGCATATTCGGCGAAGACCAGGCCGCTAGAAACATTTGGCATCGAAAGGCTCCAAACGGCGTCTGTGCCAAAAATATCACGGAGACCCTCGACAACCAGCTGGCTTCCATCTTATCAGACGCATCGATAAAGACAAGCAACGAGCTCTGGATGGAAGTGAAAGCGGCTATTAGGACCGTGCAGAAGAGACGATCGGACATCAAGCCCAGCGCAAGAAGAATGATTAGTTCGATGATGAGTGCCAGAATGCGTTCGATAAAAAGAATCAGGCGTACAAAGAATACGTAGGTAGGAAAACCAGGACTCGGGGCTTCGCTTCCGGCAAATATTGTCTCCACCTTTCCCGGTCCATTGATCGCGTCCTCCAATTTCGAAATCCGAGCAGCGATGAACTGATTTCGTCGACCGAGTCAGATCAGCGTTTCCTCGGTTTACCCACTGGTCCCCGGCCTTCAGTTTTCCCAACGAATACCATTTTGGGTGGGTATCCGCTGTTTGTCCATACGATTCATGTTGCCAGCTCATTGCAGTTTGTAATGAATCATGCGACGCCGCTGGTGACCACTACCAACACACTTTGCTGCTAGGTGGCTTGTCATTTTACGTTGGTTGCGACCAGTGCACTTCCCACGTCTATTTTATCGTGGGATGCCAACAGAATTTTGACAGCCACATGGAGCAGAGTGTGTGGGTAGCGAGGGCCATCAAGAGGAATTGCTTTTATTGCAGCGGGATTTTGTGTGCAAATTCCATTATCGATAAAATCAGTGCGCCGCTAATGCTTAGCCAATTTGCAAGTGAGGAAACTTTCGTGCCGAGTGGATGAAAAACCTCTTGTGAATAAGGAGACCAGCGGTTGGAAGTGATAGAGGAAAAAGAAAATCAGCAAAAGGTTAATTGCAGAACTAGCCATTGTTCATCGCCACTGTAAAAACATCTTGGTTGAAGAATCGCCAGGTTTTGTTTGGTACCATCGTAGGGGCTATAGACCATGCTAAGAAAATTCAGTTTTATGACAGCCAATTGGGTAAATCAACTAAAAAAATCATCTTTACCGACTGCGAACAACTTCAAACTGTGGTAGGAGTGCAGATAAGTATCCTAATTACTCTAAGTATGATGTGTAGGTCGACTTTGCATAACTGCTACAATGTGATATGATCGGAACTCACAAAATTAAATATTGAACGGCCTTTAGGGTTTTCAATGAAGGGTTGTAGCTGGTAATGACGTTTGCTCGGCGCCATATAGGCCGATTTATTATTATTTACTTTAATACACACATAACAACAGATTATCATTGTTTGACTAAGCGTCCTAAGTGTGCGACGCTGAACTTTGGATCAAGGCTACAGAAAGAAATTAATAAAGTTGTCCTTATCTTTTTATTTTAAGTCATTAATATGTAAGTTTAGTTATTTTCTGATACATTACATTGTATCGGGTATGACTATTTGAGGGAATGAAATTATCTTCGGTTTTGGTAGTTTGTCTAGTTGTTAAATTAGCCATATCATTTCTTTATTATGCTAGCTATTTGTATATAGCACATTCTGGCATATCCCACACGTATGAGTGCTTCACCGTAAATGCTTTGTTCTTTGACTGATAAATGAAGAAATACGGAGTAACGTAGAATAGGTTTCCTCTCCGTATGGTTTTGTTTTGTAACGCGTTTGAAAACGGGCGTGTATAGGTGGCTGAAATATGTAAATGAGCGTAACCCATTCGGAGACCCGCGACCGAAATCCTCTCCGATCTAGCTGGCCGACAAGCAGCCACCGCGTGAATGGGTTACGGTGCACGGATTGGTTGACCGGTTGGTACCATCCGTTGGCACTACTCAGACTTAACGTCTAGAACCGATGAGAGGTCGGTTCCGCGTTCGCACGTAGACATTAAATCATTACAAGTTTCCGCAGTTTTATAATCGTTGAGACCTCTGGCTCGTCAAAAATTTCATATAGTTCATGGTTGTATCGAATTCGCCATTGGTCCCCGTCTAGATTCGCTCCGGTTATTCGCCTCAGGACCCGTCACTCAAAGGCGTTCAATATATTTGCGGATGCTTGGGTTAGGGTCCATGTTTCACACCCATAGCATAAAATAGGTCTTATCACAGATTTGTATACTTGGAACTTTGTTTTCCTGTGTATGCAGTTGGTCTTCAAGATCGTCAAATCTGAATAAAAAATTTCATTTGCGAGTTTAATTCTTCGGCGTATTTTGTCTCTTTTACTACTAGTTCTCGTTATTTTGGTGCCTAAATACACGAATTCGCTGACATTTTCGATACTGTATTCGCCAAGTGTGATATTCTGTGTATTTGAGGTATTTTTCCTCGACTATGTTATGAGCTTTGTTTTATTTTCATTGATTTGTAGCCCTACTAGTTTTGCTTCGCTGTCAAGTTTCAGGAAGAGTTCTTTGGTGGTTGTTAATAACCGAGACAAAAATTTGATGTCGTCTGCATAGGCTACTGCTTGGCTCGACTTGTATAGTAATGTACCTCGCGTGTCGCATGACGTACTCCAGAGCCAAATTGAATAGCAACCGGGCCAGCCCATCCCCCTGCTTTAGTCCGATATTTGTGTCAAAGGCATCGGTGAGTTGGTTATTGATGCGGACTCGGGAGGTCGTCGACGTCATTGTGATTTTGGTAAGATGGACTAATTTGGCGGTGATGCCAAAGCAAACCGTTATTTGGTACAATACTGTAGTATGCTTGCTTAAACTCAACGAAAATTTGGTGTACGTCTATGTTGAACTCCCAGCACTTTTCAAGTACCTGCTTGACTGTGAACAATTGGTTTGATACTCGCCAATAATACTGTTGGCATATGATCCAATATTATTTTCTAAGATTTTAGAAAATATTTTGTACGCCGTACAAAGTAGTCACATGCCTCTATAATTTACGCACTGTAGCTTGTCACCTTTTCTGTGGATAGGGAATATAATTGATGGACTCCATTCGTTCGGCATATGTTCTTGTTGCCAAATGTGCTGGATGACTTTGTGAATAGCTTTATGAACATTACTGCCAAAATTTTTGATGAGCGCGCCGCTGCCCGGCGCTTTATATTTTTTTGGGCTTTGATGATGGAACAAACTTCATCCAGAGTTGGTGGGGCCAATGGAAGCTCTCCGCAGACAGTTCTGGAGCTGTGTGAAGGATTAAGGAGGTTCTTGGAATATGATGCCCATCTTTCCTTAATCTTGGTTTCATTAGCGATGATATTGCCGCTGTCATCACGACAGAGCGTGGTTTTGGGCTGATAAACACGTTTCAGGCTTTTCACTACTTTGTATGCTTGTCTTGTGTTGTTGCCCGCTAAACTTATATCTATACTTCTCAATTGGTCGTCATAGTATTTTCTTTTCTTAATCCTAATTATCTTATTCGCTCCTCTTCTGAGATTTTCTTAGTGCTCTCTCTTCGTCCTGGTTTTCCTACCTACGTATTCTTTGTACGCCTGATTCTTTTTATCGAACGCATTCTGGCACTCATCATCGAACTAATCATTCTTCTTGCGCCGGGCTTGATGTCCGATCGTCTGTTCTGCACGGTCCTAATAGCCGCTTTCACTTCCATCCAGAGCTCGTTGCTCGTCTTTATCGATGCTTCTGATAAGATGGGAGCCAGCTGGTTGTCGAGGGTCTCCGTGATATTTTTGGCACAGACAACGTTTGGAGCCTTTCGATGTCAAATGTTTCTAGCGGCCTGGTCTTCGCCGAATATGCCTTTGACATACGACATCTATGGATAATTTGATCAAGTAATGATCTGAGTTACAATTGGCTCCTCAGTATGTACGGTCGTCAAGTATGCTCGAGGCCCAACGTTTTTGGATCAAAACATGATCGATCTGGTTTTGTGTTGCGATCCGGTGAAACTCAGGTCATTTTATGAATGCGTCGATGTGGGAAGCAAGTCGAAAGTATGACTAGATTTATGCTACATGCAAAGTCAATCAGGCACTGGCCGTTGTCATTTGTTTCATCGTGTAGGCTATATCCTCCAGTCGTTCCCCGATGAAATAGCTCATTGCCGACCTTAGCGTTGAAATCACCCAGAATTATTTTTGTGTCGTTTGTAGGCAATGAGTCGACGAGTCTTTCCAGGTGATTGTAAAACGTTTCCTCCGTTTCTTCATCCTTTTCCTCGGTCGGTCTGGAACGCTCCTTGTTAGGGATTTGTAGAGGATCCGGATTAATTTCGATCTTACGAGGTTCCACGCGGATGGACTGCGAGGTTTGCGTTCGTTCTCCGACCGGGGTCGGAACATTGCTACGAGGATGAGGGATCGGTTCCCTTGGTGTTGAGTTCCGAACGGCTTCCTCGAAGGTGTTGAAACGGCATGCTATCTGATGCATGAACTGCATCATCTCCCGTAACTCACTGCGGCTTATTGGTTGCGTAGAGGTGTTAATCTCCGTATCAGCTGCTTCAGGAGAATTTTCTGGTGTTGGGGTATGCATTACAGTTAAGGGCGGGATCGATCGGGCATCCACTTTCGGATTTTTGTCTTCCTTCCGGTGTTTTCGATCTCTAATACCTTGCATCCTCGGTGACAAAGGCGGGACAAGTCGTCGGGACCACAAATTGTAGAGTGGTTCCTTTGCTATTGCTCCTTGAAGGTTAGGTCGGGCGATGGGTCCCAGGGGTATTGGCTGGTTAGAGGGTGCCTGTCCGAGTTAACTCGTGTAAGGACAGCTGACACCTGCATAGTGGGCACACACTTTCCCTTTCTAACCAGGTTTTCATGCACTCAGTGTGAAAATCGTGGCCACAATTAGTGCGAATCATCTGGTCTGTTGCCTGCACTTCTTGGTAATAGATCGCACAATCAAGAGGCTCCACTGGCCCTTCTTGCCATTGTGGACTGCGGCACACGGCCAAGTGGCAACCTCTATATACAATAATATGAGGAATGAAAAATTAATAGTAGTGGCCGTAAGTGGCGAACTTTTCTATGAACCTATTAAAAAATGTGTCTAATTATATCATAGAGTGCTCTTTCCTTTCCAGTAGCAGTAGACCTCCCGAGGAAGGAGGCAACAAATACTGTAATCTGCCCAAGGCTAGGTACTTCGCATCATCTTTTCTTTCAGAAAACCCACCCCAAGCACATTAAAAAAATTTCCGTTCATTCTACGTTAAAGGACTCTACGAGGTGAATGGAAGCGTTACCTTCCTATTCCTGGACGCGGTCAAAATTCAAACACGTGGAAGGATTCCGAGCTTCGCAATTCGAACCCGATCCATTCATCTATCACGCATGATAAAAATCGAGAACCAGTTCGCAACACAAAGGTAAGAGAACATCCGATTCACTTACGAGTCCAGCCAGACAGGTAAACCCATCTGGTTGACAACACATCGAACCGATTCTATCGCGATAAAAAAAAACAGAGGAGAGCAGAAAATTTATTTGACGTGAAGTGACTCAGTGGTGACTAAGCACACTCTGCTACTCCTGGTCTCGGGACCCTAGTACCGAAGTACAAAGCCTTTTCGTATAGGACGCAAAAGTCAAAGGACTCTACACTTCCCCCTATTAATAATGAGGCCCCACGGTGGGCGCCATTTTTAATGTTTTTTAACGATCGTCCGATGAGATTTCCCAAGGAAATCTAAACCAACCTCTCATCGTTAATTTAGACGTGAAGTCTGAGTGGTGCCAACGAATGGTATCCAATCGGTCAACCAGTCCGGTTACTCGTAATCAATTTCGCGGTGGCTGCTTGTCGGCCAGCTAGTTCGGACAGTATTTCGGTCGCAGGCCTTTTAAATGGATTACGCTCGATTACATTCATTCAGCCAGCATTACGTGCCCGTTTTCTAAAATACAACCATACAGAAAAGAAACACATCTCTTCCGTATTTACCTTCAATTCAATCAAACAACAACAAAAAACAACTTGATCCAATTACGCGTTCCCGATTTTTTTACCGACGCAGTACCGAAAAAGTATAATACTCTAATGCAAATTTCAAAATATCCTACACTAATTTTAAAAAAACATCAAAACAAACTATGGTATCGCGTACCCAAACCGAACCGGGAAAATATAATGTTCAGAGGACCATGAGTGAACCTTGCGGAAGGTCACTTACGGCTACACCCTGCTCGATGGCACATCTACAGTTGTTGTCACCTACCTGTGGAAAGGAAGGAACTAACTACTGGAAGGAAAGATCGTGGTTTCTTAGCAATTCATTATAATTTTATTCATTACGTGGACAAAAAGTTTTTACTTCTTGAACATTCTTCTGGTCGAAATTACACTTTTGATTTTTTTAAATGTAATTTAGAATGAAAACTAATTCTGAGAAAAATGTTCTCATGTGAAATAAAGATTTGACATTAAATCAACACTCAGACATGGAATATGAGTGTTTAAAAATAAACCGTTTTCGGGTTCAATCCCTTTTAATTTTATATTTTCATCTGGCACAACCTTCCTTCAAAAATGCAACTATGAACACCAACCTTCTTTTTTTTACTGTTTAAAATACCGTGTTAAGATTCGAGAAAATACATTGACTTAGTCTAAAAATTAATAATTATTCAAAAATTCAGCAGCAGAAATTTTACCAAAAAACAGTGCACTGAAATAAAGAATCTGGATACTTTCAAAATTTGGAATTCTAGCTTAATTTCTTTATAAAGCTGATTGGATTGAGCTTGGTTTATGTAGCCATATAACTTTTCATTGGTTATTAGTCCTGCAATTTTCTCAACAATGACTGACTGATGCGTTTTCTCAATAGGAAATTAATTCTTCACCCAAAATTAATGAACGATTGAATAATCTATGTTTATAAATAATTCATCAGCATTCAAAAACTTCAAATAATTAAGAACTTTAAAAAAATTTGCGTAATAATTACCATGTAATAAAAAATGCTTGATGCAGGCATTTGAAATAGAAAAACAATTGAATTCCTTAGCTCTTAAACCGTCAAATATGATTATGATAATTATTAACAGGAAATTTGCTAAGTTTGAATAATTTCAATATTTTAAAATAAATTTTTATTAGTTACTTGAATGGATATTAAAAATCTAAAAATTCTCGGGTTCCTTCTAAGTTATAAGTGGTTTTTCCATTTATCCTATGAAACTGAACTATTCGTAAGAATTATTACTTTCTTCTAGACAGAACTTCCTAATTTTGGCACGTCAGCGTTTACCAATATTTCCCGTTTCGTTTAAAGTTAAATTTTTTTGCTGATGCAGGGGATAACGACAGATGTCGCCGCTAATTCACTTATTTGACTGTACTTAGGATAGTTATACTATATATATATATATATATATATATATATATATATATATATATATATATATATATATATATATATATATACATATATATATATATATATATATATATATATATATATATATATATATATATATACATATATATATATATATATATATATATATATATATATATATACATATATATATATATATATATATATATATATATATATATATATATATATATATATATATATATATATATATATATATATATATATATATATATATATATATATATATATATATATATATATATATATATATATATATATATATATATATATATATATATATATATATACATATATATATATATATATATATATATATATATATATATATATATATATATATGTATATATATGCATATATATATATATATATATATATATATATATATATATATATATATATATATATATATTTATATATATATATATATCTAGATATAGATATGTATATATATAGATATCTTTTGCTTTAATTTTCAGAAAAATTCCCAACACAAAACTGTTACAGATGCAACACACACCTTATTTGATTGCAGAGAAGGCCTCTTTTTGATCCAGCGATTTAAGTTGAAATTTTAGCATGTTATAATTTCCTCCTCGGTACACGGCAAATTCTTTGGTTTCCTCTAGTTTCTTTGCAGTCGCTACGCACAGCTGGATCCGCGCGACACAAAGCATGCAAAACACACAAAATTGCAAGCAAGCAGACAAGCGAGCAAGCAAATTTTTCTTTTAAGGGGGGCACACAAACGGCAGTTCCATCTGTAATGTGATTAGGTTGAAAGATCATACCACCCGTCTATTGTAACATCGAAATATGGTGAAAATGGCCTATAGATTCCTTCCTAGACGCTACCAGAATTCGTTTGTACCTGTGCCAGATTACCAACAATTGATGTGGCTATGTGCATGAAAAGTGAATTATTGTACAGGTTGCGTACGGTATTTGAGGACATGCATAAATATGACTAACTTCGCGAATTTTTTTTTTTATTTTTTTTCCTTTTCAGATAAGAAATGGCGGACTACAACATCACTCAAGGAAATGAAGAGACATGCTGTCATCGTCGCTATATGTGGGAACCATACAGATTTAGAGATCTCTAATTTTCTTAATTGCGCCCGTTCATTCGTACATAAGGTTCGCCATGAGTTAGAAGCATCAGGAGGCGATACAGAATCGGTTGCAAAACGCAAAAAGCACGAATAACGTTCTGACACTGTCCGATCTGCAGAATTTTTAGAGCAAGTGCAAGCGATCATAGACGAGCACCCTTCAAAATCAATGAGGGTCCTTTCGAGTGAGCTTCGTAGAGTTGTCCACGAAGACCTTCGGTATAGGACAGTTCATGTCGGAACGAACACGGGAACAGAGAGTTCTCCAATCAAAACGTCTTTTAAACTAGATCAAACACCCTGAGGCGACCAAAATGTTATGGTTTTTTCCAACGAAAAAAATGTTGACCAAGATCAAAAGACCAATCGCAGAAATGAAATATGGCTATGTTCAAATCCTACGGAGGTTCCTGTTGTTATGCACACAAAATTTCTAGCCACTGTTATGGTTTTAGGTGTTGTCAGCAACGAAGGACATGTTATGCCACCACACTTTTTTACTGAAGGACTTCGAGTGAACTCTGCTGCATACATCGAGGCTTTGGAGACGGTAGTGAAACCCTGGATAGACAATGTAAGAGGAGGCAGACCATAAATGTTTCAACAAGACTCTGCTCCTTCACATAAAGCCATGGCGACACAAGATTGGATGGCCGAAAATTTTCATGACCACATAACACCGAACCTATGGCCACCTAGCTCCCCAGACTGGATTATTACGTATGGGGCGTAGTTGAGCGTGAGATCAATAAGCGTCCTCATAATAGCTGTTCATGGCAGTAAAATTACTGAAATATGACACCGGTCAACAAACCGCGGCATTAATTCCTTTACGTAAAAATCTTTTGTAATATCTTGCAATTTGTTAAAGGTAAATGAACATTTCCATAAGCATAAATGCTTCCGTTTCAAATTTCTTATTTTTATTCATGTCTTAAGTACCATGCACTTTGTTAAAGGTAACACTTTCATATGTATAAATGCTTACAATATAATTTTATTTTTGTTCTTAAGTAATCTGCATTTTGTTGAAGAACATTTTCAAAAGCATAAATGCTTACGATTTAAATTCCATGTTGCACATTTGCTACAGGTATATGAACCATTTTTGCTTGTTCATGAAAAAATAACTACATGTATGATAAGACCTATTTGTAGTATTATTGATTACGATACAATTGATTAATCTTGATATTGTTGCTTAGTCAGTAAGCAAATCAATTATAAATTAGCATGAATTAAAATGTAAATGTTCACTCGAACATTTCTTTGGTCCGTCGAGCAAAGTTATTTTAAAGTACTAATAAAATTTTACCTTTACAGAAATCAATTGAGAAGAATATATTTTTTTTATACTTTTGGGAATCATCTTTAGGCTCTTGGCGTTGAACTTCTCGCAACATCATGGCGAATAAAATCCAGGAATTGAAAATTGCCGCTACTAAGCGCGTCATTTCAAATTTCAAGAAGGATAGCGAGAAGCGGTATTCGTTAGCGTACTTCGAGACGAGGCTCGAAAACGGGGGGATGGTTTCGTATGGGTTCGGTGCTCAGCGACCACCTTCTTTAGTGTGTACCTAACGCCTAACGAATCGATATCATCTTTCCAAGCCAAGCTTAATGCTTTGGAGGGCGCTGTCTCGAACGCAGAGGGCAAAGTACTCATTGGGGGCGACTTCAACGGTAAAGCAATCGAATGGGGCATGCCTCAGGCGGATCCGCGGGGAAAAAGAATCCTGGAAATGGCGGCCAGGACGGCCCTCGTCGTACTAAACTCCGGAAATACGCCGATTTTCCGCCGTATTGGCTGTGAGGGAACCATATCGGACGTGACATTCGCCTCGGAGTCCTTAGTACGGAGGATACACAACTGGAAAGTATTAGAGAACTACTCAGCCAGTGATCATCAGTGCATTCTGCTTGAGATATGTGATGCTGTCTGCTGTCCGTGCTCTCGGCCTTCTACAACTGGATGGAACATCGGAAGGATGGACGTCGAGAGGTTCGTCAGCAGGGAGCTTAGGAGGGCACGGAAGAACTGGCAGCTCAAAACGTGGTGAACTCTACTATGAGCATCATTACGACTGCTTGCTGCGCTTCTATGCCCCGTCGAAGACCCCGACACGGCAAGCCCCCAGTGTACTGGTGGTCAACGGAAATCGCTGAAAAGCGAAGGAAGTGTCACAAGCTTCGGCGTGAGGCTCAACGGGCGCGGAACCGTGACGAGGCATGCAACCAGGTGGCAGCATATAAGTCGGCCAGGAAATGCCTTCGCAAACTGATCAACAGTAGCAAGGCTCGCTGCTGGCAAGACCTAGTGGACAATGTGAACAAGGATCCGTGGGGCCTTGGCTACAAGCTGGTCATGGGGAAGCTTGGTGCCCTACGGACGCCTTGTATACATGACAGGGAAAGATGGACGCGATAGTGCAGGGACTCTTCCCCGCCCATCCCGTCCGTGTTGACGCTGTCCATGGTGAAACAGCAGTCGAGTGCTCACTCTTCACACAGCTGGAACTGGAGGAAGCAGTCCTCTCATTGAAAACGAGGAAAGCTCCAGGTCCAGATGGTGTTCCAGCTGAGGTGTTGCGGCTCGTCTATCACCATTGTCCTGACTTGCTGCTCAGCACATTCAACGCTTGCCTACGGGACGGGGTTTTCCCGGTACGATGGAAGGTGGCGAGGCTCGTACTGATCAGCAAGGGGAAGGGAAATCCCGAATCGCCGTCTGCATACCGCCCGTTATGCATGCTAGACACGGCTGGGAAAGTGCTAGAGGAACTCATCAAGGGAAGACTCACTGACGCGATTCGTGCTGCTGGGGACCTATCTCCTCGGCAGTACGGCTTTAGAGCAGGACGTTCTACCATTGATGCGATTGCAGAGGTGGTGAACGCGGTCCAAAAGGCAGAGGCATATAGTCGCACCAAGCGACGGATCGTCCTGTTGGTGACGCTCGACGTCAGGAATGCCTTCAACTCCGCTAGATGGGTGGATATTCTGGACACGCTGGAAAACTCTTTTCAAGTTCCAGAATATCTAATGCGGCTTTTGAGGAACTACCTAAAGGACCGAAGCCTGCTCTACGACACGACACAGGGCCAACGAAGGATGGAAATTACATCGGGTGTTGCTCAGGGATCTATCCTTGGTCCGGACCTGTGGAACGTGTCATACGACGGGCTACTGAGACTTGAGATGCCAGATGAGTCACGCTTGGTCGGCTATGCGGATGATGTTGCGGCTCTGGTCGCTGGACGCACCGTTGAACAAGCGCAACTTAGGCTAGGTATGCTAATGCGCCGAGTGAGGGACTGGATGACTGCTCGCGGGCTCAGTTTTGCACCGGAGAAAACCGAAGTGGTCATCTTGACAAAAAAGAGAATCCCTAGAGTAAGGATGATCAGTATTGGCGACTCACGAATCGAATCGAAGCCAGCGGTGAAGTACCTGGGGCTACTGATCGACACGAAGATGAGTTTCTCTGAGCAAATCAGGACAACGGCTGAGAAGGCTTCTTCGGGAATATCGGCTCTGAGTCGACTTATGGCCAACGTAGGGGGACCCAGCCCATCAAGAAGACGCCTCTTGATGAGTGCTATAGGGTCAGTGCTACTGTACAGAGCAGAGGTATGGGGTGACGCTCTCAGCAAGGAGGTATACTGAAAACGTTTGGCACAGGTACAGAGAAGAGCAGCACTGAGAATTGCATCTTCGTATCCAACAGTCTCTGACTCGGCGGTGAGAGTTATTGCAGGCGTGATACCTGTCGCCCTCCTTGCTAGAGAGCGCCGCGCTATTCACCTGCGCCAAAACGAGGATGCGAGGGAGATGGTTGTCCGCGAGGAGAGACAGCGCTCGCTCAACGATTGGCAGCAGTCTTGGGTGAATTGCACGAAGGGAAGGTGGACTGCGCGCCTCATCCCGGATGCGAGACCGTGGCTAAATCGAAGGCATGGTGAGACTGACAACCATTAACCAACGTTCAATTTGGAAACGTTGAACATGTTTCGCCGTGTGCTCCGCAGAATTACATAGTTTATTTGAAAATTTCATGATTTGAATCCGTTTTTCTCATCCATTTCTGTTTGCTTTCGTGACTTTCGTCGCGAATATGAATGTTAAAAGATATTTTCTGCATTTTGGCTTAAATCTGAATATTCGTTTTTTTTCTTTGTGTAGTGAAAAAGTGATTTCAACTTTTAGAAAAGCGATTTCAACTTGTGGTAAAGTTAAAAAGTTATATTCAACTTCGCTTTTTATTATTAGTGAGTATTTGTGCCAATTAATTTTTGCACCTCCTTATGCAATTTGACTTTATTAAGCACGATTTTTTTCGGGTTAAGCCTTAAGCAAAATTGATATCTCGTCTGGCTAATGAGACATTGAGTAATGTCATCTGTGAATTTGGACCTTTGATAAAAATTATCAGCTGCCACAAACTGACAAAGCGTTATCTACTTTCTCCCAAAATCTCAGTAGCATAATTATAAATCATGTACCTATCTGCCGTTCCCCTCGGAAAAAGAGCCCCAGCTGGTTTTCGGCTGAAGTCTCAGGCGCTCTTTATTTGAAGGAACAGGCGCGTAGAAAAATTCAGTATTCCAACTCTGACACTGACCTCGCTAACTACCGACTGCTTCGTAAAGAAGCCAAAAAGGCGGTTAAGAACGCAATGCGATCTTGTTATTATGTGATCGAAACATCACTGCAATCTAATAGTCCTAAAGCATTCTGGTCATACATCCGTTCTCTTAAAATATCTTCTCATGGCATAACTACCCAAGCTTCTGATGGGCAAGCTACCTGTGATTTTTTTGCTCAACTAGTTTCCTCCACATTTAAGGTTTCCTCTAATAAATACTCATCGTGTCCTTCTTACTCCTTGTGCATTCTATAGTGACCTCTCCATCGGAAATTGAAAGTGTACTGCTCACTTTTGACATTAATGGTGCTCCGAGTCCTGATGGAATACCAAATCTGTTCGTAAAGTCATTATCTTCTTCATTATCTACCACACTATCAATTAGTTTTAACATTTACCTTTCTTCCTCCTGCTTTCCCGACGTCTCGAAGAATGCTAACATCTTTTCAACCCAGAAGTCCGGAAATCGTAGTGAAATCTTGAACCATCGTCCGATTTCTTTGCTGTCTTGTTTTGGCAAGCTCCTTGAGCGGAATGTACTTAATAGAATATACGATGCCATAAGTATCCTGTTTGCAAATGAACAACATGGCTTCATTAAAGGTCGTTCGACAATAGCTAATTTGTTAGAACTTACAAATACCATCTCTCTTGCTTTTGACAAGAGCCAACAAGTTGATGTCATATACACCGTGACAGTGTTGATCACGGCCTTCTGGCTAACAAACTCCGAACGTTCCTCATTTCCGAATCAATATTCTTTTGGATCTTATGCTTCTTATCTTATCGCTCCTGCACCGTTGCATGGGATAATTTAGTCCGAAATCCGGTGTTCCTCAAGGATCAATTCTAGGCTCTTTGCCATTTAATATTTTCATTAATAACCTCCCCTAATGCCTGCCCTCTAATTATCTTCTTTACGTTGATGATTTAAAAATTTATCATTCCATTAACTTCAGCAGACTGCTCATACCTTCAAAATGACCTTGACAATCTCCAAAATTCGTGTCAAGGTAATTTACTTCCTCTTAATATTTCAAAATGTCACATAGGATTCACCAAAAAAATTCATCCAGTTTTATATAAATACCAGATTGATGGATCGTTGCTCGCACTTGTGGACAAATTCAAAGATTTGGGAGCAGTATTTGACCCAGGTTTGAAATTGGACATCCATATTTCATGCATAACCACTAGAGCTTCACGTGTCGTTGCTTTTATTTTACGATCCTTCTGCAAATCCTTTAACATCTTAACCAGCGTCCATCTATTTATACTTTTGGCCCGGTCAATGCTTGAGCTTGCCTCTCAAGTCTGGCCTCCTCACTATACCAATATATGGAATGCTGTTGAAACTGTACAGCGTAAATTTACAAGTTCTCTATTCTACAAATATAATCTTCCTTACAGCTCCTACGATGACCTGTAGTAATCGAGCAGTTACACTATCAAACTGCTCGAAAACGTTCCTATCTCTTTCACCCTGGCAGCAAGCGACAACTGTAGTGATTAGGTAGTTATACAAATGTCCGTAAAGGGCTGCAGGGATGATCTGCTTCCTCGGCGAAACCAGATGTTAATATCCGCTGAGAATGCCCTTGTCTGGGGATGCGTGAATGCGCTGGCAGGCTAGCATTGCGGTGTTGTGAGGTGGGTTCATTCCCCTAGCACAAGGACCCACTACAAAAGAATTTCGCATTCACGAATTCTTGGGTCTCAAAAGAAAGGGCGACCGAAGTTGGAAAATTGTAGGAAACTACAAAGAGGAAAGAATTGGTTGTTCAAAGAACAAGTTGAAACAAGCCACAACAGACGGACTTAGGGCAACTTCGTCGTTACCCGACGATTCTCATGGCCCACAAATAAGAGTGGGACAACCGGATGGTGGTGGTGCCCCTCGCACGAAAAGATCCAAAAAATGTTGCAGTAGCCATATATTTCCCTTCTGTGTGGAAAACTCATACAACATACCTTGTATGAACCTTCCCATCAGAAAAGAAATATACCGGAGACCAATTCATGTCATAGAGTTATATGATCGGATCACATAACCCTATGCTATAAAAAGGCACCTTGACTAGGGGCCACTCAACCCGCAAGAGTCCCTGAAACTAAAAGAAGGTTGGAGCGCGCCCGGTAGGTAGCTCATTTTTGGTGGCAAAAGCCTTCAACCGTACCGGGTCCTATACCCGGTCAGACAGGACAAAATGAAAAGACCGGCGTGGTGCGTTTAAAGAGGCATTTCCATGTTTATTACTCTAAAAAAAATTTTTTCAAGTACAATTAAATTTATTTCTAATATTTCCTCTCTAAACAGGCCTAACAAACTAGTTTCTCCATAAAATGCAAGAAAGTTCCAATGATATTATATTAATATACGAGTCTGGGTTTATTAACTTTTTTTTTAGAAAAATGCCACAATTAGCTGCTTCACTTTTATCGTAGAATTGAATTTATTTATTTATTTATTTACATGATCCTAACAACCTTGAAAAATGTGTCGTTAGTGTAACGCTTTAATCGATTAATCATTACCGTGAACGAACATATGAAGATTAATCATTAGAAAACGTCAGCAAACATTCATTCAAACACCAGTCGTCAAAAAAACTGGTATGGTATATAATATTATTATTTACGCAAAAGGGAGTGGATCTAATGATCTCGCCCTCGTTTTTCTCTGAACACTACTGAAATTTCGATTATACGAAGAAGAAACATTATTTATCTTACAAAAATGCATATAACAAAAATTATTTTTTCTTATTTCTCTCACCTGATCCCATGCAGCTAGAGCGCTCGGGACGATGAAGAGGTGCCTACAATAAATTAATATTTAACAAATTGAATTATATGCCCATCAACAAAATCTTGAATATTCAAACTATACAACTTGCGAATACTATCAACGTTCACTTTAAAACACCTTAAGTCACATTTGTCTAGCAATATTTCAATTGATCAGACTGCATTACGTGCCTGATATGGGAATATAAACTTTACACCGGGATTTTGGTCGATAAGAACTGATATGGTAACATGAACGCCTCCTAAAACTGATGGATCATAAACTTAATCGACAACAATAATGAGGCCAATGGGTCATCAATATCTTGTCCGGGTATTATATCATTCGCCCCACAGCACCACTCCACAAGGTGCTAGGTATTTCGCTAGGATGCAGCGATCGCCTAAGGTAACTTGAGCTCCACTCTTAGCTGCTAATATTCCAGGTAACGCTATGTTAAAGCCAACTTATCTAGCAAGTCGTGTCGTAATTTCCTGAGAAGCCAGCCAAGCACTGGGGCGCAGGACCGAGTGTAACAGCTCAGGTAGTATTACTTCAACCTCTTCTTCGGGTGTTCCACTAATTCTCCTTGGCTTACTCGAAAAGATAGAACTTTTCACATGCCTGATCCACCCTGTAATTTCCTTCCATGTTCGGCTCGGATAACGTTCCAATTGCGAGATTAACTTTCGACTAGCAATGATTTATCTCAAACGCTTGCATCAAAATCATCCGACATGGCTACATGATCTCAATGATCTCACCATAAAATACCAAAGCAAAATCTTTCTTATTTAAAAGCCCATTCAAATCGTTTTCACTAACGTAAAAACACCAACTATTTTTCTTGCGACGTCTATATCAACCGACTGAATTGTATGAGCTGAATAGATTAATTCTTCATGTTCATCCAAATGGGGATGGGTCGCGGTCGAATCTCGATTTGCCCACAAATATTACTCAAATCGAATTTCAAACGATGACGATGATGGCGGTGGCGATAAGAATTTTCAGTACTACCGAGCCTACTATTTCACAAATGCAATTGTCCTTGGGAAACTTTCAAATTGTGCACGAAATCGAATTCTCGTCAGTTTCTTCTTTTCCTCACTTCCTATCACAATAGTACAACAGCACAGCAAATTAATTTAAACTTTTATTAAGCTGCCTGATAGTCCAATATATAAAATTGCTTTTGAAAGTTGAACCACTTATTGTTGCATCCACACAAAGACATTGGAAATATTTGTTTTTCAAGTTGCAATTTTTCGTTATTTTGCCATAACCACTCTTTGTTGTCGTTCCGTTTCAATAAAAATCCTTTTTACATTTTCAATTATCGCTAATATTATATCATAGTTGTTTGTGTTCTTTTCCATTATGACATTTGATTTTTCACAAATCGCAATCTGCGGTATGGTCTTGCATATCGTCTATGATGCTTTTCACTCGAGAGATTCTCGCCACTCGCACAAATCCATCACGATTGCACGCACGGAAACCCTTTTTTACTATCTACGCGATTAATTTACATTAGTTTATCGACAATTTTCCGTATGAAACCAACTAGATGAAATCAAAAACACCAAATTACCATCAACTTGTTAAACGTCTACGATCCCGTATCGATCTCCCCAAATCTTTTCTCCGAGCCGAACAATGGAAACATCCAACCGAAAAGAAGATCAACTACCGACTCCCGCAATCACAAATCCCCCCATGCATTCTCCTCTTCTCAACTTTTTTCCAACTTCATCAGCTGACACCTGTACATTTCGTTTATATAATATTACATTTACATGTTTGTGTTGCGTCTCGACTTTGCCTTTATTATGTTGTTCGCAACAGGTTTTTTCTTGTTTCTCCGTAAACACACACACACAAGCTGTTCATATCACCAGCTGATACAACCATTCCGCATTGTTAAAATTTATTTTTCGTTACCAAGAGAATCTCAGATAAGAGTTACAGTTTACGCTAACGTCAAGAATGTATTCGAATGCATTTTAGGTAATGCACCGTTGCCTTGCACTAAGTCAGGGGTTCCACATCCTAAATTGCAATGGGCAGATTCAAATTTTTTAACAAAATCCAAAATTTAACTATAGTAGGGAAATTTTAACTAAACTAAAGAAATTAAAAATTAAGTAAAGAAATCTAAATAAATTGAAGAAAATTTACATGCAGTGAAGAAATTTACATGAAGGAAAGAAATAAAAATTTTAAATAGTAATGAAAAATTAAATTTTATCGAAAAGATAATTAACGGAGAACATTTAAATTTTAATATAGAGGAAAATTTATATGAGCTTGCATTTACTAATAATAATAAGAAGAAAAACTATTCTACAAATTACAATTTGGATAGGGGATAAGAGGGTTTTCGAACAGTTTGCTAGTATAACTGCTCGATTACTACACAACCGATTATCAAGCGCCAACTTATCAAAATTTCCAGCCACATAAATTGATCTCAGTTGCATTAGCAACTACAAAAATCCCATGGTAAATGAAATCTACCGAAAAACAAAATATTCATATACTGAAAGTAAACAATATAGACAGAAGTTTTAAAATGTCGTCGCCTTTCGAAAGATTCAGTATGCTTAGAAGTAGAAAGAGACCCAGTTATCAAAACACCGGGACATCGTGTGTTGTGCAAAAATGTATAAGCACAGCCACCAGTGCACCGGAAAAGTTATTGTTTTCTTGTCCTGATGGATGTCGAAATGCGAAAGAAATGGCTAAAAGCTATGAAAAGGTTGAATCTCTTTAGACGAAAAGCAAAGTTTATTGTTGTGAAGATCGTTTTTGATAGGTACAATCAACTGTGCTATTTTAGTCACTAAGTTTAGTTTAGTGAGCTAAGTATAAAAAAATAGATAGAAAAAACGTATCAAATGATCAACGCAGAAGCAATCAAACTCGATCGATCATACAAGACCCTGATTGCATTAAATATCGCAAAATAAATAGTAAAAGATAGAGAGGGAAGAGGAAGTTGGAGGCCTAGCCAAGCGAAAAATTCCTCCAAAAGACAAATCCCATTGAAAAATGACTAGATATTATAATACGAGGTGCTTAACTTTTTTCTATATATTTAACTCAAATTCCTAGGTTTGATTGAATTTTCTTTTTTTTATCGTTGATGTTGTGGCATATTAAATTTAAACTTGCGCCAAAGCAGCCGCGGCAAAAGTAATTGCTGTAGATTGCTCGAATTCATTGAAATTTTTATTTAAATAAAATGGATTGTTAAACGGAACTGGCGGTCTTTCCATTCCGTCGAATCTGACCGGGTATAGGACCCGGTATGGTGGAAGCCTTTTCCCACCAAAAATGAGCTAGCCATCGGGCGCGCTCCAACCTTCTCTTAGTTTCAGGGACTCTTGCGGGTTGAGTGGCCCCTAGTCAAGGTGCCTTTTTATAGCATAGGGTTATGTGATCCGATCATATAACTATATGACATGAATTGGTCTCCGGTATAATTCTTTTCTGATGGGAAGGCTCATACAAGGTATGTTGTATGAGTTTTCCACTCAGAAGGGAGATATATGGCCACTGCAACATTTTGGATCTTGATCCAGTTGGGCGGGTGCAAGGGGGCACCACCACCATCCGGTTGTCCCACTCTTATTTGTGGGCCATGAGAATCGTCGGGTAACGACGAAGTTGCCCTAAGTCCGTCTGTTTTGGCTTGTTTCGACTTGTTCTCTGGAACAAGCAATTCTTCCCTCTTTGTAGTTACCTACAATTTTTTTCCGACTTCGGTCGACCTGATCTGAGACCCAAGAATTCGTGAATGCGAAATTCTTTTGTAGTGGGTCCTTGTGCTGGGGGAATGAACGCGCCCCACGACACTGCAACGCTAGCCTGCCAGCGCATTCACGCGTCCCCAGACAAGGCCATTCTCGGCTGATATCAACATCTTCTTTCGCCGAGGCAGCAGATCATTGCTGCAGTCCTTTACGGACATCATTGATACGTACCTTTCACTACAGAGCGCTTACAGATCCTCAACATCTCTCACTCAAAAAAGTAAACAATTCTTAGACCTGTGTTGCTTATTTAAAATATATCACGGTATTCCTTCATCCAACCTTCGAGAAAGGCTTTGTATCCGCCCCACCGTAAGAACGCATTCAGCTGACATACTCATTATGCCCTTTGCGATAACCGACATTTATTGTTATTCGTTTTTAGTACGCATATCACGTAACTACAATGAACTACAGCTGGGTCCCCCGCCACATTCCGTAAACGCTTTTAAAAGTATAATACAAAACATTCTCCTTAGTTCCTAATAGTTTATTAGTATTTTATATTCTTGTTTAATTTATTCAAACAGCTCAGTTTGTTTTTGTTGCATTTATTATATTTCATTACCGTTTTTGTAATTGGGTTCATTTATCTGTAAATAAATAAATAAATTAACTTGTGTTATTGTTATTGTATTTCCATATAATTGAAATGACCATATTTTATTTGATTATGATCCGATTCCAAACAAATTTTATGTTGGTTGTTAAATTTAAGAAGCGATTGATGAATTCTAGGAACATGTACCATCAGATACCTTGGCTTGTACGGTGTAGAAAGTATTTCTTGAAATCGATAATACATGTAGTAGAAAACAGGGATAATGTTCGTGGAGCGAAATTGTGGATTTGAATGCACAACATTCAGCAATATGAATGTCGTTTGACCGTGATAAGGATCAACAAAGATTTCAACTTTTCGACTATGTTAACATAAATAAAAAATCAAAGAAAAAGAAATCATCTATTCTGGAAAGATTCTTTTTTAAGGCACTGTAAAACGAATTTTAAAAGACTTCCTAGTTTCGCGTACTGTCTGTTCGTCCGTTCGTGCGTCACAGAATGAATGAAGACCAACTGTATACACAAGCTACAAGTATACAAATCTGTGATAAGACCTGTGTTATGCTATGGGTGTGAAACATGGACCCTAACCCAAGCATCCGCAAATATTTTGAACGCCTTTAAGCAACAGGTCCAGAGGCGAATAATCGGAGCGAAGCTAGACGAGGACCAATCGCGCATTCGATACAACCATGACCTGTATGAAATTTTTGACGAGCCGGAGGACGAGGTATTCGTTGGGAGTATTGAAGGGCGGAGTGGAGAAGACGAAAAATGCTGGTTTGACTCGGTCGACGAAGACTGACCATCACTGTTCCTATAAAAAATTTCAAAAAATTATAAGAAAGGTTCTTCCTTGCCTCGAAGTGACCTTGAGCATTTTTTTTACCAAACATGGTGGAGTGGGATACCAAATGCAAACTCTTGATAAGAATTGTAAGAATTCGAAATAAATACGTCAGTTTGTGCATCAGCGGGACCAGAGGGAAGCAAAGAATACGAAAAATTTGTTTGAATCCTAGGATGGTTAATAAGCCATTCTGGTAGGAGCAATCCTCTGAAAAAAACATAACAAATTGCTAGAGAACACCGCGCTATTTACCTGCATCGAAGCGAGGACGCGAAGAAAAACAGCGCTCACTCAACGATTGGTAGCAGCCTTGGGTGGATTGCACGAAGGGAAGGTGGACTGTGCGCCCCATCCATGTGACTAAATTAAAAGCATGGTGAGACTGACTTCTATCTGACCCAGGTTTTGAGCGGGCATCGGTGTTTTCAGTTTTATATAGATGTCAGCGAGAAGGGATGTGAAAGCATCGAAAAAGTTGAAGCACTTCATTTTTTGGCGTGAAGTTGGCGTGTTATCAGCTGTTGATTCGAATTTCAAATAAGTTTGACGTGAAACTAAATCGATTTTCCGTGCGGTAATTCTAATTGAAACAAAATAAAGATTCAACATGACTCACCCTACGATACGTCCCTGGCTTGCTTCTGATAGCTGTTTTTATAATCCCACACATATTACTTCAATTTTCTTTTGTCGACACAACAACACTCACGATCACTGTCAAACTTTTCAGTTTAATTCATTATCACTTTCGCGACACTTTTGCACTACATTCAACACGAGTTATCTTAAAAATTTGTTCCGCGTACAATTTCAAATTCAACTTGACAAGATGTTTCCCGCCAACTGTTGAATTTTCACGAATCATATGTTTTCAACCATATGGTTGCGCTTTCGTTGACAATTCATTGGTCGAAGTATAAGAGGAGTGAGGTTTTTGTGAGAGCAACCAGAGAGCCACTTGAGTGTGTGAATGCTCTAGCGGCGTGAAAGGTGAGGGGATTTCCATTCATATGGAAGAGGAAGGTATGAATGTAGTAGAAAACCTTCACTCACATATGAATGATAATAAGTATTGTAGCAACCACGGAAATCACCACAATTGCAGACATTAATTCTTAGTAGAGGATTCGGTAACTCAGGGTGGCATACTGAAGCCAGCTAGCGCTCAATCGTGTTGTGGGTCTTCTGAGAAATCCTCTGCCATTCCTGGGCCACCTCACATACAGGGATTTACATAAAAAAGGAAGGAAAGAATCGGTGAAGGGATCATCTTGAGAAATGAAAGACGCTGTTACTTGAAACATAGTGGCCGTTTTATTTTAAATAAGAAAAAAAAAACAAAATTCGTGAAAAAGAATAATATTATAAAACAAACTAACCTCTTTGTTTTTAAAAGAATTAATGAAATGAATTCCTAAACTGAAGCTATAAAAAACAACAAAAATTCTTAAGCGAAAAGATACAAAAAAAATGCAAATTTGAAATATGATGGAAAGATAAATAAAATAGAAAGAAAAATGTGCAAATTACTCACCCCTATTGACGCTGCTGAGCGCTCGGTAACTGAAGGGGGTGGGTCACGGAAAATTAACTGCAATTTAAAATATTTATGATACACAAAAACAAAACTCGAAACGGCCACTTTCGGAAACGGTAACCACTTTTTACGAAGCCCTGGCGCTACATACAACCTTCACAGGTAATAGTTCAAACCAGATTCAAGTTTGATTTTATTTCACTTTTTCATTACTAAACTTTTTTTCTTAATTTAAACTTCCTTTTTTCATTGTTTGTGTAATTCCAACACGGGATGGTCCTTTTTTTATTAACTGTTCAAGGCGTCCACCACAATTTGCATTCACTGGTACGCGGTAACAATTTTATTTTTGATCCAAATGCTATTTACATTTTTTTTTCGATATATATTGAACCGTCACCATTCCCTTCCGGATTTACTCCACTCAATTTAATTTTTCCGTTTGGTTAGCCCATATAAACCCCCAACCGCACGCAATTTCCACTCTCCTGTCCCTCCAGGAAAAATAGTCCTTTTTCGTTTTCAATTTCATTTCACGTTCAAACTTCCGTCACCAATTTTCCGATAAATTTCATCCACTCAAAAACGTCCCGAATCCAAATCAAGAATCTTTTATTCCTGAGTTGTCCCTCTAAAATTTACTCCTCGAATTGAAATCAAGAAGTTTTATTTATTTCCGTCGTCACCAATAACTCGCTTAAGCTCACTCCCATCTGAAAACCAAATCCAGCCTAACTCAACGAATCCTGCAATCCTTTTTCTTCCCAATTACCGCTGCCGCACCGGAATAACGTAATCAAAGTTCAATACACTTGATTCCGTTTCCAACACATCTTTTGCATTTCGACAAATGCAACAATTTCCATTTGCATATATGGCGATTTGCATTACCATGATACCGTTTAGTTATATGCAAATCGTCATACACACGGAAACAAGTGCTTTTGTTGAAATTAAAAAGAGTGTTCCTGCACCCGGGGGAACTTGAACCCAGGGTGCCAGCAGACCCCCAGATTGAGAGTCCACCGCAATAGCACCGGAGCCACCTTCTGATAATCTCCCACTATGAAATAACAAGTAAATTCGCATGCCTACTTGGATGTCCTTACAAAAGGCAAAATCTAGAGGTTTGTTGATTTTGGGAAAGAATACAATTTGTTAGTAGGAAGAAGGAATGAAAATTTGTTAGTAAAAGGTATAGAATGAAATTTTTTAATGGGAAGTAATGAATGAAATTTCGTTAGCGGTAAAGATAAGATTTTTTTTTGTAGTTAAAAATAGAATAGGAAAGGTTGAATTAATATGATAGGGTAATAAAAAAATAGAGATAAATGATTAAATGTTTTTATAAAAAAATAAATAAAAAGAAGGTGGAGATGATAAGTTTGTAATTTGACTTTGTGAATGGGAGACTCCCGGTACGGACGAAATTCGCAACAGTATGTTTCGCGTCCATTACCTTGTATGTCCTTGCAGTCTTACCTACACTATATTGTTAAGTCACGTTCCCCCGACTGTCTTTTTTGCCCAGGAGAGGAAGAAGATGCCTGGCACACATTTGTTTGCATGCAAAAAACACCTTCCCTCTCAACCGAGAACCTAGCCTGGAATCGTTTGAGTCTCATCTGATGGAAATGTAAATCGAATAACGAAAAGGAGAAAATCCGTTACGTAAATTTTATTTTTCTGATTTTCCTAACGATTTCTCTTCACCAAAAATCGATTTGCAGATGGATTCTAGTTATTATTATATATATCAGTTTTTGGTGGTAATGCAATAATGGGCATCAGATAAGAACACTAACCTGGCGGAAATTTTCCGAAAATAAGATTTTCTGAAAATTAGAACGAGACTAAATGTTACTTTTGAACGTGTCTTCAGAGTTAAATCCTGTTTCCACCAAACTATGGATTTACTCCCGGTGAAGTTGCCTCCAAAGGACATGTCAATCGAACAATGAGCAATTACCGTTAAAAAAAAGTATTTTCACGACATTAACGTTGATTTTTCCACGTCACTATTTGACATATGGGTGGATTTCAATGATTGAGGACGCATGTAATATGTTACTCTCTTTCGAGAACTTCTTTCCTTAATGTTTAGTTCATTTTAATCTTTGGGACTAACGGCGCACTTTCAATTATTTTCTATTTTAATAAATTAAGGGATTTCCGTGTGGGGCTTTCGGTATTAATCGGCCACGTTTTCAGCTGGCGGAAAGAGAGTGCCCTAACCAGCTAGCCGGCGGGTATGTGAAAGTTAAAATACCACTCGCGGACCGAAAACCGACTAAGTCGAAGCGCTGACAACGCTTCACTTCGTATTTGGTTATCATCGAACCAGAACAACAACCACGGATCGGATTGCATAAACGGCATCGTCTATCGCAATGTATAATGAGATGTTGGATCATTGAATATGCCAAATGCACTTCGAAAACTTCGGGATGATATAAAGAAATATAGAATCAACTTCCTCCAGTCCATGAAACCAGATGGCACGGTGA
This sequence comes from Odontomyia ornata, assembly GCA_963969285.1. Taxonomy (NCBI): domain Eukaryota; kingdom Metazoa; phylum Arthropoda; class Insecta; order Diptera; family Stratiomyidae; genus Odontomyia; species Odontomyia ornata. The sequence continues at coordinate 58,535,644 of OZ017743.1, read as the reverse complement.
AGACACATTTGACATGCAAACGCACACCGTGTTTAAAAGTGGGAAATCGCGCGGGAGCCGTGAGTTTGGTGATGCTTTCATTGTTAATAGCACATTCAAACAAATTATCACCGACTTCAAGTAAGTTGGTAAAAGGATCTGTTCAATTCGATTCAAGGGCAAACTTTTATATCTGGCTGGTCAACTGCCACGTGCCCAAATATGACAAAGAAGAGGCAATCACGGAGGAATTTAGCAGCACCCTGGAAAAGACTGTCGATGCACTGCCGTCAAAAGACATTAAAATTGAGGCCGGTAATTTCAACCTAAAAACCGGCCGAGAAGTGGCGCATAAAGGATCAACCAGAGGGCACATGGAGGGACCAGCAACAACACCTGATAGAGTTCGCTACAAGCAGAGGCTTCACAGTATGCTCCACATAATCCTCGCACCGAGATATCCACACGAGAATGTGAGCATCCCCAGACGGTCGCACATTCAAACAATTTGCCCATGTTCTCATAAAAAATGAGCCACCACCAGCAATTTCGACAAGAGGCGCTGTCTGTAATTCGCGCCACTTCCTTATACTGGTCGAGTTCCGGTATCGCATCGCCAAGAACTGTAAACAAGGAAGATCAGCTACCCCACGGTACCAGATACACAAGAAAACGATAGCTCAGTAACGTCCACAAACATCTGAGCGTTGGAAAGTCACATCAATGTATGGGCCGAACAACAACAAAACTAGTCCGCATGGTCAAGGTCACGATGCTAAATAGGGTCCCATGTCAAGGTAAACGGCGAACCAACGGACAGCTTCATAATGGAATCAGGCTTAAAACAAGGGGATGGACTTGCCTCAATGCTCTTTAATATTGCGCGACAAAACCTGACCGTAGGAGACTAAAACTATGAAGTATGGATGACCTCAACTACGCTGGAGCCAACCTGAGTAGAAGAGGCGCCGAAAAGGACGGGATTGCCCGCCGCATAAACACCGCAAATAAAGTCGATTACCCCGTACTTTCCATTCTAAAGTTGAGTTGTATGCAGGCACAATAAGCTCCGTATTTATAAACCACTAGTCAGACCTTTACTGTTATATGAATGTGAAAAATGGACTCTGATGAGCGAATCCGAAAAGGCAGGGGACATATTTGAATGCAAAGCACTGAAGAAAATCTAGTGAAACGAGGAACAGAGTGGAAACTACGATACAATGATGAATTGGATGAACTATTTGACGAACCACCTGTATATGCTTGCATAAAGTTACGCAAATTGCAATGGGCGGGCCATGTAGAAAGAGTGCAAGAAAACTGGTTTTCCATAAGAAGATGATGAAATTAGGCGATTTTTTTTTGAGTCTTCATTAAATTAAGCATTTATTGAGTAAAAGATCAATTAAAACATTCTGTAATATCTATATACAGGACAACGGCTGAGAAGGCTTCTTCGGGAATATCGGCTCTGAGTCGAATTATGGCCAACGTAGGGGGACCCAGCCCATCAAGAAGACGCCTCTTGATGAGTGCTGTAGGGTCAGTGCTACTGTACGGAGCAGAGGTATGGGGTGACGCTCTCAGCAAGCAGGTATACTGAAAACGTTTGGCACAGGTACAGAGAAGAGGAGCACTGAGAATTGCATCTTCGTTGTAATGTGACGCCTACGCCCGGGAATCGAAGTGATTCCGATCCCGAACCCTTGTACCCGGCCAGATGGGTATGACCTCGAAATGCAAGCGGACTTCATCTTTCGTGCGGATATCGTTGCGCAGAAAATATTTTTTTTTCTCTCCAAATATTTAGATCTGTGGATTTAAATATTTGAAACATAATATTAATCGAAACCCCGACACATTTCGAAGCATATCCATCTGGGAATGCCCCCCTCCACCGTGGCCATCAAAACACTATGCCACTGGCGACAAATAAAAATGCACATTGCCGCCATGTGGCGTTCCATTCCGCACATCTGTTTTGTCGGCGGTTGTCGGATTGGCAGTCCGGCGCCACGAGGAAAAGAAACGGCGGGAAATAACAGTCGTTCGTCCGCTATTTCTTCAAAGGAGGCACGTAAAACAAAAGATAAGTCTAAGTCACCGGCCAAAAGTTGAAGTGTTGAAGAAACTGCAGAGGCCGGGTTCAAACCAGGCCAGTCATCTTTCCTACCAGATATAAAATCAGGAATAGACGAGTGAGTTCCAATGGCTATTTAAAGAAATCTTGGCCAAAAATTAACCCTGTTTTTTTAACCTAGATACAATGATGTCTGGCGCGATAAGGATGAGTATATGAATCGTAAACAAACCCATTATGATGACATGATATATCAGGAAAAGTATTCCGAGGTGGAAGCTGAGCTTCGTAAAATAGTGGATGAACTGATGCGACAGGAGTTAGATTTACTGCAGGTAAAACTCACTTGTAAATCATAAGCATTTTTTTTTATTTGTAATCATATTTTGTTAAATGTTCTACACGTAAGGCCACCCTTGATCGAGATCGTGCCTCCAAAGGCAAGAAATCCAAAAAAAAGAGCACGCCGGAGCGGCAAGAAAAGTAAAAAGAAGAAGGAGAAAGATTTAACTCCTGACCGCACGACTGAATCTTTATTTGAAGAGCTAGTTACAAATGGAATAATAAGAAAGTATCCGGAAACCCCATTAGCTTCGTATTTTGGTGATAAATCTTATATCGAAAGGAACGGCATCAATCCGTCACCAGGTGATTTGAAACAGCTTTTGATTGAATACTGCATCTTACCACTTGGTTCAGAGGTTATTCGGAACTATTCGCCTTGCATACGCTCAATACTTTTAGCTGGGCAAAAGGGACAGTCCGACGCCACGAGGGAGGGAAACAGTTGGCACCTCTTAAGACGGAAACATAGAACGTCGGGTTTCGCCAAAGTAAAATGGTAGAAGCAAATTCGCATACGATTTGACATTGCTTTGGCAGTTCGATAGTGAACACACGTCCAGCAACCTTCTGCAGTGCCCCATAACCAACTTTCCAAACGGAATTGTGTGCGCGGATACAAGCATCAGCAACCATCGGCTAGGAAAAGAATGCAAACGAAGCTAAAACGAGATTCGTACAATTGTCAGTGAGCTAAGCGAGCAAATAAAAGAAATCATAGATGTCGATCATCGTGTACATCCACGTTTAATAGGACAAAGAGGTAGGAGTGTAATTAAGGACTCTGTGTACAATACAAGAGATAATAATATTACGAATTGGGGCCTTCGTTGTGGTAGTTCGGATTTAACTGAATTTTGGGAATTTATACCTAAAACGTGTCTTCTCTACAAAGTGCAAGTACTATGCATCCAAAGAAAATTAAATATTTATGACACGTGTATAATTTTGTCAAAAGTTAAACACGAAAAAGGACGATACAAAAATAGCAATCCAAATCATCAAGCAATATTTCAAAATCCTGCCTCACCCAAACACCGTTCATCAAATAAAACTCATGAAAAATACCTTAAAAATTCAAATTTTTAAATGCTTATCGGACCAGTGTTTGATAACAAGGCTTTCACCGATAATTGTGTCCAACAATAATTTTCAGATGACAATTTTAGAGATGCTACTATTATTTAGTTAGTGGTGAATGCTTATAATATCCATTACCGGAAAAAAAAATAAATCAATACTGTCATAATAGTAAACGTTCTCTAGAAACACTTTAAATAAAATTGAAAAAACTTCAGCTTATTACCCAAATTATGACGAATGAAACGAAGAAAGAAAGCAGAAACAATTTCGTAAAAATTTGTAATATAAACTTTTTTTCAAACGATTTGTAAACGAAACGTAAACATATATTAAGTATAAATTAAAAGTGAAATGATATAGTCATAAAATTTATTTATTAGAGTCTATTTATATCAAGTTAATTTACAAAAAAGAACAGAAAATGATGGCCTAAATGAAAATTTTCCAGTAGTATAAATTGAATATGACGAAAATATTTACATTGTAAGGTACATACTGAAGAATGCATACATCTAATCAATATATTAGAAATTTAAAAACTTATGAAAAAAAAAAATATCACAAATGTAATTTTGGGTCAAGAAATTCAAATAAGAATTTGACTTGAAAAACAAAATAAGATAATTAACCTAAAATTCACACTGAACTATTTTCGATGAATATGTTTAGATGAATTATTTTGAAATTTACTCAACATGTATTGCATTTCTAAACGTAATTTTCATGTGATTTTCAATCTTTGTTGAAAGGCCATTAAGAGATGAAAACTAATTTTGCAAGAGTAAACTCAAAAAAAAAAAAAAAATTAAAAACCTTTCCAAAGAACTAACTGACGGTTTATGGTAAAAGGAGGAAAAAAAAAAGACTCTCTTACAATTAATCAATTTTCCCTTTACACTTGATTAATTTTCCTAAACCATGTCTTCCCAGTGTAGAACTAAAATCCTTTTTGAATTTATATTACCATTTCTAATCCGTTGAGTGCCTTCCCAGGCAGAAGAATCAATCTTCAATTGCCATAAAATATCGTCACGCATCCTTATGCCTTAGCATAAGCCAATACTATCAGGTCTCACTGTAATTGTAACGTTACAATTAGTAAGAGAACAATAATACATAGACAGAAAACACATTTAACATATATGTAATTTACCAAGTGCGTTCCTTTTACTCATCCAAAGATTTACGCTTTTTGCTTATTCCTAATTTTCTAAGTGTTGTTCTTCATCCTTATCCATTTATTTTCCCTGTTAGAATACGTCGATTCGATTTAAACATGTTGGTAGAAATTTATCAAATCAATAATTTTTTATGAAGAAAATCTTTTTCTTTTTGAATCGTTTACTATTTAGTAGTAAGTTACTCGTAGTGTTGGTAAAAGTAGGAATTGAATCAATAAACAACATGAATTGCTAACTGTAAACAAGACTTTCCTTTTCAGTGGTTCTTCTGTTTCAACGGGAAGGTGAGTGCAGGGTAGGTATGCCGTCGCGAGGGTAGGGTTTCGACAAATCCGCTGAGGTCGGTTTCGCGTCGTGCGCGGTACGCGGTACCTTTGTAGTTTTGACATTTTGTTAGAGTAGTCTTCGTCGTGTTAATTTCGAGTAGCATATTTTTCGGTACCGCGTCGGTATAATTCGGGAACGCAAAACGGAAATTAGATTTTGTGTATTAACTGGATGAATGAAGAAATACGGAGTAACGTAAAGTAGGTTTCTTCTCCGTATGGTTGTGTTTGATAACGCATTTTGAAAACGGGCATGTTCAGGTGGCTGAAAATATTGTAATTGAGCGTAACCCATTCGGAGACCCGCGACCGAAATCCTCTCCGAACTAGCTGGCCGACAAGCAGCCACCGCGTGAATGGGTTACGGTGCACGGATTGGTTGACCGGTTGGTACCATCCGTTGGCACTACTCAGACTTAACGTCTAGAATCGCGTTGGACTTAAAAAGGTGAAAATCATTACAAATGGCGCCCAACGTGGGGCCTAAGACATCCTAAGGGGGAAAGAAATTCGCGTCTTCTGACGAGTTGGTCCTTTACGGAGGATGTAAGGTACTCTGGTACTCGAGTCCCACTATCAGGAGCAGTGGAGTTGTGTGATACACACTAGCAGTCGCTTCACGTGAGTTGTAGCTTCCGCTCTCCTTTGTTTGATTTTGTTTTCGCGACAGAATCCTTCCGATGTGTTGTCCTAGGCTAAACCCTGTAAGGACCTTCTATTTTCTTGATGGAACAGCCAGCCTGATGGGTTTACCTATCAGCATGGACTCTCAAGAAAATAGAAGGCTACCTTGCCTTTATGTCGCGGAAGGATTCTAATTATTTCGTATGCGTGATAGACGAGTGGTATCGGTTCAACGTTCGGTGGCGTACGCTGGAGTTGCGAAGCCCGGAATGCTTCCACGCGTCGGGAGTTTTGACCGCGTACTAAGCTGTTACGGTAGCTATACCACTTGTCTCGTCGAGTAATTTAACGTAGATTAGAAACGGTTTGTAGTGTATGTGGGGTTAGGGGTTAAATTTCGTAAATCGACCAAAAGCACCCTTTCTTCGGCAGATTACCACGCACTCTCATTTCCCGTTGGAGGAGTCGACCACTGGAAAGGAAAGTATGTATCAAATAAATTTTTTTTTTCTTTCTCTATTATCTAGGAATAGCTCGCCACTATCGGCCACAAATTTATTCCTAAGTTTTTTATATATATTAGATTGTAACATCTTTTTTTAGTAAAAAAAAAAAACAAAACTTACTTCTACCACCAGATTGAACGAAAATGGCAACGAAGCGGACCCCAGAAAAGCGGTGGACCCGATCCAAAACGGTCCAACCCGCGAACTGCGGGATCTGTTTCGAGGACGTAGTGGAGGGGGTACACAGCGTGCGATTGGATTGTGGACATCTATTCCATCGTGCCTGTGTCCAACAGCTCCTCCTCACGTCAGAGCTTTGCCCACTATGTCGGCGACCCATCGATCGGTCTGCCGTAGACGTCCCCCTCGGAACGCCCCTACCAACGCGTGGAGCAGTGGCGAAAGGAGTTCCAGAGGCCGAACCGCCCCAACCACTCCTAGACCTTCAAGGAGCCGTAGGCGGTGAAGTTCCGGCCGCAAGTGTCGTGTCCGAGGTGACCCCCATGCCTTCCGCCCACTCCATTGACACCCTTGTGGCGTTGATGAGAGATATGTCGGGGAGGATTGGCAACCTGGAGGGAAAGCTCCAGAATCTCCCTATGAGCCAACCACCCAGCCGCGTGAGAACTCCGCTTGGCTGGGAGCCCAATCCCAGTGTGGCTATGCCCCACTCTCGACCATCCGAGCAATGGGCCCCACCTCCAAGGAACTCGGGAATGGATCCCAGAGCTCCCGAATATAGACCGCGACACAGCACCGCACCTCCGTTGGTACCTCTAGTCCCCGAGGCAGTTTCGTACAACAGATCAATCGAGGATGCGATTCCCCCCGGGAACGCATTGACACCTTTTCGAGACCCGACGCCTCGTATCATGGAGAGTTGGCGCCTGAACTTTACAGGGTTCAACGATATGATATCGGCGGACCGGTTCCTTTTCCGGATTCAGGCGTTAGTATCCAGCACCCTGGGAGGTGATTCCTCGGCCTTCCTCCGGCATGCACATCTTTTGTTCAGCGGCGACGCTGCCGACTGGTACTGGAGCTTTAAAGAATCAACGCCACGTCCCACTTGGAACTCTTTCAGTGCAGCCTTCCGCAATCGATTTGAGGATGGCTTCACTGAGAGAGAGCTAAGGGAACAATTGAAGAAACGGAAACAAGGCGCTCACGAACCGTTCGACCAGTACTACACAAGTATAGTGAGGATGAGCACTCGCTTGCGAACTACCATGCCCGAGGACGAACTGGTAGAAATTATCAGGGAGAATATGCGCTGGGATCTTCAGAACAGCCTTCTGCATTTTCCCATCAACACCATACAGGGATTGCGCCTCCATGCCCGTAGGCAAGAACACTTGGATGAGCGGCGAGGTACCTTCCGTCCACAACCTCGCATAACGGGACCAAATCCCCGAAATCATCACACCGCGGAGTTGATGGCAGCGGACCACCTGCTTGCTGATCCAGTACCAGTACCGGGGAGCGGAGCACCACAGGAGCTTGAGGACCCAGCATTGATTGATCGACCCTCCCTGGAAGCAATTACAAGCCCGACGGTCTGTTGGAACTGTCGACAACCGGGACATCGGTTCTATGCATGTCCAGCGGAGCCGACGCTTTTCTGTTACCGCTGCGGGAAGGCCGACACATACGCACCTGACTGTGCAAATTGCAAAATGCGAAAAAACTTGCCACCGAGTGCCGCGACCACCCGTCGGCTCTCCTAAACCCCGGACGAACCAATCCAGACCCCATCACTAGCTATGACCCAGCTCCCGACATGACTCCCATTCTGCTGACTCGCACCGCTAAACACAGTTCTCCCGAAGTTCCACAACCGACGCCATCCTTCGCCGAGGCCAACGTGCAGGGAAATGATAGCGAGGCGAAAGTTCCTTGGCATGTAAAACCTTTTCACGTCAGGCTGCGGAATTATTTGGCTACTCGACAGCGCATCTTCCATGAGGAGTTGGCTACAACTGTCCCACCGCGAAGAAAGCGAGCCACGCATCGGATGCGGAGCTTCTGGAGAAAAGTCAGGCAGTCGAGGAAGGTGCTGAAGGACATACACTTAGACGAATTATTGAGGGATGATGTTCGGCCATATGCGTCAGTACACCTCCTGCAAAAACGAGTGTCAGGCTTAGTCGATACGGGAGCCAGCGTGAATTGCATATCTGCCGATTTTGCAGGGGAGGTACTGGCAATGCACGCGGACCAAATCCGTCATTTCACCTCCTGGTTAAGCACGGCGGATGGAACTCGTCACTCTGTAGTGGGAAAAATTATGACGGATGTCACCTTTAAAGGAGTAACTAAACCTCTGGAATTTTTCATCATTCCTCAGTTAACCCAGAATCTTTATCTAGGAGTGGATTTCGTTCGAAAATTTAACTTGGCCCCTGCACTATTTTCCGGTACGACCCTGGAGTCCGTCACCACAGCTCCTGACCAATCTCAACCCACTCACTTATTACGACATACACTGGAGGTAAATCAGCAACTGCGTCTTGACTCGGCTATATCGGCTTTTCCATCGCATGAGAAGGAAGGTCTCGGGCGGACTGCCCTGGTGTTACACACTATAGATGTGGGGGATGCTAAACCCATAAAACAGAGACATTTTGCCATATCTCCGGCGAAGGAAAAATCGTTATATGCCGAAGTGGATCGAATGCTAGCATTAGGCGTAATCGAAGAATCACAGAGCGCGTGGGCTTCCCCAGTCACCTTAGTTGTCAAGCCGAACAAGGTCCGGCTATGCTTAGATGCCAGACGCTTGAACGCCGTCACGGTCAAGGACGCATACCCTCTACCGTTGATTGAAGGCATTTTGAGTCGGTTGCCTAAAGCCCACTTCATCACGAGCTTAGACCTCAAGGACGCCTTCTGGCAAATCCCTTTAGACCCCGGTTCAAAGGAGAAAACAGCCTTCACAGTCCCAGGTCGGCCCCTATATCAATTCGTGACCATGCCATTCGGATTGTGCAATGCCCCCCAAACAATGACGCGCCTTATGGATACGGTAATACCACCTCATTTGCGGCACCAAGTTTTCGTTTACTTTCACGATCTGTTGCTTATAACCGAGACCTTTGACGAACACATCGACCTGCTCCAGGAGGTGGCTCTACACATCCGGAGGGCAAGATTAACCATCAACATACGGAAGAGTCAGTTCGTGATGACGGAGGTGAAGAATTAGGTCACATCATTGGGCATGGCCATATCAAGACCGATCCGGACAAGACTTAAGCGATTGACGTTTTTCCATTACCCAAGACCCCCAAACAATTACGCCGATTCTTAGGCTTATGCGGATGGTACCAGCGTTTTGTACGTGACTATGCCACCATTACCACTCCTTTGACCGACATGCTGCGTAAGGGACGTAAATTCGTCTGGGAAGAGCCCAGCTTGCGAGCCTTTGAAGAGCTAAAGAAGAGTCTGACTACAGCCCCCGTACTGCACAGCCCGGACTTTGACAAACCGTTCTCAATCCATTGTGACGCGAGTCAACATGGGGTGGGAGCAGTCTTAGTCCAGGTTGCACAAGACGGCGAGGAGAGACCTATAGCCTTCATGTCTCACAAGTTGAACCCAGCCCAGCGAAATTACACGGTCTCCGAGCAGGAATGTCTAGCTGCGGTGTTGGCAGTGAAACGCTTCCGAGCCTATGTGGAGGGACACACCTTTGAAATCGTTACAGACCACGCGTCTCTGAAATGGCTAATGAGCCAGACTGATCTCAACGGCAGATTGGCCAGGTGGGCACTGAAACTACAGGCATTTGACTTCACAATTCGCCACCGAAAGGGAAGCCAGCATGTAGTCCCCGACACCCTATCCAGAATGTTCGCCCCTGAAGGAGCCGAGTTGGTCCAGGAGGACGACCGCCCCCAATTGATCTATCTGGACCATCCTGCATTCAAGTCAGCCAGCTACACCCAACTGATTCACACTATCCAGAATCAACTGTCCCAGCTTCCTGAACTGCGGTTGACGGATGGATTTATTTACAAGCGGATGGGACACGCATTCGGAGACCCGCGACCGAAATCCTCTCCGAACTAGCTGGCCGACAAGCAGCCACCTCGTGAATGAGTTACGGTGCACGGATTGGTTGACCTGTTGGTACCATCCGTTGGCACTACTCAGACTTAACGTCTAGAACCGATGAGAGGTCGGTTCCGCGTTTGGACTAAAAAAGTTGAAAATCATTACATCTTATCCAACAGTCTCTGACTCGGCGGTGAGAGTTTTTGCAGGCGTGATACCTGTCGCCCTCCTTGCTAGAGAACGCCGCGCTATTCACTGCGCCAAAACGAGGATGCGAGGGAGATGGTTGTCCGCGAGGAGAGACAGCGCTCGCTCAACGATTGGCAGCAGTCTTGGGTCAATTGTACGAAGGGAAGGTGGACCTCGCGCCTCATCCCGGATGTGAGACCGTGGCTCAATCGAAGGCATGGTGAGACTGACTTCGATCTGACCGAGCTTTTGAGCGGGCATGGGTGTTTTCAGTCTTACCTGCATAAGATCGGTAAGTCACGGTCCCCCGATTGTCGGTTTTGCCCAGGAGAGGAGGACAATGCCTGTCACACATTTTTTGCGTGTACAAAATAGGTCAGGCTGCTGTAGGCTCTACAGGGAGACGGGAGAGCTCACCCCGGATTATATAGTTGCGGTGATGCTCGAATCGGTTGACAAATGGAACCAGGTGGCACATTATGCTCGGACAGTCCTAAAAGATAAAAGGGACTCACAGCAGCCGGGGGCGCTGGGGCTGGGGATCGCTCTTCTGGCATTTCCTCTCCCCCTCTCCCCTTCCGCTAGGAAAGGGACTCCCAGCTTGAAGGCGCCCCACGGCTTAACAAAACGAGACCTGGCCCGAAGTAATGTGTCAAACGGTTCCAGGCTGGGTTCTCAGGTTGACAGGGGAGGTGTTTAGTAGGTAGTCCAGTCGCGCATGGGAGTCCCACACTCTGTGCATAAATAGCATTCACCTCCCTACCACAAAAAAAAAATCTAATATACTTCAATAAATATTATTCCATCCTAATTATTTCTAGTTTGGCAAAAATTTTGTAACAAGCATGTAAAAACCACGAAAATCATTAAATGCTTACAGATTAAGACTTTTCCCTGAGAAAACGTTCCTGATCTCGTAAATGTAAACCGAAATTTGGGATACCATGTTTTAAAATATTTAATTTGAATTAATTGTAGGGTCATGGAAACATCATGCTTTTTATTCAAACACGCCTGGAAAATTTATACAATACTCTTATATGAAAAACTAGGTTCGCAAAAGAGAGAAATATATATTAGAATTGAAAATTTTGAACTCCAGAGTCTACTCATTGATATTTAATTTCAGAGAAATTTTGATTTTGGTCCTGCCTCGGAATCCTAACACGATTCGTTTGTTTCGTCGGTATTGGTCCCATGGTTATCTTAGCAGCGCTCATCGGCAGTTCGACCAAACTTCTGCCGCCAATTCAACGGTGTAAACTTCAATCATATTCAGAGGCCTACAAAGGTTTACCGGGACGGAGACGATATAATAGTTAGAATAGAGCCGTTAGCGTGCGATTTCACTTATCACCGATATCGTTGCCCACTGGATCATCTAGCGCTTTCCGGAGCGCACTACGAAAATGCGACCTAAATTACATTCCAATTCAGGCCGCCTCCTTGTCGTGCACTTTGGATAGTGCAGGTAAACTGACTAAAACTTTTGCATTTTTTTTTTTAACTACTATTTAGTCAGAAGTTTGCAGAGCCGGCCGCATGTTCCAGTTAAATTACAACTGATGTAAGTTAGTTTGAAGAAAAGCAATTTCAAACTAATTACTGAGTATGTGTTGCATATTACCTCTTTTCGATCATAGGCATAGTAATTCGTACGAAAAAAAACAATAAATGCTAGGAAATTCGATAAATACATATTTTGTCCGTTTTCGCTTATATCTCACAAATTTGCTGTTTGAATCATTCCTAATCCGCACTCAATTTAATTTGTTGATAATCTTCCGGTTCTTTTCCCGTAAAACTATCCTGACAGGAAACTTAACAAAATAAACAGCTTAGTGCGAATAGAATCATAAACAGAAAAAAAAAACTCTTAAAATCGTGGCCAAGCGTTTGAGCAAAGTTAGGACATTCAATCACACTATTCAATCATTTTTGCGCCACTAAATGCGAGCTCAACAAACAAAAACATCTTAAGGTATTTGCTTGATAGCCTTACCGTAGGAAATATCAAACTACAATATGTCTTACATCTAAGATTTGTACGGCATTATTCAATTGAATAATTTCATTGCTGACAGAGAAGACAAAAATCATCCACGCCAAAGAAAATAATCATAAAAGGAACGATTTTTCTATTACTTTCGTGAAAATACATGTAAAACTTTGTTTGACATTACACATTATTACCGACATCTGACAATCCTGTTCCTGGTGAGATAATAGTTATTCTGGTATGAAAGCGAAATTCTTCGTTCCATTTTTAGTCTTCTCCATTGAATGTTGCACAAAATTGATTTTTTGCTGGCCCACATTGTCTTGGGCTTCCATAAACTAACCATTCGTTGGTTGCCCAAACAATGATGCCTTGCAAGTGTAAACGAAAAATGGAAAAGAAAACTATTCAATCTTTTTGACTGAAGGTAATACAACTAAAATCTTTTCTGTGTTAAAAGTATCATTCAGTCTTGTTTTGAGAAATTACTCGTATTAATCTAGGAAGCCTAAAAATCACAAGCATAAGGGAAAATCGCATATAAGGCAGGTAAATTACCGTATTCGTCACGCCGCGTCCCAAATACTTAATACGAATATGTCTTCTGTAAAATATGGAAAAGAAAACTATTCAATCTTGTTGACTGAAGGTAGTACGACTAAAATCTTTTCTGTGTTAAAACTATCAAAAAACAGAATAGGGCCCTCTTCCATTCAGTCTCGGTTTGAGAAATTATTCGTTTTAACCTAGGAAACCTAAAATTTACAAGCATAAGGGAAAATCGCATATAAGGCAGGTAGACTACCGTATTCGTCACGCTACATCCCAAATACTCAATACTAATCTGTCTTCCGTATAGCAGATCCACTTAACGGAATTCCCTCATCATGTGATGCATTCAGCAACCGCTCTTCTTCTGCTAAGCTGCTGGAAGAAATAATATTAAAGTCCTCTAGCGATTCATAATGTTCGTCTCTTTCAGTTCCATTTAAATGTTTATATTATCAACACGATACCAGAAAGATATAAAAAAAAAATAAAGAAGAAGAAGATAGTAATTTAGTTCGCTTTGTGTTTATATGATAGGATTTAAATTCTTCAATCATGATTGTTCGTAACCATTGAATTTAATATTTTTTTTCGTTCTGGTGAACTCTACTATGAGCATAATCACGACTGCTTGCTGCGCTTCTATGCCCCACCGAAGACCCCGGCACGGCAAGCCCCCAGTGTACTGTTTGTCTACTGAAATCGCTGAAAAGCGGAGGGAGTGTCACAAGCTTCGGCGTGAGGCTCAACGGGCGCGGAACCGTGACGAGGCATGCAACCAGGTGGCAGCATATAAGTCAGCCAGGAAATGCCTTCGCAAACTGATCAACAGTAGCAAGGCTCGCTGCTGGCAAGACCTAGTGGACAATGTGAACAAGGATCCGTGGGGCCTTGGTTACAAGCTGGTCATGGGGAAACTTGGTGCCCTACGGAAGCCTTGTATACATGACGCGGAAAAGATGGACGCGATAGTGCGGGGACTCTTCCCCGCCCATTCCGTCCGTGTTGACGCTGTCCATGGTGAAACAGCAGTAGAGTGCCCACTCTTCACACAGCTGAAAATGGAGGAGGCAGTCCTCTCCTTGAAAGCGAGGAAGGCTCCCGGTCCAGATGGTGTTCCAGCTGAGGTGTTGCGGCTCGTCTATCACCATTGTCCTGATTTGCTGCTCAGCACATTCATCGCTTGCCTACGGGACGAGGTTTTCCCGGTACGATGGAAGGTGGCGAGGCTCGTACTGATCAGCAAGGGGAAGGGAAATCCCGAATCGCCGTCTGCATACCGCCCGTTATGCATGCTAGACACGGCTGGGAAAGTGCTAGAGGAACTCATCAAGGGAAGACTCACTGACGCGATTCGTGCTGCTGGGGACCTATCTCCTCGGCAGTACGGCTTTAGAGCAGGACGTTCTACCATTGATGCGATCGCAGAGGTGGTGAACGCGGTCCAAAAGGCAGAGGCATATAGTCGCACCAAGCGACGGATCGTCCTGTTGGTGACACTCGACGTCAGGAATGCCTTCAACTCCGCTAGATGGGTGGATATTCTGGACACGCTGGAAAACTCTTTTCAAGTTCCAGAATATCTAATGCGGCTTTTGAGGAACTACCTAAAGGACCGAAGCCTGCTCTACGACACGACACAGGGCCAACGAAGGATGGAAATTACATCGGGTGTTGCTCAGGTATCTATCCTTGGTCCGGACCAGTGGAACGTGTCTTACGACGGGCTACTGAGACTTGAGATGCCAGATGAGTCGCGCTTGGTCGGCTATGCGGATGATGTTGCGGCTCTGGTCGCCGGACGCACCGTTGAACAAGCGCAACTTAGGCTAGGTATGCTAATGCACCGAGTGAGGGACTGGATGACTGCTCGCGGGCTCAGTTTAGCACTGGAGAAAACCGAAGTGGTCATCTTGACAAAAAAGAGAATCCCTAGAGTAAGGGTGATCAGTATTGGAGATATACAGATCGAATCGAAGCCAGCGGTGAAGTACCTGGGGCTACTGATCGACTCGAAGATGAGTTTCTCTGAGCAAATCAGGCCAACGGCTGAGAAGGCTGCTTCGGGAATATCGGCCCTAAGTCGACTTATGGCCAACGTAGGGGGACCCAGCCCATCAAGAAGACGCCTCTTGATGAGTGCTGTAGGGTCAGTGCTACTGTACGGAGCAGAGGTATGGGGCGACTCTCTCAGCAAGGAGGTATACCGAAAACGATTGGCACAGGTACAGAGAAGAGGAGCACTGAGAATTGCATCTTCGTATCCAACAGTCTCCGACTCGGCGGTGAGAGTGATTGCAGGCGTGATACCTGTCGCCCTCCTTGCTAGAGAGCGCCGCGCTATTTACCTGCGCCGAAACGAGGATGCGAGGGAGATGGTTGTCCGCGAGGAGAGACAACGCTCGCTCAACGATTGGCAGCAGTCTTGGAGGAATTGCACGAAGGGAAGGTGGACTGCGCGCCTCATCCCGGACGTGAGACCGTGGCTAAATCGAAGGCATGGTGAGACTGACTTCTATCTGACCCAGCTTTTGAGCGGGCATGGGTGTTTTCAGTCTTACCTGCACAAGATCGGTAAGTCACGGTCTCCCGATTGTCGGTTTTGCCCAGGAGAGGAGGACAATGCCTGGCACACATTTTTTGCGTGTACAAAATGGGTCAGGCTGCGAAGGGAACTCTACAGGGAGACGGGAGAGCTCACCCCGGATTATATAGTTGCGGTGATGCTCGAATCGGTTGACAAATGGAACCAGGTGGCACATTATGCTCGGTCAGTCCTAAAATTTAAAAGGGACCCACAGCAGCCGGAGGCGCTGGGGCTGGGGGATCGCTTTTCTGGCATTTCCTCTTCCCCTCTCCCCTCCCGCTAGGAAAGGGACTCCCCAGCTTGAAGGCGCCCCACGGCGTAACAAAACGAGACCTGGCCCGAAGTAATGTGTCAAACGGTTCCAGGCTAGGTTCTCAGATTGACAGGGGAGGTGTTTAGTGGGTAGTCCAAGGGTATCCTCCATGGGAGTCCCACACTGCCAGACTCGGCGGGCGTAAATGCCTTCACCTCCCTACCACAAAAAAAAAATATTTTTTTTCGTTTAACAGCTGTAATCCATTTAACACCGAGATTTTACAAACGAAAAGTTCTGAGAGAATCGAGTACTTTGCATAAGCGGTTTCGGTGTGTCGCAGGCTTTTACAAAGTAAAAATATTTCTTAAGTTCAATAAATACAAAGGCTTACTATCAAATGAAGCGAACGTATTGATTCGATCGGTCAAATTTTGGTTCATATTCTTCTAATTGTGATATACTCGTACGAGGCCTTTCTGAGAAGTAACCGACGTGCGTTCAAATCACCGCGTTGGGGTTACTTTTGTCATTCAGCTATATCAAAACCCATCAAAGAAGTCCTGAAGCTCAGAATTCGGAATGGGGCTTAGCGCACTTGTGGTAGCGGTTTGAATTGTCTCGATATGTTAGCGCTGGCAGATCGACATCACTTTCAGCGTTACAGCGGATCATTAGTTTTTCTGAATAAGAATTTTTTCAATTAGATTTATTTTTTTGGTATATACTTTGTAACATATTTTGCTACTGGCCTTTAGGTCACGTTCTTGAAGACAATCCTTCATGTCAGGTGTGACTACAGTCTTGTAAGAACCGAGGCAGATCACAGGCAGCAGATTCTACCCTAAAAATTGCGTTAATTTATTTCTAGAATAGTTTCAAAATACGCTCCATAACTCGTGGGTTTTAGTTTTTCTCGCATGTTATTGCTCATTCTCTGAGCTTATTGAGAGTGCCTGCGCCTAGCGGTGTCTTCGGGTTACAGGAACCCCTCTTCTAGTGGGAAGAGAGGGGGAAGAGATTGCTAGAAAAGAAACCTTCCCCTCTTCCAAGCCTCCAGACACTGCAGTATACCCTTTTTATATTTCAGGACTGCCCGAACATAATGTGCCATACGATTTCACTTCTCAACATATCTAAGCATCTCTCTAATTATAATCTCCAGAGAGCCTCTAAAATCAATGCAGAGGTCCCGACGCTGTTTATCCTATCTTTTGCAGTAAAAAAATATTTGTCAGGCGTTTTCTACTCTCCTGTTCAAAATACGCAGCCGGGAGGTAATGATTTACCAATCTTTTAAGACCAAAAACATACATGGTCACTTAACAGCTGGGTCAGATAAAAGAGAGTATCAATATGCCTCTGATTGAACCACAGCTGCAGGTCAGAGATTAAGTCCGGTTCATCTTCCCTTTGTTCCACTCTCCCAGGACTGTTGCCAATCGTTGAGAGAGCGCTGCGTCTCTTCCTTACCGACCGCCTCCTTGTCGTCTTCATTTCTACATGGGTACATATTTCTGTGCTCTCTCTTAAGGAGAGCAATAGGCATCACCCCTGTGATCTGCAACACTGCTCGCCCAGGCCTATTCGATACGCAATTGCAATCCGCAGCGCTCCTTTTCTCTGCACCTGTGCCAACCGCGGTCGGTGTAGCTCCTTACTGAGAGCGCCTCCACAAGTTCTAATCCATGGAGCAGTATAAACTGCACGACACTCATCAGGAGGCGGGATCCCCTATGTCGGCTATAAGCCGAGTGAGTTCAATTATACGCACCACAGCCCTATCAGCTGTTGCCCTGATTTGCTCGGAAAAGCTCATAGTCGAATCTATCAATACGTCTAGGTATTTTGCCGCTGGTTTCGGTTCGATCAGCATTTCCCCGATGCTGATAGCCGTTACTCTGGAGATTCTCTTCTTTTTGTTCGTTCTTTGGCATTAAAGTTGCATATAAAACTTCAATTGTCGCACTTTTAATGGTTCTGCGCATCAAAAAGCATTTTAAATCATATTTATTCAGCTGAAGTGATCTATTAACCATACTTCTTTTGTTGTAGATGGGCGTATTGAAATATATTCATTTGGTGCATACGTGTTATGCCTCAGAAAAGTGTTCGTTATATTTTCTGTCAATGCATCCTTCAAGTACTCCTGTTAAAGAATTATCAGGAAAGACGTTGTGAAAATGAATGACGTTTGAATTTTTGCGATTCTATCATCTACAACACTCCCATTTCATACGAGTGTGATATAAAACATATCTTCGCTTCTTCGAAATCTTTCGTGCGTTATGCAATAAATTCTACTGGTACCAAGAAAACTTCATGTTAAATGTCTTCTAAACTCTAATTGGTCGAAACTTTTCTCGTTAGCCAAGACACGTAGGCGCCGAGCATTGAATATGCACAGATCTAGCAAACATGTGAAAATAGCCCACCAGCACTTTTTTCCTCGAATACACACGCGATACAATAACCCAGAGAGAATAGATACGAAATATATCGCGAAAATTGAGGCACCTTATGATGTGGCGTGAAGTTGGCCTGTTATCAGCTGTTGATTTGAATTTCAAATAAATTTGACGTGAGGTCTCCCACCAATTTTACTATCTTAAACTAAATCAATTTTTCCATGCGGGTATTCTAACTTAAACGATATAAAAGATTGATCATGACTTGCCCTACGAAGGATAGGTCCCTAAAATGCTTCCTATAGCTGTTTTTAGAATCCCACCCACATCACTATATTTTTCGTTTCCTAACACGAAAACACTCGCGATCCCTGGCAAACTTTTCAGTTTATTAAATTATCACTTTTGCAACGCTTTTGCACTACATTCAACATGGCTTATTTAAAAAATTGTTTTGTGCACAATTTCAAATTCAACTTGATTAGATGTTTGCCATCATTTGTTGAATTTTCATGAATCATATGTTTTCAATTATATGGTTGATATTTTGTTGACAATTCGGGGTTTTAAGTATAAGAGGAGTGAGATTTTCGTGAGAGCAAATAGAGAGCCACTTGAGTGTGTCGATGCTCTAGCGGCATGAAAGACGGGGGAATTTCAATTCGTATGGGATAGGAAGGCATGTATGTAGCAATAAAGCTTCACACACGTACGGATGAAAATAAGCTCATTTCGCATCCATTACTTTATACGTCTTTGGGACCCATTCACTTCGTCTACACTACCCATGCCCTCATTGTAATTTTTAAATAAGTGGCTGATATTCACGTTCAGCTTATGCCTGTTTGTCAAACACTAGATTTTATTTTCCTGAAGGGTTCAATAGTATTGAAGTTAGAAGTAATATTGCTGTACATACGCCATTATCCGTCTATCTGATAAGCAGTGGTTCGTTGTTTTTTTTTACCAAACATAAAAGCGTACTGACCCCTGCAGACTTTTTCATGCCATATACAACTCGTAAAGGATATTTCATCGTAAGATTTTCACGTATTGCCCCAGTTGCTCTAAGACCTGATCTTTACAACTCATTCAATAAATCACAGCTGGTGAAGAAGTTGTCAAAGTACACAATATTCTCTTCTGGAACTAGCAGCATTTTTGCAATATTTTCGTGAAAAACGCCATTGTTGATGTCAAGGCTCTTTGCAGTTTAATGAATACAGAAATCCCGGGTTTTGTTTTGACTAAATCGAATTGTTTTTATTTTCACTTAAACGATATTGAAATGTTACAAGTTAAACGACATTGAAATGTTACAAGTTAAACGATTTTATTTTACTTCGATTGCAACTCACTCACTGCGATACGAATGTCCAACTAACTAAAATAATTGTCCACCACGCCAAAATTAAATGATGCTGAATTTGTGGGCTCATGATATGTATCCGAATCCAAACATTCGAATACATCTCATGTGCACACGGTGCAAATTATAAAATTGTCCACCACGCCAAAATTAAACGATGCTGAATCTGTGTGCATATGAAATGTATCCGAATTTAAACATTCGAATACATTTCATGTGCACACGGTGCAAATTTCAATCAAGGCGACACACTGTGGGAACATTCATGTGCCCATGAAATGGATCCGAAACCAAACTATTCGGATACAGCTCATGTGCACATGATGAAAAGATTAAATTTTCATGTGCACATGAAATGAATCCGAATCCAAACATTCGGATACATTTCATGCGCACATGACTACTTACGATGCAAAGTCTTAATAGGGCGTGCAGCTTGCCTTCCCAACAAATTGCTGATGGTGCGTTTGTCTGGGAAAACAAGCTCCCGAGTTGAAAACATTCCATAAGCATCTACTTGGATATGTTGTCGCCTGAAGAAATAAATTGGCGGGTGACATTGTATGATTATGTAATTTTGCTTCACGTCTACCCCCCCGTTGAACGCTCCGGTCAACCTCTTCTAGGGTGTGCGGCAGTCCGTGTCGTCTAGGTAGTGGTACTGGTGGTCTGGAGCGGGCGTGGTACTGCCACTTGTAGGATCTACAAACGAGGTAGCCGATCAGTAGACCCAATACGGTGATACTCAGGTAGCCGATGGCATATTGATGGACGTCATGCGTGCTTATCTGATTGGTCCAGGTAAGATCTTGTGCCTGGCCTTGCCTTCGTACCTCCTCGATTTCAGATGTGTTGAACTGACTGGAGATGTTGAGCCCATGGAAAACTTCTGGTCCTCCAAGTTCTAGACCAGAGTAGATCGCAGTACGTGACACACGTACCTGGCTTTCGTATACGCGATGACCCTGGATGGTTGCAGGATCGGACTTAAGAATGCAGTCCGGTTCCAACTTGAGTGTGCCGGAGTCCTGTAGCGTCAGCGTGGAGGTGTCTCCGCTACACACGATGTGAGCAACGGTCTGGCTAGTCTCCGCCACACACGATGTGAGCAACGGTCTGGCTAGTGAGCGCATAAATCCACGCATTTGAATGTGGGATGTTGGACCAGGCGAATGAAGTGGGCATATCAATTACGCAATTCCCTTCAGTAATAGAACTTCGCATCTGCTTACGTTGGATTCTTTGCGTACAAAGGATGAGACTGCCGGCAGATGTGAATGTTCGGTTTCATCGGTATGCAGGAAGCGTATTCCAATTCGAATAGCGGATAGTAGAGGTCACGATGCGGAGTAACGATCAAATACCGCGATGTTGGTAGTAAGGCGGTCAGGTGGTTGTGCTTCACCATTGGTATCGGAAGGAGCCTGTAGAGCTCGAACGTCACTGCAGCTACCAGTGGAAATTTCAGCTCAAAGACGACGAAACCTGCAATCACCTTGGCCCGGATTGAAGTTATTTGGAATAGTTGTAGAAAGTTTTCCCGATCTATGAGCTGGTTCTCGAGCAAGTGTTCCCTGATGTTGGTCAATTCCGCACTTAATTGTTGTTGTGATAAAAGCAACGCGATGAAATGCCCAAGCTGGGTATCTGCTACAACATTTGTAAGAGAAGATTGAATTCTCTGCAGGTTGATGGTGATGAGCGTCATTTGAAATGCCAATATTGTGATCAGATCCAGCACCTGGTTCTGACTTCCTTCCATGTGGGGAGCCTTGACGTCATTGGATAATCGAGCCAGCTCCTGCTCTATAGCCATAAACCTTTTGTGCACCATCTTCTCGCTTTTACCAAGAATGTTCAGCGCCGAATCTATGATTGAGGTCTGCAGTGAATGCAACTTCTCTTGCCTTCCTCACATTATTTTTAGGATCTGCGCCATCCGATTGGCGTAATCATCACCCAGAATACCAAACAACGATCGGGCGAGACCACCTACTGCATTTATAGCGCCCCTCTTAGCTCTGACTCGCAGGATTTTGTTGATGTTGGAGAACTCTTGATCGAAATGTTGGAGATGATCTATGAGATGCATGCAATTTGTTGACGGAGTTCCCTTCTCACACAACTGCTGTAACAGTCGCGATCTCGAATTAAGGATTTCCTCCACCTCGACCACCAGCGTATGCAGCTCTTCATATGTGAGAGTCGCCGACGAAGTGCTTCGGTGGAGTAAAGTTTTGGCTGACTTAACAGCTTCCTCCCACGATCTGCCAAAGTGGGGTGCGCGCGGCGGAATAAAGTGGAAATCGATTCCTCGGGCACTGCATGAAGTTGTTACCACGTGTTGCGCTTCGTTTGAGTAGAGCGATAATGACAATTACGAGAGTTGGTTGTGTGCCCATACAAAGTTGGTGGCGTTGCTGCAATGTAGATTTCTGCACTAGCCTCACGTTCCGATGAATCGCTTCAGTTAACCGATAAATGCTTCAGCACGATCGATCGATCGATCGATCGCTCACCCATTCCATGTGGATCGCTTTAGTGACGAAACAGCATAAAATGGCTAAGTAGCCTAGGGTATCCCTTATTTTTCGAAAAAAAAAAAATTAAATGCATACCCCCTAAATTTGTTGCACATCTAATAAAATGCTCCCAAAATAAACATTAGCTCAATCTATGAACGGGAACCCGTGCCGACTTGAAACATAAGCTTGTTCATACAAGCTGCTAGGGACGATCTGCGCGTGCTGCGTAATTAGTTAGCATATTAACAGTTTTTAGTTAGCATATTAACAGTTATTTTTGTATGTGAGACGTATTTGGTTGGTTTTATATAATGGCGATTGAATTACGAGTGCTAAAAAGGGCATTTTCTTAGTGGGTGATATAAAACATCAGATAACAGGTGCGAAATTGCTTTCAAACAGCCAAGTTTCAGCCGTTTTGTTCTATAATATTCGCGAAGTGAAATTTGAAGTAAACGAAAGTGCTAATCTTGTGATTCGCGAGTGCATTATCTTCTGGGACAAAGCTAGAATACCTACACGATCGGTACCTGACTGTGTAAAGAAGCTAGTAGAACTGTACCAAGTTTGGCGTGATCTACTAAAAAATTCTAAGAGAAGCCACGAAATTCACAAACGTCGTGAGCAGAATTTTCAAAGTGACTTGGACAATTTGTTTGATATCGCACATGCCGATGCTCTTCAAATTATAAAAATAGAAGAAGACAAAATATTTTTACAGCAACAGAGAGAACCAGGGCCACAGCCACAGCCCTGATGGCTGTCTAGCAGAAGTGGACAAAAAATTATCAGAAAAAGAAGAGAGAGCCCTCCAAAGAAAGAGACATGAAGAAAAACGAAGATTGAAAAACGTGTCTATCGCTGGACCTTCGTCCGCATGTGATTCGCTGATTCAAAGCCCCACGTCTTCCTCCCATTGTTTATCTGGTGGTTCTACTGACAGTTTTACATAAAGTTTTTCCCGATGAACCCGCACCGACACCGACGGCATCGACTCTGTAGTCTCAAGTGACTACTGTTAAAAGAAGCCGGAAGGACTTTATTTCACCCAAGTTAGTTGCGGCCTTAGATAGGTGTCATTTAAGCACACGAGATTCGCTTTACATCCTTCAGGCTGTAATAGATGCATTGCGTCTAAACATTGATGACTATCCCGTAAATAAAACTTCAATTCAACGAATTCGAACGCAGACTCGAAAGGTTTTAGCTGAGGGAATAAAAACGGATTTCTAAAACAATATTCCTGAAATTGCGACTATCCACTGGGATGGCAAATTGTTATCTGCCTTAGACGTAAAAAGTTCAAAGGAAGAACAACTACCGATTGTTATTACTTATGGTGACAAAAACCAACTTCTTGCGGTACCAAAATTAGATAATTCATCCGGAAGAGAACAAGCCCTAGCTTTTTCAAACGCTCTTCAGAATTGGCATCTCAATGACAAAATACAGATAATGTGCTGCGACACAACGGCTTCAAATACAGGCCGATTTAATGGTGCTTGTACAATATTGGAACAAAAATTGGAAAGAGAGCTGTTACTCTTTGCCTGTCGCCATCATGTCTACGAACTTGTTCTGAAAAGCGTATTTGAAGCTAAAATTCACCAAGTCACCAGTAGCCCCGATATTCCACTCTTTAAAAAAATTTAAAGATAACTGGAAAAATGTTGATCCAAGTGCATTTCAAACCAGCCCAGATTTTATAAAAAAAAACATCTGACTGATACTGACCGTAATCATCTGATTGAGTTTTACTGGAAGGAGGAGGAAAGATATTGTGCGAAATGACTACCGTGAACTGATTGAACTTTCTTTGGTGTATCTGGGAGGCGAAAGTGAACACAAATTAAAAATTAAGCCCTCTAGTGCCATGCACCAAGCACGATGGATGGCAAGGGCTATTTACGCTTTGAAAATGTGTTTGCTACAATACCAATTAAAAATCAGCGTCAAGGATAAGCGGGCATTACAAAATGTTTATTTATTCATCGCGACGTCCTATGTAAAACCATCGCTTCAGTGTAATATGGCAGTAAAAGCTCCAAATCAAGACTTGTGTTTTTTGAAGACACTGAAGAAGTTCGAAGCGAACGATGAAGCAATTTCAAAAGTAGCTTTAGCCAAGTTTTCTCAACACGTGATATTTGATGGATGAAGTTTCCATCTTAGCACTTTTTGGCAACGAGGTTGTTACGTTAAAAAATGATGGGCGCTACGCCGCAACAAGCGATTTCGGTTGGGGGCCTTGGGGTCCCGACTAGCGGGGTAGATTGCCCCCAGGAGCCAATTGACGAGCTTGTGGGTCCCCGGAATGGTCCTCCTAACACCACTAACTTACACCAGTATAATCACTGACATAAAACACAAAGAAAACCCTGAAGAGACCTAACGCGGATTGAGGTCCTAGACGGGAGGATCCTTGCACACTCCAGACCAAAGCTAAGCCTCCGGTCAACACTGCGCGCTCCAAGTGCAAAAGCACTGCTGTAACACTTGCACGATACAAAATTTTATCTTAAAAATTCTAATTCTGGTTCAAAGTGATTAATGCAATTAATATTCCACAGTAATTTTATACAAAAATTAATATTCAAAAGGATTTATCAAAATTTAACACTAACACTATGTTGGGGGCCCCGCCGATGATCGAAGTCCTCGCATTTCCACTCAATCTCCTGTTCCAATTTAATTCTTCGGTTGTCTCGAGCAGTTCTTCTTTTTTCTTCTCCTAATGGGTTGATATCTTATTTGATGAATCCCAGATGTGCACGGTATTTGCTTTCTCCTCTTGAGAATAGGTTTTTCGCTGCCTTCGGTTTGATAAACGTACTTCGTTGGCCAGATATCCGTGAAAAAAGAGACCGTTTTCATCGTCGCTGGCTCTTTTATCCACTTGGCTCAACGGCTCTTTTACTTGAGTTGAAGAACCCAAGTTCAAGGCCACAACATTCATCGGCTGCTCAACCTTGCAGCGTTTATCTCGGGCGCAAACCCAGTTTTTTACTTGGTGGCCATCTTCCTTTCGCGCACTGTACTGTATTATCAATAACAACCTTACCGATTGTTTTGATTGAAATGTCAGTTGTGTTGTGTTGTGATTACAACTTTTGCTTCATCGATACCATCGCTGTACTCGACGACATCACCGTTCTTGCAAAAGCGCCAACATCTTAAATTGACAAAATCACGTGGCTTAACCGTCCCGCCGCCACCACCCACTGTTGCTTGATAGGGAGTGTCGCAGTATGTATTGATTTTACGAACTAGTCTTGACTCTAATAAAGTCGGGTTCCATTTAGATACGTCTTCGATTTTATAGAATAATTCTGGTAGTCGATAGATTTCCCCTAGTTTATCTCTGCTTGTACTTCTTAATGTGTCACCTTATGCTGTTACCTTTTCGACCTTCCAATTGCTAGACTCCAATAGCTCATAGGCTTTTCGAACGCACGCAATGCCCATTTTTCGATACTCGTCATCCTGTTGCTCTTCTTCGTCGCTGTTGTGTCCCGACTCGTAAGGACGTGTAAATTGAATAGTGAAGCACTTGCGTTTTGAGGGCATTATAAATATTATCGCCAGAAACCATCACACCAATAATCCACAAGAGCGATATAAAAATCATATCAAAGGCTGCATATAGGCAGAAAAACCGCCGCACCACCGATATTCTGCCATCGTGCATATAACCAGCTACAAATTCCTCCGTAATAAAATTAATGGAATGCGATCGTCCACTGTTTAAAGTCGAGGGATGGCTTCTTATCGATATTGTACTGATATTTTCATAGATGGATTGTGCTGCGGCCCTTATCTTGTCATTGTTTCTCATCATTTCTTTTGCATTCGCATGTCAATCAATGATGCACTCTCAGCAACCGAGTTGAAATTGTAAAAAAGAATATATTGTGTTCGGATATTGGTTTTAGTATCACTTTCAGCTTGATGTTTATATTTTTCATTTGATTTTTTAAGTTTGTTTATAACACCGAATCAATGTTGCACTGATGGAAATATCTTGATTTGGAATCCGGACGTCAAGCACTAACACTTTTTCATGACTTTATCGACTGCGATATAATTTACATACTGATTTCGATGTTGTTACGACAATTCAATCCAATAAGATTCAATTAAAATATCATTTCTTCCAAGGACCATAACAGAAAAGACAACTGCTGACTTTGTTTTGTTTGACACTCAGGTACGTTGCATTTGCATACGTATTCTTCTTTTTCCAAGCGGAATTTAGGTATTAAGTATTAAGCAATACTTAGTACCTAACATTACTTAATGCTAATGATTTACATCGTTTATCCTAACCTTACTTTAACCCTTTCCACCCGTACTTCAGCGCGTGGAGTGGTCCCTTGGTAATCTTCCGAAAAAAATGTTGGAGGGCAAGGAATCCTTCCCTTCTAGGAATGGTTTCGGGGTTTAATTTATATTTCGTAACAAGGTAGATGATTAAGTGAAAATGAAAATGGTTTCTAAATTGGAATATAAAAAGCCATACGATCATGCAAAGAAGTATATTCCATCAAAACAAGAAATGTCAAACTCTCTATATTCCAAATGCTTGGATGATTTCGTGTCAACAAACAGTAAAAATTTGTTTTCGCGCTTTTACATTGACTTTAGTTTCCTGGGTTTTCCCGTTTCATTATGGAACGAAAATGAAGCCTATTTATAGGCTAAAACTAAAATCTCAACTTTAAGGGCTGTAAATGGTACGGCAGAAAGAGCAGCAGCAGAGCAGAGCTGATGCAAGATTTTCACGGCTTAGTAACGGCGGACGAAGATCAGAAACAATTTCTCTTGTGTTGTGTCCAGGAGCACAGAAAATTCTATCCTGATTGTAAAAAAGCTACTTTGAAAAGTAAATACCCCAAATAATCCTTCTGGGGACGGGTACGCAAGTGCTCGGTAGATTTTCCATAATTTGAGAGAATAGTCGATGCCTTACTCTAACACATGAAATGCATTGTCGCACAATTGATCTCGCTAGCTGCTTCCTTCTTATTGGCCAAAAACGTTGTCTCGTAGTGGTGAGCACGGCCTACGCCCCAAGATAGCAGTTGACGCGGTGAAAGTCCATCATCAATAGCTTGGCGAATGGGTGTTTAACGGCAGCAGCATCGGGTGCTTGGCTTCGAAAGAAAGCCTGCCCCATCAAGGGACTGTTTTTGTTGATCTGCTTCGCTAAACTAGTGTACTATATTTCTTCGCAGAAGCCGTCTTGCTGGATGTACTTGATAATGACCCCGAGGGCGCTCGAAAGCCCTCGACTCATGAGGGCCCTGCACCGCGGGTAGAGGTTCTGAGAAGCTGGTTTGCAATAACCGACCAACCGTAACACGTAGGCGACTATTCGTTGCAACCTTCTGAAGGAGTTCACATGTGGGATTCCATGAATAAAATGCATGTCCGCCTTTATTGTTGCCACCATTGTCACTTTGGTTTGCCTCTTCTTCACATCGCAGGATGTCTCTTGTATTCGGGAGGCCACGTTGATTCAGCTTCACTCAAAAAGGGTGGTCCTTGTAACCACATGTCACAGCTACTCAATTCACTTGGCGCTATACCCCGTGATAGAATGTCGGCTTGTTTCCGGAACTAACGTGGCGCCATTGGTTTGGGCTCGAGAGCGTTTGAATGACTGAAACCTCGATTAGCAACGAATGTGGTGTCAGACGATGCTGTTGAATTGACCCAAGCGAGGACGATTTGAGCATCAGTCCAGAAGATCTGAAAAACATTTTGCAGATTTAGCGCAATTTTGACTCGCTCGGTCAGCTCAGCTCCCAGTTTGGCAGTACACGAATCCAGGCGTGGTATAATCCACCGTTTTGATCGGGGTGTAATGGTTTTCCGTCTACGTCCGCTCGAACGAAATCGGAACCGACCTCTCATCGGTTCTAGACGTGAAGTCTGAGTGGTGCCAACGAATGGTACCAACCGGTCAACCAGTTCGTGCACCCGTAGTCCATTTCGCGGTGGTTGCTTGTCGGCCAGCTAGCTTGGGGAGGATTTCAGTCGCAGGTCTTTAAAATGGATAACGCTCAATTACGTGTTTCAGCCACCATTAAGTGCCCGTTTCAAACGCGTCGAAAATTCAAACATACGGAAGCGACACCTATCTCTACGGTATTCCGTATTCCGTATTCCTTCCATTCTCTCAGTCAACAGCAAAAAACTAAATAACCGTACCGAAAAATATACTACGTTAATTCAATCCCGTTCGTTCTCACTCCCACTGGAAAAAAGAAGGGCAGGGTAGAAAGGAAAGTCGTGTTACTCATTAGCAATCCATGTTATTATATATTTTAAATTTCATTTTCTTCCCTACGTAGATGCATTCTAATCTACTTAACAATGTGGTGCTGATTTTTTATTAAGATTTTTTTTGTTATGGCCAAACTTATAAATAATTTAATTATAACTAATTCATGTGGTTTTTTTTTTGTTTTTTTCTATGCCAGCATGTTAGATCATTAAATGTAAATTAAATATTCATGAAATATGATAAGGATTCATGCTGTTTGCATTCGGTTGGGATATTCTTTTTCATTGTCTTATTTAGGAATACGTTATATTTTAAAAACTAAGTATTTAAGATTAATACAAGCGTTGTTTTCGTACTAATTCTCGAAATCTAATTGTAAATTATATTACGACGACGAATAATTTTTTTACTACTTTGAACTTTTATATAGTATCATGCTAATTTGATTAAGTTTAAACATTGGATGAATTTTAAAATTTCATTTCTGAAGTGCTCAACCATATTTAATCATGAAAAAATAATTGTACAATTATTTAACAGAAAAAAATTGTAGCGTGCATTTTGACTAGCATAGAGAGTAAATATTTCAATGTTCGAAAAAAGGTTCGAAATTTAAAAATTGAAGAATGGAGAGTATGTGTTGACAATGAATTCAATATTTGAATGCTCTATTCGGAGCTATCTAATTAGCAGTAGAGGGCATGGAAGTAATTTTATATATTTCACACACCATTTTTGTATCTAGGAAATTCCCAACACACTCTATTTAAAGATTTGTAAATGGAATCATTTAATAGGTTTGACTTTTAACATGAAATTAAGATTGAACTATTCCCCTTTTACATTATGCTTAAGACTATTAGAATCTTTGCTTGATCTTCGGAAGTATTGTAAAACTTTCCGTTTGAAAAATAATTTCAACACATCGGTTGAAATTAGCGTATGTTACTGTACCTTAGCAGTTACCATAAAAAGGGTCTTGGTGGCTTTGATTCTGCAGTTGTATCAAGGAAATTGCCTTTATATAAGTATGTATAATAAAGTATAAATTAGTCCTCATTATAAGTGCTCTTTACTTTTTAAGTATTTACTAGAGGATTATGTAGATTATTTCTGCGAAAGAAAATAATCCTAAAGCTCAAGCATTTAAACCAGTCATATTCATATGTTACGCATGGTTTCTTCCTTGTTTCACAGTTGCTTCTGATTTTCACTTTCCGTGTGCTCTTACTAAGTTGGGCGAGGATACTCACTTTGCTTCCATGATGATGCACCGGACCAACTATTGAAATTCGATATATCTCCCTGAGTTGTAAATTCATTTTTAAGATTCGATATTTTCACCGAACTATCACTGTTATCATAATTCAATGGAACTTCGGATGGATGCGATTGGCAGGATGGTCATTTTGTTTTAGATATTGTATAGTTTTCTCCATCAGCTCGGAAACAAATGTAAAATTCCAGCTTTTTCGAGGATGGAGGTAGAGAAATTTTAAAGCTGATATGCATAAAATATCCTGTTGACTTTTCCAATCGTCACAAGTAGCTCGCACCACAACCTCTTTATGAAAGCTTAAGTTTGTCACTTTCACGGTTCCCACAATAATCGATTCATTCTCACGTACAATAACATTCCCCAACGATACGTTGAGCTCATCAATGCGCTTCCTGAATTGAACATAATCAGATGCAGGTTGTAGGAAATCAATAGTCCATTGTTCTGACGGGTGTGGGCTGACTAGTCCTTGAGTGATTTGTGCAAGAAACTTAATGCTCCATAGTGATGGTACAATTGAGGGCTCTTGTAGTGAATAAATGAGTTTCAAAGTCCGTGAAGGACTGCAGCGATGGTCTGCTGCCCCGGCAGAAGAAGATGGAGGTATCTGCCGAGAATGCCCTCGTCCGGAGACGCGTGAATGCGCTGGCAGGCTAGCATTGCGGTGTCGTGGGGCGGGTTCGTTTCCCCGTCACGAGGACTCACTACAAAAAAATTTCGCATTCACGAATTGCTTTCAGATCAAAAAGGCGACCAAAGTCGCAAAGTTGTAGATAACCTCACCGAAGGAGATGTACTTGTTACAAGAACAAGTGAAACCTGAGAAGAAAGGCGAGCTTGGGGTGACCTCGTCGTTACCCAACGAAGTTCATGGCCCACAAATGAAAGAGGGGCAACCGGGTGGTGGTGGAGCCCCTTCATACCCACCCAACCGGAATAAATCCATTGATAGCTTGTTGAAGTGGCCAGGTATTCCTCTTCTGAGTGGAAAACCCATCAGAAGGGGAGTACCCCGGTGACCAATTTATGTCATAGAATTATACAATTGAATTGCATAAATCTATGCCATAAAAAGGCACTCTGCTTGGGCCACTCAACCCATTACGTCACCTGAAACAAAAGAAGGAATTAGGTTGTACCCGGCGGCTGGCTCATGTTTTGGGATGGAAGCCTGCCACCGTACCGGGTCCTATACCCGATTAGAAATGGAGGAAAGGAAAGACCCTCGGGTACGTGATTACTTCATTTTTATTTTATATAGCATCCCATAAATTTTCAATTTTTACAGTAATTTAGCTATTTCCAAAAAAACTAAAATTTAATAATTATTTTGTTAAATTAGAAAGGTAAACCACAAAAAAAAAAAATCTAACGCAAAAAAATTTAAATGGACTTCTGAGTGGATTAATTTAGAAAAAAAAGAATTTAAACGCAAATATAAAAACGTATACAAAAAAAATGTAAAAAAAGTAGATATGAATAACAAAATTAGGCAAGCAAAGGGTACTTACCCACATGTCCGTCGAGCGCTCGATGGGTGCAGGTATCCCCTGTTAAATTCGGGAAAATCCAAAAACAAAACCTTCCTCGATTCACAAGCCAAGGAATAACAAAGATCACTAATCACTAAGACCGTCCATGCAAAAATAAATACTAATAAATCCGGCAACTTATTGAAGCGCTTCCTTTATTCACTTCCGGATGTTTCAACGACAGCAGTCACCCAGTTGGCTCAGAACAATTTTCCATTCGTCGCTCCTCTCAGTCCACTCCAAATCGGATTTTTGTTTTTCTTTTGTCCGCAAAGCGGCAGATAATCAAAAATGACCCATAGGACCAAAAAAAATCAAAAATGAACGCAAAGACTTCTCGCTCTTGCAGCACGGCCACCACGGTCTCGCTAGCCACTGTCAATGCCTAATTTCACTTTACTATCTTCAAGGGTTATTGTAAAAGCGTGGAGTTGTATTTAATGCAATTTCAAGAAACCAAATTACTCTCCTTTTCACATTCGCATTTGTATTTTGTTACTTCGATAGTCACGGCGAAACCCCGCAACAATTTCACTCGTTCTCAATCACTTTCCGCTTGTTTTCACGTTCCCGCTTTAGTCACTGCCCTCGCGGCTCAATTAATTTGAATTATAGAAACACCAGTGAATTTTATTCCACCGTGCACACTCAGCACTTGAGACCCCAAAAATGACAATCGAACGACTCAATCCTCTTCCACAAGTTTTCTTTCGCAAATCCTAGATTTCACCCCGTGGCAATACACGATTTGCTCCAAAAGTTTAATTCCTGCTATTGATTTGTTGACCGCACAAACTTGAATGCGACAAGCGGATTTTTCCATCTCATTCGATCAAGCGCGAGCACTCTTCCCACGTGGCCATTTGTCAACACTTTACAACTGATTTGGTTGCAGCACAACTTAATTCCCCTATCTACGACCAAAACAAACAATTGCGAAATGCGCGACTCTCTGATCCTTTTACAATATTTACGACTTGTTAGCCAATTGTTGCGCAAAAGTATGTGCTTGAATGGTGACACCAAAAGTATGTGCTTGAATGGTGACACCAAAACACCCAACCAACAATAAAAGATATTGTTGAAGACCAGTCCGCCACTCTTAGGTGCATGAAAAGAACTTCGCGCACTCGTATTCAATGTGACACCCGCAGCGTGTACCGCATGCGCTCCCGACGCCGCCTGTTT
This sequence comes from Odontomyia ornata, assembly GCA_963969285.1. NCBI lineage: Eukaryota > Metazoa > Arthropoda > Insecta > Diptera > Stratiomyidae > Odontomyia > Odontomyia ornata. The sequence goes on along the minus strand of OZ017743.1, from coordinate 58,503,294 downwards.
TTTGCACGGCGTTTACAATTGCAGTTGCGTATAACGGATAATTAAAACCAACATTGCTTTTATCGATAAATTTCTGCACCGACCAACATTTATTTCGAGTGATTCGAAAACAGCCGCATGATCAATTATTTTGTCAGAAATCGATTGTCAGATTTTCTTTAGCTCTAACATCACATACAGTAGCTAAGCCAATCACACACAATTTCAAGTTATTACAAACGAAAATCCATCTTAAACCGCGTTTTAGCCTAATAATACCGTCGTGCATGTCAATCGTGGCCCCTCTCTTTCTCACGGCGTCCGCGCTGGTTGGCGATTTCAAGCAGACCGTTAGCTAACACTTAGCTTGAATCGCTTCGCGACTAGCGTACATATGTATGTGTGAAAGCTTTGAAAATAATTGAATTTTTGAGGGAAATCCATGGAAAAACAAAAGGCTGATATTTTTTTTATATTTTGAACACATGTCGCTGTGACGGCCGAGTAATTTTAGAAAACTTTTCGAACACATCCGAACTTTAATATTTTCAATTCAATTCAACTTCTCATGGCGATACGGCCAATCGAATCTCTTGCGTAGCACACGCCAAATCTACGAAATTTACAAGTGCCATAATGTTACAGTCATTAAAATGCACTCGCGGCACTTCGCGCGGCCAGGGTGCGAGAACAACTTTCGGGACAAGGTTTTCTTTAGCTTGAACTATCTTTTAGATTAAAAATCATTGATTTTCACTGAAAAGTTCGCGATATTAACTCCCCGACAACCTCGCGTCGATCCGTCCGTGCTTGCGTTTTCGAAGCAACTCCCCCGCTAGACTTGTTCATTTACTGCTCTCAAGTGCAGAAGGAAAATGTTGCATTCAGTTATTTACTACACTCGCGCATGCTGTGTCCAATGCATTTAAAAATAGCGAGTCATTCTCAAAAACATCAGCTATCACCTTTTGATATTTTTGATGCACCTTCAACATATTCTCGATAAATTGAATGTGAATATTTTCACCTTTCAGCGTAGATATTGTTTCAATGCCCTCATTTTTGATATGATCGAGGAACGTTTGTTTGAGCATATCCTGCAATCGATCTGGTATGGGTTTCAGGATGACATACATATTCCGTAGATCTTTTCGTTTCTCTTGTGATAACATATCTTTGCATTCAGAATAGAGAAAATCAAGATGATCATTTATAAATCGCTCTTCACACTCCTGACCTCTTCAATTACTACACTCTGACATTATATGAGCTTCAGTCAATGAGCGACCTTGATCATCAGCAAAAATGACTTTACTTTCGATGCAGTTTTGACTTTTGGTTGTATCCTCAGGACTAGCATCTTCATGTTAGCGGGTGATTAAGCAAGATTTTGGTGCAATTTGTAATTTGGATGGGCCTGCAGTTAGTGTTGGATGCTGTGAATGATAAGGTGACGTTGTTAATATCTCCGGTGAAGCACGTACTGCTGCTGCTTGCCTGTCTAATTTCCACTCTGATTGTGTGGGGGCAGTTGGAATATGTCTATTTTCTTTCGCTCATGTGAGAAGAGCAGCGAAAGCCACACACTCAAACACACACTCGTCGCGCCTCTGCACAATTTCAAATTTGCGAACCACGCTCACTGTGTACGGCTATCTGCCACCTGCGCCCGAACCAGATGCACTCCCTCGCGGAGAGGGACAACACCAATAACGATACAGCAGCAAAGGCACCGAGACAAGATGAAGATTGTGCGCATTTTTATTACACCACAAACGATACACGATACACGGGAAAGTTGACAGGTGGGTTTTATGCAGTACAGATTCTGGGTTTTCCCGTTCCGTGATTTCGTAAGCGGTGTTGAGCCGCTACTCGCACACTCACTCTCCATATGGCTGCGTCGGACTGCCACTTCCGACAGTCTTCGACCAAAACTGACGTGGGATTGGCAGTCGTCACAACTTACGTGAGACGGGAAGCCATATGGTAGCAATGTGCATATGTATTGACCACCAGTGGCGTAGGTCCAATTTATTGCAGGGGCCACTCTTGATTTTGCGCATAACAATCTGACGACAACTTGACCGCTTCTCAGGGTAGATCTAACGTATATTGCCGCCAAATATGCCTTCTCTGAGGCATCACAGAAGGTATGCAGCTGAACCTGCACGGGCTTCTCTCCAGCGTGCACGTGTCGGGGAAAGTAGGCCTTCAGCAACAATAGCAAACTGCTGCGAAATTTGGACCAGTGAGTGTGTATTGCCGCAGGCAAGGCGGCATCCCGTTTCAACTGCAGGCGCCAAATTTCTGGTAGGCCGGAGGCCCATCGTGTCAAACATCCTGGCAATGTCAGATACGATCGTCCTTTTGGTGAGTTTTGAACCGCTTGACTCCAGATTGATGTGAATCTGAAACTCGTCTGCCTTCGGGAGCCACATTACACCAAGGGTTTTGATGTAGTCCTCTGATAGGTTGCTGAAATCCAGTTGTACCTGCTGGTCCTCAAGTTTTATCCTCTGCAACAGTTGAGGATGATTGACGCACCATTTCCGCAGAGGTATGCCTGCACTAGCGAGAAATTTGATCAACTCCTCCTGCTTTCGAATTGCCTCTGCCAAGCTGTCCGCCCCAGTCATAACGCCGTTGATGTAGAAGTCATTATGCAATACGCTGCTACCCAGGGGATGGCTGTACTGTTACTTTGATCGCTAAGTATGGAGCACACATGGTGACGGCGCTCACTAGTAGGTCAATCCACACCGTTCGGTGAAAGTTTGGATCTGCCAGCTTGTTGTTTGTTGAGCTCTTGAGAGGGTCGCGGTGAAATGATTTTATCCATCACATAGGCCTCCAATTGCGGGGCGTATCCAGTCGATGGGGATTGTATCCCAATATTCACCCTGATGTGCGCCCCTTCTGTACTACTGCCGACCTTTTCGATAAACGTGGGATGATGTGTTAATGGTAGCCACAGTTTTCGGATTATTCGCTCCGTAATCAAATTGATTTGTGAGCCCGGATCTAATAAATCTTGGCACTCCGTTGCCCATCCACTACTGCCAGTCGGCTTTACCAGGGCCGTGCTAAGAAGCACGTTTATCTTGTACCGTGGTGTCGTCAGAGTAGTTAGAGCGAGCGATGGTGCATCGGACTGCTGCCTTGCCTTCTGTTTAGACGGTTTCGGGCGCGGGGGCATCACCTTGGCTGAATTTGATTTGGTATCTCTACTCAAATGTAGTAGGCTATTGTGATTTTTGGCACATCCCTTGCAACTTCTCGACGAGCACTTAGCAGCCTTATGTCCTTCTCGGAGATAGTTGACACAAAGTTTTTTTTGACTGGACGAATTTAAGTCTTTTCGCGATAGTGAGTTTAAGCAAATCTGAGCAGCAGTATAACGGGTGCGTTTGCTCACACATCAGGCACTGAGGAGTCGCCATAGTAGCTATTGTAGCCTTGGCAACCTTGGTCCGGCTCTCCGACGGCCCCTTCGATACATTGCCGAGCGCCTCGAGAGCCTAAAAACGTGTCTCCGAAAATTCCAAAACCTTTTCAAGGTGGTGGTTTTCGCGGGCTGGTCAACGATTGTTCGTACAGTGCGTGTGTGTCCGGATCAAGCTTCCTTATTAATAGGTGCAAGAGTAGTGGATCCTAATCAGCAGTGGCTACGTCCATGTTTTCGAGGCCTCTGATGCACTCCTGGGTAGTGTCACGTGGAGATTTCAAGGCAGCTGCTGAAGATTTCTGGCCCACGTGGGATGGTGACCCAGTAATCAATTGATGAGTGCAGTGGCCAATAGTCGTAATTATTTTCAGAGAGTGCAGAATTTCGAATCATTCTTTCAACTTCTCCCGTAAGGTTGGCCTTGAGGTACCATAGCTTTTGGCAATTCGACATTGGTTGGACATGCACCATTTGCAAGAACACGTCATGAAATTATCGCCAGCGCAAGTATTCTCAATGCAAGGTTGGAAGCGTGATCTTAGGTAGACGCAAACTGGGGCCCGTTGTTGTTGGAGTTGGTGTCGCTGAGGCTATATCGAATTCTTGCAGCCTTGTTTCTAACTGGATGAGCCAGTCCTGTGTAAATTCTTCAAGCTTTATGTGTCGAGCGACATCAAAACCCTGTCTGCCAGGATCGTCACAAAGTTTAGACATCAGGTGTTAACACTTCTCTAACTTTGACCAGTATCTTTGCACCAAAGCGATTTTTGCTTTGTACCACGATCTTTACAGCTCCGGGCGATCGTCCCCAGCAGGGAATCTGCGATCGTCCCCAGCAGGGAATTTGCCATCACATTGTATCGTCGAAATATCCTTGTAATGCTGTTACCACTTAGTGATGGTGTATCTTCCATCCTTTCGCTCGTATTCTCAGTGGGCAACGTCCTCTGCGTCGATGGGCCACCAGTTTGTAAAGCAGCTTCTTTCAAGGCCAACATCCGATCCTTGAAGTGCTGTTGAAACAGCAAATAATTCGATTGCGTTGTGTTGTACAAGGCACTGGTGAAATATTCATGAGACACTGCCATTTCCGATAGCTCGCGGATCTCTGAATCCCCTTTTTCGAAGGCATCTCATGCGGGCTCGAGTCGCCGAAGCCTTGCTTCGTAGTACCCGGTATCTTGTTTCCGGGCCGCTGATTCCTTTTTATAGTTGGTGATGACGCTCTCCAACTCTCTAGCCAATCCCTTTTGACGCCCCTCCAGACGTTCTATATTCGCGTGATAAGACAAAGTTTAAAAACAAAAAACGGCACAGCACAGATCTTCACCGACACTGATACTACAACATCATGTTCGCGTGGCACTCGTATCCAAATTCTGCAACCGCAACTCCAGCCCGAGCGCTGTCCAAATGTTGCCCGGAATCGAAGCCTCGCAAATCGAAAAATTCCGGTATCCCACAGCTATAGAACGGCGCAAGATCCAACTTAGTATCTCACCGGGGCCTCCAAATGTTGATGACAGGGCTCTTTTGCCCTAGCAGTTTAATGAATACACAAATTCCTGGGTTATGTTTGGACTGAATCGAATCGTTTTTACTTTCACTTGAACGATATTGATATGTTACAAGTTAAACGATGTTGAAATGTTACAAGTTAAACGACGTTGAAATGTTACAAGTTAAACGATTTTATTTTACTTCGATTGCACCTCACTCACTGCGATGCGAATGTCCAACTAACTAAAATAAATGTCCACCACGCCAAAATTAAACGATGCTGAACTTGTGTGCTCATGAAATGTATTCGCATCTAAACATTCGAATACATCTCATGTGCACACGGTGCAAATTATAAAATTGTCCACCACGCCAAAATTAAACGATGCAGAATCTGTGTGCATATGAAATGTATCCGAAACTAAACATTCGAATACATTTCATGTGTATACGATGCATTTTTCTATCAAGGCGACACACTGTGGGAACATTCATGTGCCCATGAAATGGATCCGTAACCAAAACATTTGGATACATCTCATGTGCACATGAAATGAATCCGAATCCAAACATTCGGATACATTTCATGCGCACATGACTACTTACGATGCAAAGTCTTAATAGGGCGAGCAGCTTGCCTTCCCAACAAATTGCTGATGGTGCGTTTGTCTGGGAAAACAAGCTCCCGAGTTGAAAACATTGCATAAGCATCTACTTGGATATGTTGTCGCCTGAAGAAATAAATTGGCGGGTGACATTGTATGAGTATGTAATTGTGCTTAACAGCCCTTTTGAAAACTTTTTAGTGCAAAAATCGCATAGTGATCTGATTGGACATTTTATCATTGTAATGTACGAGTTTTTCTTTATGTCTAAAAATCATTTTCGAGACATGCATTTTGTGACTAGAGACAGCCAAAGATTGTCATCATAACTCCAATACTGCCATTTTCTTGGTAGTCTTTGATATCTTGAAGATATAAGAAAGCCCAAATAAGCACGTAAATCATCCTTGTCCAGATTGCAATAATGCCTATTGTTCTGCCTGGCATATAATATCGTGTTATTTATAATGAGATCGAAAACGTCTTTTTCTAATATTTTCACGAAAGTATCCACAGAAGAAATATTCTTTAGTTGACCATTATAACTTAAAGGGTCAACTAAAGAATATTTCGTCTGTGGATACTTTCATGAAAATATTAGATAAAGAGGTTTTCCATCTCATTATAAATAACACGATATTATATTCATGATTGATACGCATTACTCGGTAGCCTTCATGAGCGAGAGTGAGATGGCGGACATTTTCTCCACCTTGGAATCGACCCAGATTTATTCATGCGCTTCGTTTTGGAATGCATCTTCATTGTCATCGCGTTCAGATGAGCCAGAAGAATAATGATGAATTGTTACCTCTAAAGTTCCTGGGACGTAATTTGGTAGTTCTGACGTTTGTAGGTTCTCTTTATCTTCCTCGATTGCCTAAATTGGACCAGGTGGGATAACCAGTACGTCGTAATTGTTTGCAATTTCTTCCTCCAATATTGCACGGACAGCTTCTTCAGGTCCAAAAAAGTATTTTTTCGTACTCATAATAGACATTTTCTGTAAATCTGTAAGATAAAAGCTAAGAAGACTACAGGCATAGTAGCCTAGAAATGCAATACTTAGTTGATACTCACTTTTTCTGTCACTTGAACACAAATCAAAATTAATAAACGATGTTAAAATAGAAATAGAAGACCTAGTACTTGGAAAGTTTTAGCGGCAGGTATATGAGAGTAACACATATTTTTAACCTGACTTCTTGCCTCCAATCAAACTGTCCTTGCGTGTGAAGACTTAGAAGAGTTGAAATCCTCCTATAATATAAGTGAATTACAAAAGCTCACCAGACAGGCGTCGATATGAATTAAAACTTGAAAATAGTGCTCGGTCACGGAAAATTTTCTACATAGAAAAGGGAAAATATGTGAGTAGGTAGTAAAAATGAATTTTCTATTTCACATATACCCATTGTACTATAATAACAACAATTAAATAAATGAGCCTATAAATCTTAAAAATGATGAAAAATTTCATAGTATCTAGTAATTTGACAAACATTATCTAGCAATCTAATAGCCTTCTGTAAAGCCATTATAAAATGCAACAGCAGGAAATAATAACAATTAATTTCCATCCTCCTCCTAATATAAAAAAATTGCAAAAAGATTTTAAAAAACACAGGTAGTTTCATAGATTATTGCTTCTTTGCTTTTGAATATTTGTAAGGACTTCATATATCTAATTTATGAAAAAAGTTCGTGAACTTTGATTTGGATGAACTGTCATTTGTTTAATACAGAGGGCGTAAACACAATAGGTTAATAAGACAGAAAGTTTTTTTTCTGGCAGCTTTTTATTCCTGGAAAACATTCGGATTAATAAAATTGCACGTTCAGAGAAATGAATGCATACTTGTTACTCAGTAAACATTGTAGAGATAATTTTATGAAATTGTTTCTAGAGGCTTCTGACGCTGTTTCAATTCGGCGCAAAATATTTTTCAACATATAGTCTATTCAACAAGTAAGGAATCGATTATGTATGGTCAAAAATGGAACGAACTTTTTTCGTCACACTTTCCAATCAATATGGTACAACGCCACCCAAATTCATTTCAGTATCGTTCGAAATGTCGACAAACCCATACGGACCGAAATTAGCGCACTCTGTCGTCACCAACTGCATGAAAAAATCGAAAAAATTTGGTGACGCAGTAAGAATTATGGTTATCAGTTTCATCCATACAATTTTTCTTTCTATTTGATGTAGTTTAATGTATATCCGGGCATAACTTTTGAGTGGAGATCGAGGAGTTCTGTTTTCGGCAAAGTATTGGGTTTACTTTTCCTTAGGTTCTATTTGAAGGACATGGTAATCGAACAATGGTAGATATTTTCCGGTAAAAAAATCCGAGTTTTGTGCAGCTTTCGGGACATAACTGATCGATGCATTTGTTTTCATGGGGAACGATAATAGAAAAGTAAACTCATTCAAAATTTACAAGAGCTGCGCCAAAGAATTCCAGGAGCCGCTGACGACATAAGCAAGAGAAAATACGCCCGTTCTGTTACGCAATAATTTTCAAGAATATGTAGAGTTTGCATTGTAGTCGGTGTAAAATTACCTTGTAAATCCAATTAAATTAAAATCATTACTGAAGAAATCCAATAACTTAATTAATCCCATAACTTAATTAATTTTATTTTAAACTTGCTCCTAAAATTAACAAATTACTTGATAACCCATGGTACGCTATTGCCAAGATTGCGTTTCTATCTCTCATTGTCGAAATGGCGGGTATTTGTACATTGAGTTCAAGATTACGAAGACTTTCCATATCTAATGTTTGTATTGTGAAATGATATCCGTAAGTCCAAAACCAAGCAGATCGTGAAAGATTTGTTGTTAGTGGAATTATGGGCATCACTACCACAAATTTGGATATGCCATGCAAGAAGTAACTATGAAACTTATAAAAAGAATATCGACGAACCTAGTACTTTCAGTACTGTAACAATGCATGAAAAACAAATTGATTTACGTAACAATACGTATTAAATTAAATTTTTGTTATGTAAAGTAATTCTGCACGTAACTCTCGTTGTTTGATTGATGGCAATCACTGAGTTTAAGATTTTAGTGAATTTTAAATCAAATCAAAAATGAAAATTAACCCGCTGACGTTGATTTGACTCCTTACACATACTGATGTATCTATGTTCACAACAATATCATCTTTCCTATGGAATCAACGTGCCGACGGATTTTAAAGCCATGAATCTACAATTTATCACCACGTAAATAAGTACTCATGTTTCAACTTATCTAAAGTTTACGCAACATTCTACCTGTATAAATCTTACCTTCTAAACTAGGTATGGCATAAATATCGACTTCTTGTATAATTTCATTATATTGACCAACACATCTAGGAGAATCAGGTGGTGTATTGTACGTAAATCTTGAAATATATTAATCATAATATTAGAATTCGTTTGTGTGATGTCGATCGCTCTACCTTTCACCACTATCACATTCTTCACTTTCACTGGTTTCGCCCCGCCCGGCATTTTCTTTAACATTTTCGCTTTGTGCAGCTGCTTCCTCTTCAGCTTTTGCACAGTCATGTATACCGACTAGCAATGAATAATCCATTATATGTAGTTTCGTTAAAAACTAAAATAAAATTCGTTACAATGAAATATACTGATGATTGAGTTAACTTACGTCTACATCATTTTTTAAAGTTCCAACCAATTTCTCCTTGCATATTTCACCAATCTGTAGCTTAATTTTCTGTTTTATGAAGTCATTGTCTTTATAGGTAGGCAAAGGCTTCTCCAATTCTTTCTCAGATGCTTCACGATCAACGGTACTACCCTTTAAGTCGAATTTCCTAGAATGGTTCAAGCAAAGTTTATTAATCACAAATTTCCAAACTTGAATATAAGAAATAATTTATACTTGTGAATTGTTAAATGAGAGCTAAAGACGTTTCGCATAACAACGAAATAATATTGAACGCTCTCAACGGTCAGTCTGTACATTCCCAAATACTGCGGTAGTAAAGTCTTACCATGTCTTTCCACAATATACTGCAATTAAAAATTCGCAATTTGCTTTCTTTCATAAAAGAGGAGAATACAGTACTCACTGGATGATAATGCTTTAGAAATGCGTGCATCCGTTCAATTTCTTCTGACGTAAGACTTTTGACAATAAAAAATTTATCATAACTCTGATAAAATTGCGCACCCGATTTTCCTGAAGAGTCTATTTGCATAGGTTGTGAACGAGTTAACGATTCCCGATAATCAACATCATCGACACCGAAACGCTCTCGGAGATTTCGAAAAACCAATGGACAATATTCCTTCACCTTGAAATGCGAAGGCATGTTTTCTCTGAAAATAGGAAAACCATTGTAGGAATTAAAAATAGCATCCGGGCGGTCCGATAAGTACTAAGCCTACAAAAGAATAAAGAAAATTTTGTAAAAGTGGCGATTAATTCCTCAATACACTTGACACAGCGATGTTCCTACGTCTTTAAGCCATCTGAAAAATACGTTTTCGCCAGGGCTGCAAAGTAGGCCGCTGCCCAGCGAGTGATTTTTTTGAGTTTGTAAACAAAAGAAGTCGCACGGGGCCAAATCTAGAGAGTATAGAATAAGGGGTAGCAGTTCGTAGCCCGCAGTGGCGACGGCGGAGGTGTGAGCCAGGTGTTAAATTCGGTCAGGCAGAGCGACATTACGTTTATATATATATATATATATATATATATATATATATATATATATATATACATATATATATATATATATATATATATATATATATATATATATACATATATATATATATATATACATATATATATATATATATATATATATATATATATATATATATATATATAATATATATATATATATATATATATATATATATATATATATATATATATATATATATATATATATATATATATATATATATATATATATATATCTATACATATATATATATATATATACACATATATATATATATATATATATATATACATATATATATATATATATATATATATATATATATATATATATATATATATATAAATATATATATATATATATATATATATATACATATATATATATATTTTTTTTCTTTAAAAGCCGTCGGGCCTTGCTTAGTTGTGTGAGCAGACGCGTTTCGACTACTGTTGAAGGGAGCGACTTTATATAGTCGTAGGATGGGTAATTAGCGAATAGGTAATTAGCGGATGGGTAATTAGCGGATGGGTAATTAGCGGATGGGTAATTAGTGGATGGGTAATGAGGTCAGGAAGTAAATTACTCAATTATACCAGGTAGGGGGATATTATGTTTTTGTTTTTTTGCTTGTTAGCTGTCCGTTTGTTCTGTTTCATCTCGTTTCCGTTTTCGTCTAAGAGTGTGGTCTAGGACTGAGAAAATTGCGTCGGAATTGGTAACAAGTTGTTCGTTGATAATGTCACCGTCTGTCTTTCTATGTTTATAAATTTCAAGCCTTTCTAGGATGTCAAGTCTCGGTCCCTTGTTTTGTTTGTGTAGCAATTTCATAGAGTTTGTCATAGCATCAGGCTCATGTGCGTGGTTTTGTAGGTGCGTCGCATAATTGGAGTCTGCCTTGTTGTATAAGAAAGATCGTAGGTGCTCTTTGTATCTTGTCGTTAGTTTTCGTGTTGTCCTTCCTATATATACCATGTCGCAGTCCTTGCATGTCAGTTTGTATATGCCGCTGCCTTCGTATATCGATGTGTCATTCAGTTTTGGCTTCAGTTTGTTTCCAATGTTGTTGTTCGTTTTGAATGCAGTTTGCAATTTGTATTTCCTAAGGAAGTTTGATAGTTTGTATGTCTCTTTGCCTACGTATGTTAACGATACCCACTGTTGGTCGTTCTTATGAGTTTCCGTCGGTTGGCGTTCCTGTTTTTGTTTGTACTGTGTGACTAGTTTGTCAATGTCGCATTGTTTGTATCCGTTATTATTAGCTATTCTGTAAATGTTGTTTAGTTCGTTGGAATAGTTAGTAGGAGTCATGGGGATGGAGTGAAGCCTCTGCACCATTGATCTGTACGCTGCTAGCTTATGTTGTGCGGGGTGGTTAGATGTGTCATGTATGGTATGATCAGTTGTGGTTGGTTTTCTGTATATTTTGTAGTCCAATCGTGTTTGTTCACGTGTCACAGTTAGGTCCATATAGTTGAGTTGTCCGTTTGTTTCTTTTTCCATAGTGAACTTTATATTCGGGTGAATTTCATTCATATAGGCAAGTAGTTCGTCTTGTTTATTTTCTTGTGAGTCAATAACAATGAAACAGTCATCCACATATCGTCTGTAAAATATTACATTGAATCTTTTGACAACTTTGGGTATAAAGACTTCTTCCAAAGATTGTAAGAATATTTCTGACATTATTGAGGACATTGGATGTCCCATACCCAGACCGTCTTTGGCAATGTATGTGTTGCTATTGAACTTAAATAGTTCTGTTTGATTGTGGTCTTTATGAGATTGAGTATTTGATCTGTGAATCGTCGGCTGTTGTTGAATGAAAGTTTTTCTTTTAGTATGGCCAGTGTTTCATCGACAGGGATAGACGTATAGAGGTTGGTGATGTCTAATGATAAAAGTTGACAATTTTCAGTCAATTTTAAAGAAATGGTAGAATTTGCTAGCTCGCGGCTGTTTTTTAATGCGTATTTGTCGTCAAGGGGCACGGCATCAGCCATTATCGTTGCCAAGTACCGTGCT
>OZ017743.1:58448516-58488516 GCA_963969285.1 Odontomyia ornata | reverse complement strand
TGTTCCCAATAGCTTTTCAGGGTTGCGCCATGCATTGAAACGTCTTTCCACTCAGGTCGCCCAGCCGTCTGCTTCCATACGAGCAATGGTCCGATGTCTTCATCGGCTAACTGGGCGTTTCGAATCTCCTCCGATGACTTACCTTCATCGAATTCGGCCGTTATCAATCGCAGATCAACGGGCGGTTCCTTTTCTTCAATCCGTCGGCAATGCTTGCAGTTAGCTGGACATGGACGGCGTGATAGGGCGTCAGCATTTCCATGAACTCCGCCCTTCCGATGAACAATTTCGTAGTCGTATGACTGCAATCTTTCGATCCATCTCGCAACTTGTCCCTCGGGGTTTTTGAAGTTGAGCAGCCATCTCAGTGATGCATGGTCTGTTCGAAGAACAAATTTCTGGCCATATAGGTACTTGTGGAACTGCTTGGTGGCCTCTATTATAGCCAATAGCTCCTTCCTGGTCACGCAGTAGTTCCTCTCACTTTTTGAAAGAACTCGACTGTAATACGAGAGGACTCTTTCTTCGCCATCGATCTGCTGGGAGAGTACAGCTCCAATACCGCCGTTGCTCGCATCGGTGTCAACTACAAACATTTTTCCAGGTTTCGGATATGCCAGCACGGGTGATTCACACAGCTTCTCCTTCAAGTTCTCAAAGGCTACCTGGCATTGTTCATTCCAGACATACGGACGATTTTTCTCGATTAACTGATGGAGACACTTAGCTATTTTGGCAAAGTCTTTGACGAATCTTCGATAGTAGGCTGCCAGACCCAGAAAACTTCGTAGTTGGCGCTTGTTGTTTGGCGTTGGCCAGCTTTTCACGGCTTCAATTTTCTCAGGGTCTGTTTTGACCCTTTCTGCTGATACGACGTGTCCCAGGTATTTTACTTCAGCTGCGAAAAGGGTACACTTGTCGGGACTAAGTTTCAAATTTGTCAGTCGCAATCGGGAGAAAACCTCTTCTAGGTTCCGCACATGCTCTTCGAACGTTCTCCCGATGACAATGATGTCATCTAGGTACACCAAGCAGGTTTTCCAGGTAAGGCCACGTAGCACATATTCCATCAAGCGTTCGAAAGTGGCTGGTGGCTGCAAAGCCCAAACGGCATCACCACAAACTACCACTATCCAGTCCCAACAGATAATGCGGTCTTCTCTCGGTCCTTCTTGTCGATTTCTACCTGCCAGTAGCCACTCTTGAGATCGAGTGTAGAAAACCATTTTGCGTCGGCTAAAGTGTCCATGATGTCATCGATGCGTGGGAGCGGGTAACTATCTCTCTTAGTGACGTCGTTAAGCTGCCTATAGTCGACACATAACGAGTGCTACCATCCTTTTTCTTTACTAGAACTACAGGCGTGGCCCATGGACTGACAGAAGGTTCAATAACGCCATGTTTTTCCATGTCCGAGATCAGCGCGCTCACTTCTCCTTGTTTGGCTATCGGGAGACGTCTGGGTGCTTGTCGAATCGGCTTGGCTCCCTGTGTATCTATGACGTGAGTTACCAGACTCGTTCGGCCTTGGTAATCCGGGCTTGTTGAGAAGATGTCACTGTACTTGGTGACCAGATCAGAGGCTCGTTTGAATAGCTGCACTGGCAATTTGACCTGCTTCAATATTGCAGACGTGGATTCCCGGGCTTTGTCTGCGTCTTGCATCCTTTTCCAATGATGGTCGTGAGTAGCTTCCAAAGAGGTGATGGTGGAAACAGGCTGGCAGCTGCCGATGACTGCTCCCGCTTTGATGCTCGTAGTTGAGTCTGCGGTGTTAAGGACTCTAACCGGCACATATCCGTTCCTTAAAGATCTTACAAGGCTTCGTCCTACAATCAAACTGCGCAATGCGGACGTCTTCGTTGGTTCTATCAGATAAGATCGGTGGTCTCCAGAATCACCATCAAGCTTGGCCCATACAATGCTTTTGGAAGAATTCGGTACATCAGTGTCAGTACATACCACTACATTCATCTTGGGAATTTGGACGCTGGGATCCTCCATCAGTACTTCAACATTCTGCCATTTCAATACACGTTTGCCCAAATCCAACGTGATTCCATGTGGTCGCAGAAAATCCATTCCGAGAATGCAGTCATCCATAATGTTCGCGACCAGAAAATTATGTCGGAACACAAGGTCTCCCAACTGTATCTGGAGGTTGACCTCTCCGTGAACATGTGCAGTTTCTCCCGTAGCTGTCCATAGTGAGAAAATTCTGCCCTTGTGAAGTTGTTGCTGTCTAACTAGGTCTTGTCGGATAATCGATCGGGTTGCACCAGTGTCGATTGTTATGGTGCAGTGTTTTCCGTCAATTTGACCCGGAAGGCATAAGTCCGCTTCTCCACGATGTAGTCTTGACACGATGATGGTGGTGCTGGGGACGTCGATCCTCCTAGCCAACCTCTGCCCCACGAAGTTGGCTCTTACATGTTTCCCGACCCCACTGTTTGAAGGGCTTCCATTCTGGGCTCCTGACTCGGTCTGGATCTCCTCCTAGCTGCACACCCTGGACAATAGCTCGGTTTTCTTCGCTTCTTGCAGTCTCTTTGCAAGTGCCCCTTCTCTCCGCAATTCCAGCATCTAGGCGCACCATTTACATGCGGGTCTCGCTCAATTTCCACGCGTTCACACCTGCACTCGTCTGTCACTACTTCACGAACCCGGGCAGTGGTACGAGTCACATTTTTCGCTGCCTCAAAGTTCAGACTGTAAGCCAATGCGTCCTTAACCGTTTGCTTTTGAGCTAAACGCACGGCTTGTTGCAATTCCGGGTCCTTTAGTGCGCTGATGAATGCTTCTGTCGCTGCATCATCCCGATGTTCTGGGTCGTAGGCTGGGTAAGCCAAAAGTGCCAGTCGCTCAATGTCTTGGGCTAGCTGCTGTAGGGTTTCGCCAGACTTCTGCACCCGATGCCGTAGCTGTGACCGATAAATCTGCTTTAGATGATCGTCTCCATAACGCATGTCGAGCGCATTCATTATAGCATTCCGGTTTGAGTGCAATTCAACGGGGATCGTCTGCAAAAGCTCGGCAGCTGGGCCTCTTGGAGCAAGAATCAGTGCAGTTGCTCGTTCCTGCTCATTCCAGTGATTTGCCCTTGCGGCAGCTTCAAACTGGGTCTTGTAAATACTCCAGACCGTTTGCCCATCGAATATTGGTGCTTTCACATTTCTGGATGTGCTTTGCGCTGCGGTTATAAGCGGGGCTGGTGAAGTGGTTACTACTGCCTTCGCTGCTTCCAATTCTTTTCTCACTTTTTCCATCTCATGGTTCATTCTCTCTTCGACCTGGCTGACCTTTTCCTCGACCTGGTCAACCTTTTCCCCGACACCTTTAATTTGTTTGTTCAGATGACCGAGCTCCGCTTTTATTTCGGTTGACTGTTTCTCCAGCTTCTGCGTGATGGCTGCCTTGATTTCGATCGCTTGTTGGTCTAGCTTCGCTGATTGTTCATTTAGCTTCGCAGTTAAATTAGATGACTGTTCATCTGGCTTCAAAGTCAGCCTGGATGACATCAGCATTAATATTTGCATTAGCGCATTTTCTGGCTCCTTTGATGTTGGTGCCTCTACTTCTCCACCTTCTGCGCCTTTTTCCGCATCTGAGAGCTCACCCGAATCCAGATTCACGCCTTCTGACTCGATCGCACTACGCAAGAGTGCAATCAATATGGCCTTTGTACCTTGTGTGGCCAGATTCCGCTGTTCCAACTCCTCCTTGAGCTCCGATATGGTCAATTGATCAATTTTTAGATGAAAGTTGCCTGGAATTTTTATTGTTTCGGCTATTTTTCCACCAGTTTCCACGTTATATTTCACAACTGTGCCGTTTAAAAATGTTTAAATGTTTTCACCTTTCGAAATTTTCTTTCTCACTTCTCGATACCACTGTCGCGTGTTATGGTTCGCGGCCAATAATTTTAATGTTCCGGGAAAGTGAAAACGCAATGTCTTTTAAAATAAATTAAAAGAGTTTATTTCATTACTTAAAAGTGCACAACCATTTATTAATTATTTCACAATTTTAGTTTTCACTATTAAAATTAAAACTTTCACTTGTCCATAAATTCATATCGCAATTGTCTACTAAAATCACTTCACTATTACTCGTTCGCTTTTCAATTCACACTCCACACAATATCGCGGTTGAATGAATGATCCCCCCATTCATTCAGCTCGCCTTTATGTAGGGTCTCCATCCGTTCATGGCATTTCTCGTACAATGGCGAATGTTCTGCCGGTATCTGGTTTATTCGAGCAGATTAATGAATGGAGTGACGTCACTTTCAGATGTTGATCATGCTTGGTGGGTTCTCGTGGTTTCGAGTGAATTCATTTTGTTGATGTTCCTAATGGTTGCGAAAACAATTGCGACAGTAGCTCGCAGAATTCTTTGTACATGTAACAATATATATATATATATATATATATATATATATATATATATATATATATATATATATATATATATATATATATATATATGTATATACATATATATATATATATATATATATATATATATATATATATATATATATATATATATATATATACTCGTATATATATATAAAAAAAAAAAAAATATATATATATATATATATATATATATATATATATATATACATATATATATATATATATATATATATATATATATATATATATATATATATATATATATATATATATACCGTGTGTTCGCTTACGATAGCGAAAGTTTCAGAACCTAAGTAAATTACTTTTTATGGAATTGTTTGCAGCTACATATAAATGAGTTGCATATTTTGAATAATAGTTTTTTCTGAAAAATTATTAGAGAAGAAAAATGTTAGAAGAAGGTGGTTTCGACGTGTGCACTAATTCTCCTCAGGCCATCACACTTAGATACACACCGGTGATGGCGACCACCATGCTCAGAGGTGAGGGAGTTAATTTTTAATTTTTCTACTTATGCAAACTCAATATGTTTTTGTATCTGCAAGTTATATTCAAGGTAAATTTCTCTTGTAAGTACTTGTATTAGCTAAACTTTTTAATTGGATAATTTCACCCTTTTCCCATCAATTTAATGTAAATCTATACGACAAATTTGCTCTACATTTGAAGCTTTATCTAACGTCGCGCGAATATCGATCACTCTTTCGGATGGCTCCGATAGCTTTTTAAATTACTTTTTATGGAATTGTTTGCAGCTACATATAAATGAGTTGCATATTTTGAATAATAGTTTTTTCTGAAAAATTATTAGAGAAGAAAAATGTTAGAAGAAGGTGGTTTCGACGTGTGCACTAATTCTCCTCAGGCCATCACACTTAGATACACACCGGTGATGGCGACCACCATGCTCAGAGGTGAGGGAGTTAATTTTTAATTTTTCTACTTATGCAAACTCAATATGTTTTTGTATCTGCAAGTTATATTCAAGGTAAATTTCTCTTGTAAGTACTTGTATTAGCTAAACTTTTTAATTGGATCATTTCACCCTTTTCACATCAATTTAATGTAAATCTATACGACAAATTTGCTCTACATTTGAAGCTTTATCTAACGTCGCGCGGATATCGATCACTCTTTCGGATGGCTCCGATAGCTTTTTAAATTACTTTTTATGGAATTGTTTGCAGCTTCATATAAATGAGTTGCATATTTTGAATAATAGTTTTTTCTGAAAAATTATTAGAGAAGAAAAATGTTAGAAGAAGGTGGTTTCGACGTGTGCACTAATTCTCCTCAGGCCATCACACTTAGATACACACCGGTGATGGCGACCACCATGCTCAGAGGTGAGGGAGTTAATTTTTAATTTTTCTACTTATGCAAACTCAATATGTTTTTGTATCTGCAAGTTATATTCAAGGTAAATTTCTCTTGTAAGTACTTGTATTAGCTAAACTTTTTAATTGGATAATTTCACCCTTTTCCCATAAATTTAATGTAAATCTATACGACAAATTTGCTCTACATTTGAAGCTTTATCTAACGTCGCGCGAATATCGATCACTCTTTCGGATGGCTCCGATAGCTTTTTAAATTACTTTTTATGGAATTGTTTGCAGCTACATATAAATGAGTTGCATATTTTGAATAATAGTTTTTTCTGAAAAATTATTAGAGATACAAAAACGTATTGAGTTTGCATAAGTAGAAAAATTAAAAATTAACTCCCTCACCTCTGAGCATGGTGGTCGCCATCACCGGTGTGTATCGAAGTGTGATGGCCTGAGGAGAATTAGTGCACACGTCGAAACCACCTTCTTCTAACATTTTTCTACTCTAATAATTTTTCAGAAAAAACTATTATTCAAAATATGCAACTCATTTATATGTAGCTGCAAACAATTCCATAAAAAGTAATTTAAAAAGCTATCGGAGCCATCCAAAAGAGTGATCGATATCCGCGCGACGTTAGATAAAGCTTCAAATGTAGAGCAAATTTGTCGTATAGATTTACATTAAATTGATGTGAAAAGGGTGAAATTATCCAATTAAAAAGTTCAGCTAATACAAGTACTTACAAGAGAAATTTACCTTGAATATAACTTGCAGATACAAAAACATATTGAGTTTGCATAAGTAGAAAAATTAAAAATTAACTCCCTCACCTCTGAGCATGGTGGTCGCCATCACCGGTGTGTATCTAAGTGTGATGGCCTGAGGAGAATTAGTGCACACGTCGAAACCACCTTCTTCTAACATTTTTCTTCTCTAATAATTTTTCAGAAAAAACTATTATTCAAAATATGCAACTCATTTATATGTAGCTGCAAACAATTCCATAAAAAGTAATTTAAAAAGCTATCGGAGCCATCCGAAAGAGTGATCGATATCCGCGCGACGTTAGATAAAGCTTCAAATGTAGAGCAAATTTGTCGTATAGATTTACATTAAATTGATGTGAAAAGGGTGAATTGATCCAATTAAAAAGTTTAGCTAATACAAGTACTTACAAGAGAAATTTACCTTGAATATAACTTGCAGATACAAAAACATATTGAGTTTGCATAAGTAGAAAAATTAAAAATTAACTCCCTCACCTCTGAGCATGGTGGTCGCCATCACCGGTGTGTATCTAAGTGTGATGGCCTGAGGAGAATTAGTGCACACGTCGAAACCACCTTCTTCTAACATTTTTCTTCTCTAATAATTTTTCAGAAAAAACTATTATTCAAAATATGCAACTCATTTATATGTAGCTGCAAACAATTCCATAAAAAGTAATTTTAAAGCTATCGGAGCCATCCGAAAGAGTGATCGATATCCGCGCGACGTTAGATAAAGCTTCAAATGTAGAGCAAATTTGTCGTATAGATTTACATTAAATTGATGTGAAAAGGGTGAAATTATCCAATTAAAAAGTTTAGCTAATACAAGTACTTACAAGAGAAATTTATCTTGAATATAACTTGCAGATACAAAAACATATTGAGTTTGCATAAGTAGAAAAATTAAAAATTAACTCCCTCACCTCTGAGCATGGTGGTCGCCATCACCGGTGTGTATCTAAGTGTGATGGCCTGAGGAGAATTAGTGCACACGTCGAAACCACCTTCTTCTAACATTTTTCTTCTCTAATAATTTTTCAGAAAAAACTATTATTCAAAATATGCAACTCATTTATATGTAGCTGCAAACAATTCCATAAAAAGTAATTTAAAAAGCTATCGGAGCCATCCGAAAGAGTGATCGATATCCGCGCGACGTTAGATAAAGCTTCAAATGTAGAGCAAATTTGTCGTATAGATTTACATTAAATTGATGTGAAAAGGGTGAAATTATCCAATTAAAAAGTTTAGCTAATACAAGTACTTACAAGAGAAATTTACCTTGAATATAACTTGCAGATACAAAAACATATTGAGTTTGCATAAGTAGAGAAATTAAAAATTAACTCCCTCACCTCTGAGCATGGTGGTCGCCATCACCGGTGTGTATCTAAGTGTGATGGCCTGAGGAGAATTAGTGCACACGTCGAAACCACCTTCTTCTAACATTTTTCTTCTCTAATAATTTTTCAGAAAAAACTATTATTCAAAATATGCAACTCATTTATATGTAGCTGCAAACAATTCCATAAAAAGTAATTTAAAAAGCTATCGGAGCCATCCGAAAGAGTGATCGATATCCGCGCGACGTTAGATAAAGCTTCAAATGTAGAGCAAATTTGTCGTATAGATTTACATTAAATTGATGGGAAAAGGGTGAAATGATCCAATTAAAAAGTTTAGCTAATACAAGTACTTACAAGAAAAATTCACCTTGAATATAACTTGCAGATACAAAAACATATTGAGTTTGCATAAGTAGAAAAATTAAAAATTAACTCCCTCACCTCTGAGCATGGTGGTCGCCATCACCGGTGTGTATCTAAGTGTGATGGCCTGAGGAGAATTAGTGCACACGTCGAAACCACCTTCTTCTAACATTTTTCTTCTCTAATAATTTTTCAGAAAAAACTATTATTCAAAATATGCAACTCATTTATATGTAGCTGCAAACAATTCCATAAAAAGTAATTTAAAAAGCTATCGGAGCCATCCGAAAGAGTGATCGATATCCGCGCGACGTTAGATAAAGCTTCAAATGTAGAGCAAATTTGTCGTATAGATTTACATTAAATTGATGGGAAAAGGGTGAAATTATCCAATTAAAAAGTTTAGCTAATACAAGTACTTACAAGAGAAATTTACCTTGAATATAACTTGCAGATACAAAAACATATTGAGTTTGCATAAGTAGAAAAATTAAAAATTAACTCCCTCACCTCTGAGCATGGTGGTCGCCATCACCGGTGTGTATCTAAGTGTGATGGCCTGAGGAGAATTAGTGCACACGTCGAAACCACCTTCTTCTAACATTTTTCTTCTCTAATAATTTTTCAGAAAAAACTATTATTCAAAATATGCAACTCATTTATATGTAGCTGCAAACAATTCCATAAAAAGTAATTTTAAAGCTATCGGAGCCATCCGAAAGAGTGATCGATATCCGCGCGACGTTAGATAAAGCTTCAAATGTAGAGCAAATTTGTCGTATAGATTTACATTAAATTGATGTGAAATGGGTGAAATTATCCAATTAAAAAGTTTAGCTAATACAAGTACTTACAAGAGAAATTTACCTTGAATATAACTTGCAGATACAAAAACATATTGAGTTTGCATAAGTAGAAAAATTAAAAATTAACTCCCTCACCTCTGAGCATGGTGGTCACCATCACCGGTGTGTATCTAAGTGTGATGGCCTGAGGAGAATTAGTGCACACGTCGAAACCACCTTCTTCTAACATTTTTCTTCTCTAATAATTTTTCAGAAAAAACTATTATTCAAAATATGCAACTCATTTATATGTAGCTGCAAACAATTCCATAAAAAGTAATTTAAAAAGCTATCGGAGCCATCCGAAAGAGTGATCGATATCCGCGCGACGTTAGATAAAGCTTCAAATGTAGAACAAATTTGTCGTATAGATTTACATTAAATTGATGTGAAAAGGGTGAAATTATCCAATTAAAAAGTTTAGCTAATACAAGTACTTACAAGAGAAATTTACCTTGAATATAACTTGCAGATACAAAAACATATTGAGTTTGCATAAGTAGAAAAATTAAAAATTAACTCCCGCACCTCTGAGCATGGTGGTCGCCATCACCGGTGTGTATCTAAGTGTGATGGCCTGAGGAGAATTAGTGCACACGTCGAAACCACCTTCTTCTAACATTTTTCTTCTCTAATAATTTTTCAGAAAAAAACTATTATTCAAAATATGCAACTCATTTATATGTAGCTGCAAACAATTCCATAAAAAGTAATTTAAAAAGCTATCGGAGCCATCCGAAAGAGTGATCGATATCCGCGCGACGTTAGATAAAGCTTCAAATGTAGAGCAAATTTGTCGTATAGATTTACATTAAATTGATGTGAAAAGGGTGAAATGATCCAATTAAAAAGTTTAGCTAATACAAGTACTTACAAGAGAAATTTACCTTGAATATAACTTGCAGATACAAAAACATATTGAGTTTGCATAAGTAGAAAAATTAAAAAATAACTCCCTCACCTCTGAGCATGGTGGTCGCCATCACCGGTGTGTATCTAAGTGTGATGGCCTGAGGAGAATTAGTACACACGTCGAAACCACCTTCTTCTAACATTTTTCTTCTCTAATAATTTTTCAGAAAAAACTATTATTCAAAATATGCAACTCATTTATATGTAGCTGCAAACAATTCCATAAAAAGTAATTTAAAAAGCTATCGGAGCCATCCGAAAGAGTGATCGATATCCGCGCGACGTTAGATAAAGCTTCAAATGTAGAGCAAATTTGTCGTATAGATTTACATTAAATTGATGGGAAAAGGGTGAAATGATCCAATTAAAAAGTTTAGCTAATACAAGTACTTACAAGAGAAATTTACCTTGAATATAACTTGCAGATACAAAAACATATTGAGTTTGCATAAGTAGAAAAATTAAAAATTAACTCCCTCACCTCTGAGCATGGTGGTCGCCATCACCGGTGTGTATCTAAGTGTGATGGCCTGAGGAGAATTAGTGCACACGTCGAAACCACCTTCTTCTAACATTTTTCTTCTCTAATAATTTTTCAGAAAAAACTATTATTCAAAATATGCAACTCATTTATATGTAGCTGCAAACAATTCCATAAAGAGTAATTTTAAAGCTATCGGAGCCATCCGAAAGAGTGATCGATATCCGCGCGACGTTAGATAAAGCTTCAAATGTAGAGCAAATTTGTCGTATAGATTTACATTAAATTGATGTGAAAAGGGTGAAATTATCCAATTAAAAAGTTTAGCGAATACAAGTACTTACAAGAGAAATTTACCTTGAATATAACTTGCAGATACAAAAACATATTGAGTTTGCATAAGTAGAAAAATTAAAAATTAACTCCCTCACCTCTGAGCATGGTGGTCGCCATCACCGGTGTGTATCTAAGTGTGATGGCCTGAGGAGAATTAGTGCACACGTCGAAACCACCTTCTTCTAACATTTTTCTTCTCTAATAATTTTTCAGAAAAAACTATTATTCAAAATATGCAACTCATTTATATGTAGCTGCAAACAATTCCATAAAAAGTAATTTAAAAAGCTATCGGAGCCATCCGAAAGAGTGATCGATATCCGCGCGACGTTAGATAAAGCTTCAAATGTAGAGCAAATTTGTCGTATAGATTTACATTAAATTGATGTGAAAAGGGTGAATTGATCCAATTAAAAAGTTTAGCTAATACAAGTACTTACAAGAGAAATTTACCTTGAATATAACTTGCAGATACAAAAACATATTGAGTTTGCATAAGTAGAAAAATTAAAAATTAACTCCCTCACCTCTGAGCATGGTGGTCGCCATCACCGGTGTGTATCTAAGTGTGATGGCCTGAGGAGAATTAGTGCACACGTCGAAACCACCTTCTTCTAACATTTTTCTTCTCTAATAATTTTTCAGAAAAAACTATTATTCAAAATATGCAACTCATTTATATGTAGCTGCAAACAATTCCATAAAAAGTAATTTAAAAAGCTATCGGAGCCATCCGAAAGAGTGATCGATATCCGCGCGACGTTAGATAAAGCTTCAAATGTAGAGCAAATTTGTCGTATAGATTTACATTAAATTGATGTGAAAAGGGTGAAATTATCCAATTAAAAAGTTTAGCTAATACAAGTACTTACAAGAGAAATTTACCTTGAATATAACTTGCAGATACAAAAACATATTGAGTTTGCATAAGTAGAAAAATTAAAAATTAACTCCCTCACCTCTGAGCATGGTGGTCGCCATCACCGGTGTGTATCTAAGTGTGATGGCCTGAGGAGAATTAGTGCACACGTCGAAACCACCTTCTTCTAACATTTTTCTTCTCTAATAATTTTTCAGAAAAAACTATTATTCAAAATATGCAACTCATTTATATGTAGCTGCAAACAATTCCATAAAAAGTAATTTAAAAAGCTATCGGAGCCATCCGAAAGAGTGATCGATATCCGCGCTACGTTAGATAAAGCTTCAAATGTAGAGCAAATTTGTCGTATAGATTTACATTAAATTGATGTGAAAAGGGTGAAACTATCCAATTAAAAAGTTTAGCTAATACAAGTACTTACAAGAGAAATTTACCTTGAATATAACTTGCAGATACAAAAACATATTGAGTTTGCATAAGTAGAAAAATTAAAAATTAACTCCCTCACCTCTGAGCATGGTGGTCGCCATCACCGGTGTGTATCTAAGTGTGATGGCCTGAGGAGAATTAGTGCACACGTCGAAACCACCTTCTTCTAACATTTTTCTTCTCTAATAATTTTTCAGAAAAAACTATTGTTCAAAATATGCAATTCATTTATATGTAGCTGCAAACAATTCCATAAAAAGTAATTTAAAAAGCTATCGGAGCCATCCGAAAGAGTGATCGATATTCGCGCGACGTTAGATAAAGCTTCAAATGTAGAGCAAATTTGTCGTATAGATTTACATTAAATTGATGTGAAAAGGGTGAAATGATCCAATTAAAAAGTTTAGCTAATACAAGTACTTACAAGAGAAATTTACCTTGAATATAACTTGCAGATACAAAAACATATTGAGTTTGCATAAGTAGAAAAATTAAAAATTAACTCCCTCACCTCTGAGCATGGTGGTCGCCATCACCGGTGTGTATCTAAGTGTGATGGCCTGAGGAGAATTAGTGCAAACGTCGAAACCACCTTCTTCTAACATTTTTCTTCTCTAATAATTTTTCAGAAAAAAATATTATTCAAAATATGCAACTCATTTATATGTAGCTGCAAACAATTCCATAAAAAGTAATTTAAAAAGCTATCGGAGCCATCCGAAAGAGTGATCGATATCCGCGCGACGTTAGATAAAGCTTCAAATGTAGAGCAAATTTGTCGTATAGATTTACATTAAATTGATGTGAAAAGGGTGAAATTATCCAATTAAAAAGTTTAGCTAATACAAGTACTTACAAGAGAAATTTACCTTGAATATAACTTGCAGATACAAAAACATATTGAGTTTGCATAAGTAGAAAAATTAAAAATTAACTCCCTCACCTCTGAGCATGGTGGTCGCCATCACCGGTGTGTATCTAAGTGTGATGGCCTGAGGAGAATTAGTGCACACGTCGAAACCACCTTCTTCTAACATTTTTCTTCTCTAATAATTTTTCAGAAAAAACTATTATTCAAAATATGCAACTCATTTATATGTAGCTGCAAACAATTCCATAAAGAGTAATTTTAAAGCTATCGGAGCCATCCGAAAGAGTGATCGATATCCGCGCGACGTTAGATAAAGCTTCAAATGTAGAGCAAATTTGTCGTATAGATTTACATTAAATTGATGTGAAAAGGGTGAAATTATCCAATTAAAAAGTTTAGCGAATACAAGTACTTACAAGAGAAATTTACCTTGAATATAACTTGCAGATACAAAAACATATTGAGTTTGCATAAGTAGAAAAATTAAAAATTAACTCCCTCACCTCTGAGCATGGTGGTCGCCATCACCGGTGTGTATCTAAGTGTGATGGCCTGAGGAGAATTAGTGCACACGTCGAAACCACCTTCTTCTAACATTTTTCTTCTCTAATAATTTTTCAGAAAAAACTATTATTCAAAATATGCAACTCATTTATATGTAGCTGCAAACAATTCCATAAAAAGTAATTTAAAAAGCTATCGGAGCCATCCGAAAGAGTGATCGATATCCGCGCGACGTTAGATAAAGCTTCAAATGTAGAGCAAATTTGTCGTATAGATTTACATTAAATTGATGTGAAAAGGGTGAAATGATCCAATTAAAAAGTTTAGCTAATACAAGTACTTACAAGAGAAATTTACCTTGAATATAACTTGCAGATACAAAAACATATTGAGTTTGCATAAGTAGAAAAATTAAAAATTAACTCCCTCACCTCTGAGCATGGTGGTCGCCATCACCGGTGTGTATCTAAGTGTGATGTCCTGAGGAGAATTAGTGCACACGTCGAAACCACCTTCTTCTAACATTTTTCTTCTCTAATAATTTTTCAGAAAAAACTATTATTCAAAATATGCAACTCATTTATATGTAGCTGCAAACAATTCCATAAAAAGTAATTTAAAAAGCTATCGGAGCCATCCGAAAGAGTGATCGATATCCGCGCGACGTTAGATAAAGCTTCAAATGTAGAGCAAATTTGTCGTATAGATTTACATTAAATTGATGTGAAAAGGGTGAAATTATCCAATTAAAAAGTTTAGCTAATACAAGTACTTACAAGAGAAATTTACCTTGAATATAACTTGCAGATACAAAAACATATTGAGTTTGCATAAGTAGAAAAATTAAAAATTAACTCCCTCACCTCTGAGCATGGTGGTCGCCATCACGGGTGTGTATCTAAGTGTGATGGCCTGAGGAGAATTAGTGCACACGTCGAAACCACCTTCTTCTAACATTTTTCTTCTCTAATAATTTTTCAGAAAAAACTATTATTCAAAATATGGAACTCATTTATATGTAGCTGCAAACAATTCCATAAAAAGTAATTTAAAAAGCTATCGGAGCCATCCGAAAGAGTGATCGATATCCGCGCGACGTTAGATAAAGCTTCAAATGTAGAGCAAATTTGTCGTATAGATTTACATTAAATTTATGTGAAAAGGGTGAAATGATCCAATAAAAAAGTTTAGCTAATACTAAGTAAATTACTTGCCTGATAAGTTAAATTGTAATACATTTACACTTACATAATAAAATAACCATTAGGTAAATTCATATTAAATTCATTAATGCATCAATATAAATAAATAAATATGCATGACGCGCTTTAGACCTAGCAACTACATCAAAATCTATCATATGTACTTCTTCCAATATGAACCCATTTTTTACGTGTGGAAAAATCTTCACTCTTATGGTTTCATATGTACAACATTACAAATCTACAACAAGCGAAGACAATTGCGCATCATATTTCATAACATAAACTAATTGCTATCTACTACACTAATGCTTCCGTTTTTCTCGATGAACTTGACATTGTTCATATGTGGGGTCCACGAACTTCACATATGATATCTTATTTCCTTTTTTTGCGGGAAATTAACATAGGGTATAAATGAACACATTCACGTCATGCAGACCTAATGTTCTTTTTTGTATAGCGTTCTATGGGAAATCCAACGTGTAGTATTGCATTGAGGAAGTAATTTTTTTGTATAGGTTTTGAAGTAGAAAATTTAGAATAACGAATTTTCTTGTTAAGTATTTTTATGCTAATTATTTAAGTTGTGTGTAATGATTAATTTAATAAATTAGTGTAAATACATAATCAACTTGTTGTGCGTCATTTATATAAACAGCTGTGAAGAAAAGAAAACTACAAGCCCGTACTCAGGATTAGCACACAAAAGATTAGAAATTTTATCTGTGTAGTGGAATACAAATTTTCCAACTACAATCACCACCTGCAACCAAATCTGGAGATATATCTGCCACAAGATACCCAGAACGTCATGCAGACTTCAAACTCAAAGCGATGACGAAGAAGAAAGGAATATTCTTCCAAGAATGATCCGAAAGCAAAGGGCCTTAATAAGAACCCTTACGTACTTCATTCAAGACATTGAACACAAGGCTAGTTGTGAACATTCTACCAAGTACTACACACTTAAGGTCAAATTATTACAAAGGTAGGTGAATGAACTGGCAGAGAACAATCAGGCAATATGGGAACTGATCCACAACCGTGCAATCGGAAATGCACAAAAAATGTATTATCTGCTTAGCAATCTATCAGGCGAATCAAAATGATTAGTGCAGCATTTGCCAGTTTCCAGCGAGAATTACTTAGATGCATGGAATATAGTGAAGGAGAGATATGACAACAAAAGGTTGCTAGTGACACATCTTTTCAACAAACTTCTTTCTCAGCCATCGAGCTCTAATGAATCTGCATCATCAGTTAGAAATTTACATGACGGAACCAATGAATGTCTACTTGGACTCAACAATTTAGGCATTTTATCGACGCCTTGGATCCAATACTAGTTCATGTTGTAATGATTTTCACCTTTTTAGGTCCGAACACGGAACCGACCTCTCATCGGTTCTAGACGTTAAGTCTGAGTAGTGCCAACGGATGGTACCAACCGGTCAACCAATCCGTGCACCGTAACCCATTCGCGCGGTGGCTGCTCGTCGGCCAGCTAGTTCGGAGAGGATTTCGGTCGCGGGTCTCCGAATGGGTTACGCTCATTTACATATTTTCAGCCACCTATACACGCCCGTTTTTAAACGCGTTACAAAACAAAACCATACGGAGAAGAAACCTACTTTACGTTACTCCGTATTCCTTCCTATAACCAGTCAAAGAACAAAATCTACTTTTTACTTCGCGTTCCCGAATTTCCGACGCGGTACCGAAAAGTATGCTACTCTAACTCAACCCGACGAAAACTACTCTAATAAAGCGACAAAACAACAAAGGTACCGCGTACCGCGCACGACGCGAAACCGACCTCAGCGGATTTTTCGAAACCCTACCCTCGCGACGGCATACCTACCCTGCACTTCCTTTCCCGCTGAAAAAGAAGAACCACTGAAAAGGAAAGTCCGTTTTTTTGTTAGCAATTCATTGTAATCAAAAACATTCCTTTAATTCATATAAAAATATAAACTAATTATCCGTGAATATAGTCAAAATAATTGACATGAAAATTTCATAAACGAAAAATAAAATGTATAACATTTAACAACTTAACTAAAATGGAAAAGAAAGTAAACATAGGCACCTTAATTAGTATCAAAGCTACTTCGCCACATCAATCGAGAATTCTGAACTTACAATAAATTCTTACAAGTTGGTGATGGATGGTTGCAACAATTCAGCACATTTGTAAGAGCATCAAATTTTAAATTTTACAATTTTTCTAGTATTAACGTGCTATGTCTTTCGCTATTCGCAGAGATGCTTGTCATTGCTTTGCCTTATATTTTTTTTTTGTATTTCATGCCTTGGTTTTTCTATTTTTGCGCAGTATTCTTTTAGTAACACTCCGTTATTTAAAAATTTATATCGATATTGTGTTATTTTTTTGGCTTGGCTTTAAAATACTCCTGTACATTATTTTTCTATTTCCAATCGGGTTACACAAATATATATACTAGTGTATAAAGCAACTTTCGTTTAAAATATACGAGTACCTCTATTTTCGAATTAATTTGCAGGTGACTTCTCCTTAACGCTCCGGTAGTGAACTATCGTTTTGTAACTAATAATTTATGTATAATTATTTTACTAAAATCTATTGTATATGTAACTTATGTGTACGACTTAGTTGCCAGTATTTAAGAAGCGATTCTTCCCTAATCATTGTATTAGATTCAATATGCCTCTCTGCACGAAGTATTGTTATCATCAATTCTAAATCAAAAATTTAACAAGTACACTAAAAGGAGGGCATTGATCATGTTAATCCGCTGGATCAGCTAAACTAGAAGGACTCAGGCGGGATACTATTTTAGGAATTTCTATATAAGAAGCCTTTTATCATTTCATGTCTTTTGTTTCAAGCATTGAAATCAATGCTATATTTATAAATACCATCAATGTTTTTTTTTTTCAAATTTTCAACGCGAGTGTTGCATACCTAACTTATTTAATTGCTCTTTCTTGCCTTTTAAGTAAATCTCAATTCATTGTCCCAAAGTATTTCTCATGTTTATGTGTTTTATAAGGATATGAAGAAAAAATGATCACAATTGTCTCTTTGCAAAATGTTTTTGATTGGTGTTAAGTTATGTTAAGTTTGAACGATATTTATCGGTGAAAAATTTTATACTCTCGATAGGTTGGTAGGATGCACAAATTTAGACGAGGACTTGCTTTCTCCGTGCGATCGGAAAGAATGGAAGGAAAATTAGCTCTCCTTTGGATTCAACATATGGCTTGTCAATTGTCCTTTTACTTATTTTGAATGTTGTGAATGACTTGAATATTTTATTTCGAGTTGAACACGCATTTCTATGAGTTGCGTTTTTTTTTCTCTACTAGATTTGTCACAACACGTTTTCCAACAGAACCATAAACCCCGACGTCTATCGCTACGTTTCGAATGACTAAAATAATTTTGAAAATCTCTGCGCGGACAGACTTGAAACGTTTGTACAAATAACCGAAGAAATGCTCTTATCATCAATGATACTGGCTCGCAATCTTTTAGTTGTTCTTCGAGTTTAAATTACCCGTTTCCCGTTCTCGAATTATAACCAAATAAACTTTATACTATTTTAATTCATTGTCACGAACAAAAACTAAGTATTAATATTCACGGTTAATCTGTTGCTAAATGGTAAATCATTCATTGCCTATGATATTATTGAATTTTTTGAATCTTACGCGGTTCTATTTTGTGTGTTTGATTTGTTTTGTTTTTATTTGCCGCTGATTTTTATCGGTTGTTACTTTTATCTACCATGTATTCATGATGTTATGTATACACGACTCTAGTTTTATTAAGCGTTGTTGCACTGCCACACAAAAACGACGGCATGAACGTGCATGAGAATCACATTTCTCTTCTTAGGATGCACTATAAAAGTCGCTATTAAAGTGTCGTGTTAACATATAGACCACAGCCTCGTATGTTGCCATCATGATAACAGTGTTTGGTATTTGACGGACTAGTTGTGTTGCTAATCCCCTATAGATTCCAGCCTTGCCCTCTTCTTTCCAGACTGTATATAACGTTTGCCAAAACGTTCGATATTTGCTTCCTTCTACACGTAATCGCGTTCGTGCAACTTCGTGCGGGTACGCAATACATGAAGCAACAGTCTTCGATATAGCGCCGGCCAGCATAAACTCAAGAAAATCTCTCGACGTCTTACCATCCAAAGGATGACTATGTCGTAGCTCGATAAGTTTCGCTTTAAGAGCTTCATAAATCACAAAATGTATAACAGTTTCAGATATACCAAAATAGCTGGCCGTTATTCCTTTATAAAAACCACGAAAGCCCGACGTTGCATAAATTCGTTTTATACATTCACGCACAGTCATTTGATTTTTTTGATTTATAATCCAATTGCAGGCGCGTTTTCACGAACCATATTGGATTTGTTGCTGTCGATGCTGCGAAACCGGCACATGTTGCACTTATTATATGAACAATTGGTGAGTCTGGGGGGAGATTACCTAGCTTATTTAATGTTGTCTTAGCTTGTATGTAGAGGTTGCACAATATTTATAACCTCAAATGGAACCGACGACAAAGTTTCCCTATTGCTTGGAACTAAATTTTGTCTTAGGACTCAAACTAATACGGTAAAATGTAGTTACCGATAAAACGTTGAATAACTGCACCACTTGAAGAAAACCTGCACGCCAAACAACTGTTGCGTTTGCACTTCCGACTGTGGGTAGGCACGATAGTGCTAGTAAGTGCTCTGTTGACTAACTTCCGTCGAATTTCCAGCAGTGAGCGAATGACTCCACAAAAAATTCCGTCGGCCCACGAAGGAAGGTCGCTCCCGCCCTTAAAGCAAAAAATAATTAATTCAGATTCCAACTGCTTACATAAAATTTACCGGCTCCCGTCTTCGTGTTAGCCTGACACCTTGAAGGTTAAGTGACGAATGACACTTCCACCCAGTTTCCACGTTTCTATCTATTCGATGTTTTGATGGCAACTGTGGGGGGCATTGCCAGATAGATATGCTTCGAAATGTATCGGATGGTTAATTAATATTATTTTTCAAATATTTATATCCACAGATATAAATATTTGAAAAAAAAAATATTTTCTGCGCAATGATATCCGCACGAAAGATGAAGTCTGCTTGCACTTCGAAGTCATACATATCTGGCCGGTTGCCGGGGTTCGGGATCGGAATCACTTCGATTCCCGGGCGTAGGCGTCACATTACACATTCCCCCCCCCAAAATCGAAGTAACTCCGATCCCGCCTCCTATGTAAAAGGTCTTGGTTAGGGCCGTGGCGGGTCGAAGGTCGATTTCGAGGAATAGGCTACAGCAATTTCAGTGAAGACTCGATAGTGGCTATACAGTAGGGAGTCAGGTGTTACTCGGAGGTCTTCGTCCAGGCAGAGATTTAGGTAAGCCATGGTTTTTTCTTTCGCGTGAAATAGTTGCACTTCATCGTCGAAGGTCTTTTGCATGGTAAATTCCCAGGGTTTTACCAGCCATGTCCGCGATGAGGTATCGTGTGGGGCTTATGACTTGTAGGACTCGACACTTCACGAATTTCTTGTCTAGTTTGGCATTGTAATGTCGGGTGGCATCGCTCTGCCGGAAGTTTCGACGATATATTTCGTCACCTGCCTTAAAGCCAGAGGGATGGGATCGTAAGTTGTACCGCTCCTCCCCCATCCGTCGACTTTCTTCAATCTTCTCCCGCAGATGAGCTCGCAGAAGTTGGAGCTTTTCGTGCGGTTCCAGAACCACGATTGGGTCCTCTAGCGATTTCAGCTGCCGCAATAGCCGGTAAGCGCTTCCATGACGGATCATGTACTGGCCGAACAATGCGAAATACGGCGAAATGCCGGTAGTGGCGTGGTACGACGAGCGCAGAGCACTAGTGATGGCGGACAACTTGCGATCCCAGTCCTTCTGATTCGGGTGGACATAGGCGCGAATGGCCGCTATGAGCGTACGGTTCAGTCGTTCGGATGCGTTGGCTTGTGGTGAATAGACGGCGGTTCGTTGGTGAATGATGCCGTATTTGGACATTAGGTCTCGGAACTTGCTTGAGGTGAACTGGACCCCGTTGTCGGAGACAAGTTTCTCTGGAACTCCAAACATGTGAAAGACTCGGTTCTCCAAGAAGCTGAGTATAGGTCCAGTGTGCATGTTACGTAGTGGTTCTATGATAGGGAATTTAGAGAGCTGGTCCAGGATCACGACAGCTCCCGTGTGACCCGAAGCAGATCGAGGGTAAGGACCGATAAGATCAATATACAAGCGCTGGAACACGCGTTCGGGGACCTCAACCTTACCCATGGGAGGCCGTAGAATGGTGTTGGGCGCTTTAGTGCACTTGCATAGCTCACAGGAGGCTACGTACGCTTTTATCTGTTGTGCCATCTTAGGCCAAAAGAAACAGGTTTTCAACCGCCTAAGTGTACGACCGTATCCGCCGTGCGCACTTGATGGGTGGTCATGAGCCCGTCTGATAAGATCAGTGGTTAATTCTTCGGGCACCCACAACTTCCACTGTTCTTCTTCTTGTATGGGGTCTCCGGATGCGTGTCCCATCCGCTTATAAATAAATCCATCCGTCAACCGCAGTTCAGGAAGCTGGGACAGTTGATTCTGGATAGTGTGAATCAGTTGGGTGTAGCTGGCTGACTTGAAGGCAGGATGGTCCAGATCGATCAATTGGGGACTGTCGTCCTCCTGGACCAATTCGGCTCCTTCAGGAGCGAACATTCTGGATAGGGTGTCGGGGACTACATGCTGGCTTCCTTTTCGGTGGCGAATTGTGAAGTCAAATGCCTGTCATTTCAGTGCCCACCTGGCCAATCTGCCGTTGAGATCAGTCGGGCTCATTAACCATTTCAGAGAAGCGTGATCCGTAACGATTTCAAAGGTGTGTCCCTCTACATAGGCTCGGAAGCGTTTCACTGCCAACACCGCAGCTAGACATTCCTGCTCGGAGACCGTGTAATTTCGCTGGGCTGGGTTCAACTTGTGAGACATGAAGGCTATAGGTCTCTCCTCGCCGTCTTGTGCAACCTGGACTAAGACTGCTCCCACCCCATGTTGACTCGCGTCACAATGGATTGAGAACGGTTTGTCAAAGTCCGGGCTGTGCAGTACGGGGGCTGTAGTCAGACTCTTCTTTAGCTCTTCAAAGGCTCGCAAGCTGGGCTCTTCCCAGACGAATTTACGTCCCTTACGCAGCATGTCGGTCAAAGGAGTGGTAATGGTGGCATAGTCACGTACAAAACGCTGGTACCATCCGCATAAGCCTAGGAATCGGCGTAATTGCTTGGTGGTCTTGGGTAATGGAAAAACGTCAATCGCTTGAGTCTTGTCCGGATCGGTCTTGATATGGCCATGCCCAATGATGTGACCTAAATACTTCACCTCCGTCATCACGAACTGACTCTTCTGTATGTTGATAGTTAACCTTGCTCTCCGTATGTGCAGAGCCACCTCCTGAAGCAGGTCGATGTGTTCGTTAAAGGTCTCGGTTATAAGCAGCAGATCATCCAAGTAAACGAAAACTTGGTGCCGCAAATGAGGTGGTATCACCTTATCCATAAGGCGCGTCATTGTTTGGGGGGCATTGCACAATCCGAATGGCATGGTCACGAATTGATACAGGGGCCGACCTGGGACTGTGAAGGCTGTTTTCTCCTTTGAACCAGGGTCTAAAGGAATTTGCCAGAAGGCGTCCTTGAGGTCTAAGCTCGTGATGAAGTGGGTTTTAGGCAACCGACTCAAAATGCCTTCAATCAACGGTAGAGGGTATGCGTCCTTGACAGTGACGGCGTTCAAGCGTCTGGCATCTAAGCATAGCCGGACCTTGTTCGGCTTGACAACTAAGGTGACTGGGGAAGCCCACGCGCTCTGTGATTCTTCGATTACGCCTAATGCTAGCATTCGATCCACTTAGGCATATAACGACTTTTCCTTCGCCGGAGATATGGCAAAATGTCTCTGTTTTATGGGTTTAGCATCCCCCACATCGATAGTGTGGAACACCAGTGCAGTCCGCCCGAGACCTTCCTTCTCATGCGATGGAAAAGCCGATATAGCCGAGTCAAGTCGCAGTTGCTGATTTAAAACCAGTGTATGTCGTAATAAGTGAGTGGGTTGAGATTGGTCAGGAACTGTGGTGACGGACTCCAGGGTCGTACCGGAAAACAGTGCCGGGGCCAAGTTAAATTTTCGAATGAAATCCACTCCTAGATAAAGATTCTGGGTTAATTGAGGTATGATGTAAAATTCCAGAGGTTTAGTTACTCCTTTAAAGGTGACATCCGTCGTAATTTTTCCCACTACAGAGTGACGAGTTCCGTCCGCCGTGCTTAACCAGGAGGTGAAATGACGGATTTGGTCCGCGTGCATTGCCAGTACCTCCCCTGCAAAATCGGCAGATATGCAATTCACGCTGGCTCCCGTATCGACTAAGCCTGACACTCGTTTTTGCAGGAGGTGTACTGACGCATATGGCCGAACGTCATCCCTCAATAATTCGTCTAAGTGTATGTCCTTCAGCACCTTCCTCGACTGCCTGACTTTTCTCCAGAAGCTCCGCATCCGACGCGTGGCTCGCTTTCTTCGCGGTGGGACATTTGTAGCCAACTCCTCATGGAAGATGCGCTGTCGAGTAGCCAAATAATTCCGCAGCCTGACGTGGAAAGGTTTGACATGCCAAGGAACTTTCGCCTCGCTACCATTTCCCTGCGCGTTGGCCTCGGCGAAGGATGGCGTCGGTTGTGGAACTTCGGGAGAACTGTGTTTAGCGGT
The DNA here is from genome assembly GCA_963969285.1 of Odontomyia ornata. Classification (NCBI taxonomy): domain Eukaryota; kingdom Metazoa; phylum Arthropoda; class Insecta; order Diptera; family Stratiomyidae; genus Odontomyia; species Odontomyia ornata. The sequence continues at coordinate 58,464,998 of OZ017743.1, read as the reverse complement.
GCGAGTCAGCAGAATTGGAGTCATGTCGGGAGCTTGGTCATAGCTAGTGATGGGGTCAGGATTGGTTCGTCCGGGGTCTAGGAGTGCTGACGGGTGGTCGCGGCACTCGGTGGCAAGTTTTTTCGCATTTTGCAATTTGCGCAGTCAGGTGCGTATGTGTCGGCCTTCCCGCAACGGTAACAGAAAAGCGTCGGCTCTGCTGGACATGCATAGAACCGATGCCCCGTTTGTCGGCAGTTCCAACAGACCGTCGGGCTTGTAATTGCTTCAAGGGAGGGTCGATCAATCAATGCTGGGTCCTCAAGCTCCTGTGGTGCTCCGCTCCTCGGTACTGGTACTGGGTCAGCAAGCAGGTGGTCCGCTGCCATCAACTCCGCGGTATGATGATTTCGGGGATTTGGTCCCGTTATGCGAGGTTGTGGACGGAAGGTGCCTCGCCGCTCATCCATTTGTTCTTGCCTACGGGCATGGAGGCGCAATCCCTGTATGGTGTTGATGGGAAAATGCAGAAGGCTGTTCTGAAGATCCCAGCGCATATTCTCTCTGATAATTTCTACCAGTTCGTCCTCGGGCATGGTTGTTCGCAAGCGAGTGCTCAATCTCACTATACTTGTGTAGTACTGGTCCAACGGTTCGTGAGCGCCTTGTTTCCGTTTCTTTAATTGTTCTCTTAGTTCTCTCTCAGTGAAGCCATCCTCAAATCGATTGCGGAAGGCTGCACTGAAAGAGTTCCAAGTGGGACGTGGCGTCGATTCCTTAAAACTCCAGTACCAGTCGGCAGCGTCACCGCTGAACAAAAGATGTGCATGCCGGAGGAAGGCCGAGGAATCACCTCCCAGGGTGCTGGATACTAGCGCCTGAATCCGGAAAAGGAACCGGTCCACCGATATCATATCGTTGAAACCCGTAAAGTTCAGGCGCCAACTCTCCATGATACGAGGCGTCGGGTCTCGAAAAGGTGTCAATGCGTTCCCGGGGGGGATCGCATCCTCGATTGACCTTTTGTACGGAACTGCCTCGGGGACTAGAGGTACCAACGGAGGTGCGGTGCTGTGTCGTGGTCTATATTCGGGAACTCTGGGATCCATTCCCGAGTTCCTTGGAGGTAGGGCCCATTGCTCGGATGGTCGGGAGTGGGGCATAGCCACACTGGGATTGGGCTCCCAGCCAAGCGGAGTTCTCACGCGGCTGGGTGGTTGGCTCATGGGGAGATTCTGGAGCTTTCCCTCCAGGTTGCCAATCCTCTCCGACATATCTCGCATCAACGCCACGAGGGTGTCAATGGAGTGGGCGGAAGGCATGGGGGTCACCTCGGACACGACAACTGCGGCCGGAACTTCACCGCCTACGGCTCCTTGAAGGTCCAACAGTGGTTGGGGCGGTTCGGCCTCTGGAACTCCTTTCGCCACTGCTCCACGCGTTGGGACGGGCGTTCCGAGGGGGACGTCTAGGGCGGTCCGCTCGATGGGTCGCCGGCATAACGGGCAAAGATCGGACGTGAGGAGGAGCTGTTGGACACAGGCACGATGGAATAGATGTCCACAATCCAATCGCACGCTGTGTACGCCCTCCACTACGTCCTCGAAGCAGATCCCGCAGTTAGCGGGTTGGACCGTTTTGGATCTGGTCCAACGCTTATCTGGGGTCCGCTTCGTTGCCATTTTTGATTTTTAATATGTGGTGCTAATAGTACTGGAAAAATTAAAATATATGAAAGATGATAATTATTACTATAACCCTAATATATAACTGCAAAAGCTTAATCTCAGATTAGTGGGCGATAGTGGCGAGCTATTTATAGAAAATAGGCAAAAAAAAAAATTATTTGATACACACTTTCCTTTCCAGTAGTCGACTCCTCCAACGGGAAATGAGAGTGCGTGGTAATCTGCCGAAGAAAGGGTGCTTTCGGTCGATTTACGAAATTTATCCCATACCCACATACATCACAAAAACCGTCTCTAAACTACATTAAATGAATCGACGAGACAAGTGGTATAGCTACCGTAACGATTTTGTACGCGGTCAAAATTCCCGACGCGTGGAAGCATTCCGGGCTCCGCAACTCCAGCATACGCCACCGAACGTTGAACCGATACCACTCGTCTATCACGCATACGAAATAAGTAGAATCCTTCCGCGACATAAAGGCAAGGTAGCCTTCTATTCTCTTGAGAGTCCATGCTGATAGGTAAACCCATCAGGCTGGCAGTTCCATCAAGAAAATAGAAGGTCCTTACAGGGGTTAGCCTGGGACAACACATCGGAAGGATTCTGTCGCGAAAACAAAATCAAACAAAGGAGAGCGGAAGCTACAACTCACGTGAAGCGACTGCTAGAGTGTATCACACAACTCCACTGCTCCTGATAGTGGGACTCGAGTACCAAAGTACCTTACATCCTCCGTAAAGGACCAACTCGTCAGAAGACGCGAAGTTCTTTCCCTCTTAGGATGTTTTAGGCCCCACGTTGGGCGCCATTTGTAATGATTTTCACCTTTTTAGGTCCGAACGCGGAACCGACCTCTCATCGGTTCTAGACGTTAAGTCTGAGTAGTGCCAACGGATGGTACCAACCGGTCAACCAATCCGTGCACCGTAACCCATTCACGCGGTGGCTGCTCGTCGGCCAGCTAGTTCGGAGAGGATTTTGGTCGCGGGTCTCCGAATGGGTTACGCTCATTTACATATTTTCAGCCACCTATACACGCCCGTTTTTAAACGCGTTACAAAACAAAACCATACGGAGAAGAAACCTACTTTACGTTACTCCGTATTCCTTCCTATAACCAGTCAAAGAACAAAATCTACTTTTTACTTCGCGTTCCCGAATTTCCGACGCGGTACCGAAAAGTATGCTACTCTAACTCAACCCGACGAAAACTACTCTAATAAAGCGACAAAACAACAAAGGTACCGCGTACCGCGCACGACGCGAAACCGACCTCAGCGGATTTTTCGAAACCCTACCCTCGCGACGGCATACCTACCCTGCACTTCCTTTCCCGCTGAAAAAGAAGAACCACTGAAAAGGAAAGTCCGTTTTTTTGTTAGCAATTCATTGTAATCAAAAACATTCCTTTAATTCATATAAAAATATAAACTAATTATCCGTGAATATAGTCAAAATAATTGACATGAAAATTTCATAAACGAAAAATAAAATGTATAACATTTAACAACTTAACTAAAATGGAAAAGAAAGTAAACATAGGCACCTTAATTAGTATCAAAGCTACTTCGCCACATCAATCGAGAATTCTGAACTTACAATAAATTCTTACAAGTTGGTGATGGATGGTTGCAACAATTCAGCACATTTGTAAGAGCATCAAATTTTAAATTTTACAATTTTTCTAGTATTAACGTGCTATGTCTTTCGCTATTCGCAGAGATGCTTGTCATTGCTTTGCCTTATTTTTTTTTTTGTATTTCATGCCTTGGTTTTTCTATTTTTGCGCAGTATTCTTTTAGTAACACTCCGTTATTTAAAAATTTATATCGATATTGTGTTATTTTTTTGGCTTGGCTTTAAAATACTCCTGTACATTATTTTTCTATTTCCAATCGGGTTACACAAATATATATACTAGTGTATAAAGCAACTTTCGTTTAAAATATACGAGTACCTCTATTTTCGAATTAATTTGCAGGTGACTTCTCCTTAACGCTCCGGTAGTGAACTATCGTTTTGTAACTAATAATTTATGTATAATTATTTTACTAAAATCTATTGTATATGTAACTTATGTGTACGACTTAGTTGCCAGTATTTAAGAAGCGATTCTTCCCTAATCATTGTATTAGTTTCAATATGCCTCTCTGCACGAAGTATTGTTATCATCAATTCTAAATCAAAAATTTAACAAGTACACTAAAAGGAGGGCATTGATCATGTTAATCCGCTGGATCAGCTAAACTAGAAGGACTCAGGCGGGATATTATTTTAGGAATTTCTATATAAGAGGCCTTTTATCATTTCATGTCTTTTGTTTCAAGCATTGAAATCAATGCTATATTTATAAATACCATCAATGTTTTTTTTTTCAAATTTTCAACGCGAGTGTTGCATACCTAACTTATTTAATTGCTCTTTCTTGCCTTTTAAGTAAATCTCAATTCATTGTCCCAAAGTATTTCTCATGTTTATTTGTTTTATAAGGATTGAAGAAAAAATGATCACAATTGTCTCTTTGCAAAATGTTTTTGATTGGTGTTAAGTTATGTTAAGTATGAACGATATTTATCGGTGAAAAATTTTATACTCTCGATAGGTTGGTAGGATGCACAAATTTAGACGAGGACTTGCTTTCTCCGTGCGATCGGAAAGAATGGAAGGGAAATTAGCTCTCCTTTGGATTCAACATATGGCTTGTCAATTGTCCTTTTACTTATTTTGAATGTTGTGAATGACTTGAATGTTTTATTTCGAGTTGAACACGCATTTCTATGAGTTGTGTTTTTTTTTCTCTACTAGATTTGTCACAACACGTTTTCCAACAGAACCATAAACCCCGACGTCTATCGCTACGTTTCGAATGACTAAAATAATTTTGAAAATCTCTGCGCGGACAGACTTGAAACGTTTGTACAAATAACCGAAGAAATGCTCTTATCATCAACGATACTGGCTCGCAATCTTTTAGTTGTTCTTCGAGTTTAAATTACCCGTTTCCCGTTCTCGAATTATAACCAAATAAACTTTATACTATTTTAATTCATTGTCACGAACAAAAACTAAGTATTAATATTCACGGTTAATCTGTAGCTAAATGGTAAATCATTCATTGCCTATGATATTATTGAATTTTTTGAATCTTACGCGGTTCTATTTTGTGTGTTTGATTTGTTTTGTTTTTATTTGCCGCTGATTTTTATCGGTTGTTACTTTTATCTACCATGTATTCATGATGTTATGTATATACGACTCTAGTTTTATTAAGCGTTGTTGCACTGCCACACAAAAACGACGGCATGAACGTGCATGAGAATCACATTTCTCTCCTTAGGATGCACTATAAAAGTCGCTATTAAAGTGTCGTGTTAACATATAGACCACAGCCTCGTATGTTGCCATCATGATAACAGTGTTTGGTATTTGACGGACTAGTTGTGTTGCTAATCCCTATAGATTCCAGCCTTGCCCTCTTCTTTCCAGACTGTATATAACGTTTGCCAAAACGTTCGATATTTGCTTCCTTCTACATGTAATCGCGTTCGTGCAACTTCGTGCGGGTACGCAATACATGAAGCAACAGTCTTCGATATAGCGCCGGCCAGCATAAACTCAAGAAAATCTCTCGACGTCTTACCATCCAAAGGATGACTATGTCGTAGCTCGATAAGTTTCGCTTTAAGAGCTTCATAAATCACAAAATGTATAATAGTTTCAGATATACCAAAATAGCTGGCCGTTATTCCTTTATAAAAACCACGAAAGCCCGACGTTGCATAAATTCGTTTTATACATTCACGCACGGTCATTTGATTTTTTTGATTTATAATCCAATTGCAGGCGCGTTTTCACGAACCATATTGGATTTGTTGCTGTCGATGCTGCGAAACCGGCACATGTTGCACTTATTATATGAACAATTGGTGAGTCTGGGGGGAGATTACCTAGCTTATTTAATGTTGTCAGCTTGTATGTAGAGGTTGCACAATATTTATAACCTCAAATGGAACCGACGACAAAGTTTCCCTATTGCTTGGAACTAAATTTTGTCTTAGGACTCAAACTAATACGGTAAAATGTAGTTACCGATAAAACGTTGAATAACTGCACCACTTGAAGAAAACCTGCACGCCAAACAACTGTTGCGTTTGCACTTCCGACTGTGGGTAGGCACGATAGTGCTAGTAAGTGCTCTGTTGACTAACTTCCGTCAAATTTCCAGCAGTGAGCGAATGACTCCACAAAAAATTCCGTCGGCCCACGAAGGAAGGTCGCTCCCGCCCTTAAAGCAAAAAATAATTAATTCAGATTCCAACTGCTTACATAAAATTTACCGGCTCCCGTCTTCGTGTTAGCCTGACACCTAGAAGGTTAAGTGACGAATGACACTTCCACCCAGTTTCCACGTTTCTATCTATTCGATGTTTTGATGGCAACTGTGGGGGGCATTGCCAGATAGATATGCTTCGAAATGTATCGGATGGTTAATTAATATTATTTTTCAAATATTTATATCCACAGATATAAATATTTGAAAAAAAAATATTTTCTGCGCAATGATATCCGCACGAAAGATGAAGTCTGCTTGCACTTCGAAGTCATACATATCTGGCCGGTTGCCAGGGTTCGGGATCGGAATCACTTCGATTCCCGGGCGTAGGCGTCACATTACAATGTACCGGTGAAAAGGTTGGACCATACTACACATACGTTGTATGAGCAATCGTTGGCAGAGCCCCGGCAGCTAGGCACTGTGAAACATTTTCTATCATTTCTGGATAGAAGCGTTTTCAAAGCCTTGAAACCCTCGGCAAAGGGGGCTCGCCGTCTCTAAAGCAAAAACAAACTAAGCCTGCCTCGCTAGTGACGTCATCCAAAGAGAGCCCATGCATAGTGTGCAAGGAACGTATCCATTATATTCTTGCAAAACTTTCCTGAATCAAATGCCAAGGTTCGTCTCCAGACCGTGAAGAAAAATAATCTGTGTTACAACTGTTTGAGGGTGGACCACAATAGTCAACAGTGGTCGCTCCGAGGCTGCAAGAAGCATAATTCATTATTGCACATCGACAATCAGGTAACCAAGTCAAGCTCTACTTTACCTCCAGCACACGCAGAAACATCGACAATGCCACCAAACTTAACGAGCCTAGCAGCAAAACCCAACAACACACGGAGGAACAGCATTGTACTCGTCAAGATATTGGCTGTGGATGGTCGAGAACTAGAATGTCGGGCTGTTCTTGACTCCGGGTCTCAATTAAATTTCATCACTAAAGATCTGGCCAGACGGCTTGGCTTGAAGGAAGTTCCCAAAGCATTGTGTGTTCAAGAATTAGACAAGGAATTCAAAAGGCTCAAGAGTAAATTTTTTGATACGGTCCAGGACAACAGGATTCTCAGCCAGAATCGAAGCCTTTGTTCTACCGCAAATTACAACTTATCAACCGTCAGAATTCATTGACATCGTATCATGGCCTATTCCCCAGAATGTGTCGCTTGCGGATCCTCAATTCAATCACCCTAGTCAAATTGATATTCTCCTTAGAGCAGAAAACTTTTTCCCGATACTTTCGGTTGGGCAAATACGATTGGGGAAGAAATTACCAAGCCTACAGAATACCGTGTTCGGATGGATCGTCTCCGGTCGAGTGGCAAATTCGGACACCCACACTTTTAGCTGCGGCATCTGCAGTCATGATTGCGGTGAACTTCAAGAAAGGGTGCAAGAGTTCTGGAAACTGGACGAAGTGGAGCCAGGACGCAGCAAGAAAAAGGTTGTGAAGAACACTTCACTGCTAATACCAGGCGAGGACAAGATGGATGATTTGTTGTAAAATTACCATTCATAAACAACCCTAAGTTGCTGGGTAACTCCAAAGAGACAGCATATAGATGTTTTCTGGCTTTGGAACGCAAATTGAACAAGAATGAATCGCTGAAACAACAGTACACCGACTTCATGAAGGAATACCGTCAGTTGGGACACATGGAAGAGGTCGATATTCAGCAGATACCTATACCCCATTACTTCTTGCCACACCACTGTGTCATAAAACCAGAAAGTACCACAACTAAACTGCGAGTGGTATTTGATGCATCAGCGAAAATGTCTATGGATATCTCCTTGAACGAAATTCTGCACACTGGACCTTTTCTCCAAGACAATGTATTTACCTTTCTGTTACGCTTCCGGCTTCCGATGTTTGTATTTACGGCGGACATCAAGAAAATGTACCGCCAAATAAGAGTGAAGGAAGAAGATAAGAAATTTCAGTTAATATTTTGGAGAGACCATTCAGATGAGCCAGTTTAGTGTTACCAACTAACTACGGTGACAAACGGCATTACAACGACCCCATACTTAGCCATAAGATGTCTCAAGCAAATAGCACCACAAGCTGAAACGTCAGCCCCATTGGGTTCGCAAACGATAAGGAATAATATTTACATCGATGACGTCATGGCGGGAGCTAACAGTCTAACGGAAGCCCTCGCAATACAGAGGCAACTGAAGGAATTGCTTCAATCAGAAGGGTTCAAATTGCGGAAGTGGTGCGCAAACCATAGTCGGCTACTTCAGGGCATTCTCAAAACGGACCAAGCAGTTCAATTCAACATAAACGGCAAAGACAGCTATCATATGAAGACGTTGGGCATAATCTGGCTTCCCCAAGAGGACAATTTCTGCGTGAAAACAATCCAGCCCAGCCACGGTAAAGTGACCAAAAGAACAGTGTCCTCTGACATTGCGCATCTTTTCGACCCATTAGGAGTAATGAGCCCAGTGGTGACCAAAGCCAAAATATTTCTTCAAGCATTATGGAATCTAAAGATAGATTAGGACGCAGCTGTACCAATGAAGATGCACTCCGATTGGGTCGAATTTCGATGAGAACTGCAATGCCTTGAAGATATCAAGTTTCCCAGGCATGTATTTTCCAGCAAAAACCCGCGAAGCATTTATTACATGCTTCCAGTGACGCATCAGAGAAGGCATACGGTGCAGCTATATACGTGCGATCCGGCAAAGTGACGGTACCGTGGTCGTGAGACTGCTATGTGCCAAATCAAAGGTAGCACCAATCAAGGCTACAACGATTCCGCGTTTGGAGCTTCAAGCTGCAACACTCACTACCAAGCTCGCTGCTCGGGTCAAAGAAGAACTATAATGGAATGATGTTTCATGAACATTTTGGACGGACTCTGAGGTAGTTCTAGCCTGGCTGAGGAACCCATCATCATCATACGTCAACTTCGTTGCAAACCGAGTAGCAGCTATACAGGAGCTTACCACAGCTGAACAATGGCGACATGTACCATCCAAGGAAAATCCTGCCGATGTGGTTTCCCGTGGAATCTCACCCAACAAATTGAAGAAGAATATTTTTTGGTTATATGGGCCGAGGTTTCTACATAGCGGTGAAAGCATATGGCCGAGGAATCAAAAATTTGAAACAAATCTAGAAACGAGGCAAGCAAAGGTGGCACTTTCAGTTGCAAACGAAGGAGACATACTGTCTATGATCGACAACCGGAATTCTTTTCAACATTTGCAACGGATTTTGTGCTTTCATACTTCGGTTTGTAAATAACACTAGAAGCAGAGGATTCAAACACTCATCATACATAGCTGTTGAAGAATTGAATGCAGCCACGGCACAACTTATAAAGAAAGCGCAACGCCGAAACTTCTCACAAGAGTTAGCCTCCCTTGAAAAAACGGCCACAGTAGACAAGCAAAGCAACTTAAGTTCACTCACCCCATTGTTTGACAAGAATGGTGTTATCAGCGTCGGAGGACGATTACAAGAAGCTAACATCACATATGATGCAAAACACCCAATTTTGTTACCATACAATGACACACTTACTGGGCTGGTAATGAGATACATACACATTATAAATTTTCACGTCGGATCGCAAGGATTATCCACTACCACGCGCCAAAAATTTTGGCCTATCAAAGGGAAGGCAATTGCGCGGTCAATTGTGTTGAATTGCGTTCTCTGCAGCAAAGCAAAGCCAAACCTTTTATCCCAGATGATGGGTTATTTGCCTGGAGAAGAATCAAACCTGATAAGCCATTCCGAACAACAGGAGTTGATTTTCGCCGCGGCCCATTTTGGATTCATTACAAAGCTACAGGAAAGAAGCCTCAAAAGTGTTACGTAGCGTTATTCGTTTGTTTTGCAACAAAGACAGTGCACTTAGAAGTGGTAAGTGACTTGACAACTAACGCATTCATCGGCGCGCTGAAAAGCTTTGTGGGCAGACGTGAAAACTGCCAACATTTGTATTGCGACAACGCTACGAACTTTGTAGGAGCTCGAAACCAACTGGAAGAACTTCGACTAGCGATATATTCAAAGGAAGCGAAGAACAAATTAACAAATTCTGCACACTGAGCGGAACCGAGTTCCATTTCATCCCACCAAGAGCGCCACATTTCGGTGGACTGTGGGAGACAGCCGTCAAGTCTGCCGAAAACTTGCTTCCTTGCAGCCTAAACAACAATTCGCTGACATATGAGGAGTTGGAGATAGTTATAGCGTAAGTAGAAGCGATACTCAATTCACGACCTATCAGGCCAATGTCTTCGGATCCGAACGACTTGACTGCGCTGACCCTAGGACATTTTTTAATAGGCGAACCATTAACCAGCACTGCCGAATCCACTGAAAACCCACAGCGAATAGATCTACATCAACACTGGAAGCGCACCCTTCCACTCAAGAATCAATTCTGGCAGCGATGGTTCAAAGAATATTTAACCGAACTGCAGTATCGAACCAAATGGAAGCAACAATGCCAGAACGCCCAGCCTGGCATGATGGTTATAATACAGGACAGCAATCTCCCCGCCATGCAATGGTCTCTTGGTCGCATACTGGAGACTATAAATGGAAATGGTTTAGTCCGAGTTGCAATCGTAAAAATGGCTACAGGTGTTCTCAAAAGGGCAATCCACAATCTTGCTCCACTACCAGTAAAGGTCGACGCAGAAGCGAAGGATGAAACCAACGAAGAAAACGTCACCAGTACAGCCTCCCCACACCCTACCATGCAAACAAATACAGACCAAACAACAAGTCCACCCCCAACCGAAGGTCCACCTTCTTCCAAAAAACCGCGTCGAAGTCAGCTCCCAATCACCCTATTACTATTCACATGCCTTGTCTTGCCGGTGCTAGGAAACAATCAGGCCACAATATCACCGTTCAATTCAGCACCTGGTTTGTATTTTGAACGAATGGGTTTCACTCACTTGTCATCCAACGAATGGGATTTAGTTGTTTACTACGACATGACTAACTACTGGAAGGAGCTAGCCACTGTAAATAAACGGATTGAAAACCTAGATCATCTCTGTAGCAAAATAGTAAAGAAGCATTCCTGTGCACCAACGTTAGCTCATTTTGCAAACACGGTTATGGAATTAACAGAGAACAACGAGTTATTGCGTCAACAAGACCATCGTCGAGGAAAACGATCCCCTCTCAATATATTCGCTAACATCGCTTGTTCGCTGTTCGGCATCTTGGATGATGAATATGCGGAAAAAATGTCAGAGACGATAAACTACCTTCAACAAAATGACAGATATTTGCTAGAACTACTGAGGAATCAAACATCCATAATTGATTGCACTACAAATATCATGAAAGATTCGGCTAAAGCAGTTGAAAGACGGGTAAACGAACTAGAAGAATACCTCAACCAGACGCTCAATACCATTAAAGGAATAAACCACGAGTTCCATCAAGAAAAAATAACTGAATACTTCAACACTCTAGCAATTTGGTTAATACTCATGATATCAGATTATCAAAGGGCACAATCGACACTTCTAGAAGTTATAACAAGGGCTCATCGCGGCAAAGTCAATCCGCAAGTAATAACTCCAAGACAGCTACGAGACCAGCTAATTATGATTAAAGAGCACCAACTTTGCGAGTACCTGGAGATCATGGACACTTAGCAAAATTATACGGAATAATGCCCATAGAAAGCAGAATGTTAAGCGAATAAATGATGTTCCCAATAAAGCGTCCACTTCTATCACAAGAAATATTCCAACTTTGCGAGTACCTGGAGATCATGGACACTTAGCAAAATTATACGGAATAATGCCCATAGAAAGCAGAATGTTAAGCGAATAAATGATGTTCCGAATAAAGCGTCCACTTCTATCACAAGAAATATTCGAAACCTTGCGAATCGTTCCAGTACCTATATGAGCTAATGAAACATTTCTCACCGTTGTTTCATCAACACAAATTCTACTAGTAAACCTACATCGAGATCAATTTTACCCAATGTCCGAACTGGAAATCTCAAAATGTCTTCCCGTCGACTATTCCGAATTCATCTGCAAACTACGGCATCCGATGTATCGATGGGGATCTAGTATCAACCACTGCGAAATAGCAATCTTAACTGAATCGCGCAATATTTCCAGCTGTGAAGTCATCAAAACAATGGAAACCGTAAGGTGGACCCAGCTCTTGGATCCAAACCACTGGATTTACGTAACAAACCAAACTGTGAGCATCAACATCATTTGTGGAGCCACAATCTCAACCTGTTTGCTATCCGGATCGGGCATCATCCATCTTTCCTATGCGAAATAATTTCGACTTCATCGAGTTCACCGAAAATTTCAATAACACACGCATATTGGCCATGTACGGGGACAATTTAGAAAACGATGTTAAAACACTACAACAGAGCATCAACAAGCTGCGAGCCGCCGAAACGGAGGTCCCAACAATAAAGTCAGCTCACGTGCATAATTTCACCATTGAATACTTGGGCTTATCAATTTCGGTGGTCTGTTTATTGTACCTTGTGTGGAAATTTTGCAGGAAGCGGCCTACGTGCAACCGTCACCCAATACCCGCACCACGCAAGGCGACAGCTGAGGAACTCCAGGTGAATCCAGAAATCCATCTTTGAACAGTTCGTTCAAAGGGGGAGGATGTTCGCTAATGATAGCGAAAGTATCAAACCTAAATAAATTACTTGCCTGATAAATTAAATTGTAATACATTTATACTTACTTAATAAAATAACCATTAGGTAAATTCATATTATATTCATTAATGCATCAATATAAATAAATAAATATGCATGACGCGCTTTAGACCTAGCAACTACATCAAAATCTATCATATTTACTTCTTCCCATATGAACCCATTTTCTTACGTGTGGAACAATCCTCACTCGTATGGTTTCATATGTACAACATTAAAAATCTACAACAAGCGAAGACAATTGCGCATCATATTTCATAACATAAACTAATTGCTATCTACTACACTAATGCTTTCGTTTTTCTCAATGAACTTGACATTGTTCATATGTGGGGTCCAAGAACTTCACATATGATATCTTATTTCCTTTTTTTACGGGAAATTAACATAGAGTATGTATGAATACATTCACTTCATGCAGACCTATGTTCTTTTTTGTATAGCGTTCTATGGGAAATCCAACGTGTAGTATTGCATTGAGGAAGTAATTCTTTTGTATTGATTTGGAAGTAGAAAATTTAGAATCACGAATTTTCTTGTTAAGTATTTTTATGCTGAAGCAAACAATATTTGTTACAGTTAAATATGCATTTGTGATAGAAAAATTGTATAAATAGGATAGGTCGATATAAGAAAATACACTATTTGGTCAAACTTTAAACTGGCGCCTTCGCCTCTATTTCACTCATTCATTTCGGCGTTAACCGCCTAATCAACATGCTTGCCTAGTCGCTTTATAATCACTAGGTTAATATGTATTTTATGGAGTAAGAATATTTCTAGTACTGCACTAGAAATATATCCTTGCTTCCAGCACATTTAGTAAAGTAAATATATATATATACATATATATATATATATATATATATATATATATATATATATATATATATATATACATATATATATATATATATATATATATATATATATATACATATATATATATATATATATATTATATATATATATATATATATATATATATATATACATATATATATATATATATATATATATATATATATATATATATATATACATTATATATATATATATATATATATATATATATATATATATATATATAACTATATATATATATATATATATATATATATATATATATATATATATATATATATATATATATATATATATATATATATATATATATATATATATATATTGTCGCGTGTTATTTGGTTCGCGGCCAATAATTTTAATGTTCCGGGAAAGTGAAAACGCAATGTCTTTTAATTTAAGTTAAAAGTGTTTATTTAATTAAATAAAATGCACAATAATCAGTTAACACTTTCACTAATTTTAATTGTCACTATTAAAATTATCTAACACTTGTCCATAAATTTATTATCGCAATTGTCTTCTAAATCACTTCACTATTACAAAAATCACTTTTCTACTACTCGAATAATTTCGCTTCCCACACACAAACGCAGTTCTTATCGCGGTCGAATGAATGATTCTCCCATTCATTCAGCTCGCCTTTATATAGGGTCTCTAAGTATTCACCCATTTCTCGCATATTGGCGAACGTTCTACCGAGAGGTACCTGGTACGTTCGAGCAAATTCATGAATGGAGTGACGTCGCTTGCAGATGTTGATTATGCTTGTTGAATTTACTCGCGGGTTCGAGTAAATTCATTTGTTGACGTTCTTAATGATGATGAAAATAATTGCGACAGTAGCTCGCAGAATTATTTGTACATGTAATTATTTGTACATGTAACACTGCCCCCATCTCAGTTCTTTTCGCCCCGAAAAGATGTGTCGCTATTTGTAGTCAATTCTCCCTGGGTGTAATATGGGGCAAGACGGTCCAGATGCACGATTTTCATTTTAGCTCTCGGCTTACGATGTTCCTGTATTCGGTATACAACGTCGTTGATTCGCTTTGTAACTCGGTATGGTCCCTCCCAATTATGTTGCAACTTTGGAGACCTACCCTTTCGCCGTTGCGGGTTATAAAGCCACACCAAGTCATCTTGCTGGAAGCCAGTAGAATTAGCCTTTAGATCATACCTGGTCTTCATGCGGTCAGTAGCCGATTCGAGGTGTTTTCGCACTGTCCGATGTATCTGGTTCAACCGTTGTCTTAGATCACTTGCGTACTCCGAAACCGTTTGGGGTTTCTCAGGGGGTGTTCCGAACTTTATATCGGCTGGCAAACGAATAGTCTTTCCAAAAATGACTTTGGCTGGGGCTTGGCCCGTCGACGCATGTTCAGCGGCTCTATATGCCATTAAAAATAGTGGGATATGTCGGTCCCAGTCCCTTTGGTTCTCGTCAACCATCTTGGCAAGGTGTTTATTGAGCGTGCCGTTGAAACGTTCCACCATTCCATCGGATTGGGGATGCAGCGGTGTTGTCCTCGTTTTCCGTATTCCCAGCTGCTCGCACATTTCGCTAAAAACTAGTGACTCAAAGTTTCGGCCTTGATCCGAATGTAGTTCACCAGGCATGCCGTACCTGCTGACCCAATTTAACACTAGCTGTTCGGCTACCGTAGTTGCTTCCTGGTTGGGAATGGGGTAGACCTCGGGCCACTTGCTGAAATAATCAGCTACAACCAGCGTGTATCGATTTCCCCATTCAGATTCAGGAAAGGGTCCAGCGATGTCAACAGCAATCCTTTCGAATGGCACGCCTACGTTATAGGTTTGCATTTGTCCTCTCAGTCGTCGTTTTGGGCCTTTGACGGAAGCGCAAATGGTGCATCTGCGACACCAGTCCTCTACGTCTTCTCGAGCGTGGAGCCAGTAGAATCTTTCCCGCAATTTCGCTAAGGTTTTGTTAACACCAAGATGGCCTCCCGAGGATCCTTCATGCATTTCCTTTACCACATCGTGGATTCGGCTTTTGGGTAGTATAGTTTGCATCCTATAGGAGCCGCCATCTGCCGTTTCCCATTTCCGCTTGAGTACACCACCCTCCACCTGAAGGGAGTTCCATTGTGCCCAATAGCTTTTCAGGGTTGCGCCATGCGTTGAAACGTCCTTCCACTCAGGTCGCCCAGTCGTCTCCTTCCATACGAGCAATGGTCCGATGTCTTCATCGGCTAGCTGGGCATTTCGAATCTCCTCCGATGACCAACCTTCATCGAATTCAGCCGTTATCAGTCGCAAATCAACGGGCGGCTCCTTTTCCTCAATCCGGCGGCAATGCTTGCAGTTAGCTGGACATGGATGACGAGATAGGGCGTCAGCATTTCCATGAACTCTGCCCTTGTGAAGCAGTTGGGGCCTCACTAGGTCTGGTCGGATCGTCGATCGGGTTGCACTAGTGTCGTTTGTTAGGGTGCAATGTTCTTCATCAACTTGACCAGGAAGGCATCTGTCTGCTTCTCCACGATGTTGCCTTGGCACGATGCTGGGGATGTCGATACTCCTAGCCAACGTTCGCCCCATGAAGTTGGCCCTTGCAGTTTGATGGGCCTCCATTCTAGGCTCCTGACACGGTCTGGATCTCCACCACCCTGGACAATAGCTCGGTCTTCTCCGCTTCTTGCAGTCTCGTTGCAGGTGCCCTTTTCCCCCGCAATTCCAGCATCTAGGCGCACCATTCACCTGCAGCTCTCGCTCAATCCCCACGCGCTCACACCTGCACTCGTCTGCCACTACCTCGCGAACCCGGGCAGTGGTACGGGTCACATTTTTGGCTGCCTCAAAATTTAAACTATAAGCCAATGCATCCTTGACTGTTTGCTTTTGAGCTAACCGCACGGCTTGTTGCAATTCTTTGTCCCTCAA
>OZ017743.1:58428516-58443516 GCA_963969285.1 Odontomyia ornata | reverse complement strand
TGTAAGGAAACCACATCGTTATCGTCCCGGTACGGTTGCTCTTCGAGAACTTCGTCGTTACCAGGAGTCCACAGAATTGTTGATCCGGAAATCACCGTTCCACGTTTGGTTCGTGAAATTGCTCGAGATTTCAAAACAGATCTTCGTTTCCAATCAGCTGTTTGGCGGGGATCCATCGGCAAACAATTGGCATCATTTGGATCATCACGCAACTCCACATTCATGATTTGGACAAAAAGGAGGGAAGGTAAAGCGATCTCGAGGTATGTAGGTTTTGTTGTTCTGGGATAAAAACAAAGAACGAGGGAATCAGGATCAGAGCGAGGCCGGCTCCTAGATTTGTGTGGGATCGTGTACCTGGGAGTTGAAATGGTTTGGGGGCAATAATAAGAGTTTGATTCGTCCGTTTAATTCTTCCTCCCGTGAACCAAATGAACATTGCTTTGAAATATTTCACCTAGTTCTTTGGAATTTTACTTTCGGCCATTGCACCACAACTACACGAATATTCTGACATCGGGTTCCTAGAAATTGGAAGTGAATGCATGGTGCGGATGAAATTGACCCTCGAAAATAGGTTACCAGCCAAAATCTTCACCTTACAGGAGTGAATTGAAGTGATTGCATAGTTTGGAATGTGTTCAAATTAAGTTTTCAAAGCATTAACACATTACATAATAAAAATTCCTACGAAATGGATCGAGAAGTGCTTTTTCAGCAGTTCTTATAATACGGCTTCTACATTGCAATTCATAATCATATGCTTTTAACTTAATAAGGCCACCAGAGGACATATCGCTAATAATACATTGCTGTTAACAGCGATTTTTCACCTTGAACGTTATCCTCTATAACTGGGCGTTTTCCACGCACCCAAGTGCGTCGGAATCACATTTTGTTAGTTATCCTGTGGTGTAATATAAATGAGCTTGCAAAAAGGAAACCCATTCATTGGAATATCCCAACTTGACCTCTGCAAAAAAGACTGTACACAAGTGTATGGTTTAGTGGAGTTGATAAACCTTCAGGATATCCTGAAAATATGGAGTTAATCGTCAGCTGATGTTGATGAACTTTGCATAAATTATCTGAGGGAATGACATGTGAAAATCCATAGAGAAATTCGATTATGTAATTTGAGTGTTGTTGTTTAAACAATAAAAGGACACACGCATGCCAAGCAAAACGTCGTTTGTCGGATATTAAGTGAATGCAAGCGAGTTTTCGATAAGCTGAGTTCACAATCCTATCGCATTCCTATGCTCGACGGTGAAGTTATGAGGCGAGGTAGTAAGTCAGAATAATAACGCAAAACATACGTTGTGTTGGCGTATACGGTGTGTGGATCCAAGCGATCTTTATTTGAACAAAAATCGCGTAACGGCTCCTTCAATTAATTTTGGGAAGGTATCAAAATGTAATTTTAAGAAGTCAGCTTACTGCTCCAGAATTTATGTGATTTACCTAACGACATACAATCCGAATTCCAATTGTAATACGTACGTTTGGGCAGTTAAAAACAACAAAAAATTATATTTCTTATATCCAATGAATCGTCAAATGGATATTTTTGGTACTTCTAGAATTTAAAAAAAGCTAGCGTTCATAAATTTATAATGTGATACTTGAAAGTATGGACTTAATTGTGCACTTTCCATTCATGTATTAGTCCGATGGGCTAAATTTTGAATTTTCCGCATTTAAAGTTAAACATGGATGATAATTGAACCTAATACAATTTCTGTAAGATTAAACCATTTAACGAAAACTCGTATCTGTCACAGTAGCGTCGAAATGGAAATTGGATAATGTACCTGCTAGATAGTAATTTGTTTTGCATGAAAAAAAAAAAAATAAGATTTTTCTTCTTATGGACTAAGTTGCGGTCAAAATAAAAAAAAACACACCAATACGAATGTAATCCGAAATTATTATTAATGTGTAGCTTGAACATCAAAAATTATTGGTTTTTTACTTTGAATGCTATTTTTTTTGCATATTGCGCGATTATGCCTACCGGAATAGTACACAACACTTATTATAGAGCCGTAACAAAATATTTCCGATCTTATTTGAGATTCGTAAATCTTTCTTTGGTAGTTAATCCGATTTCCCGTCTACTCCCTAAAATTACAAGTATTCCTGCCCTCGCTCCCGTTTTTACTGGATAATTAGCAAAAGATTAGACTTTTATTAATCATTTTAGTACATATATGGTATCTCGGTTTAATATTGTGTTGTTTATTAATTAAATTTAAACAAATCATAAATAATTATTATAAAAAAAAAAAAATTAAACAATCACTTCTCATCAAATTTCTAGGGATGTCAAGCAAATTATGAGATGATTATTTTGTAAAGTGTAATTGTGAAATGAATGTTTAAGATTAAGTTCAAAAAGTGAAGAGAAGAAAGTTAATGTTTAATTTAAATGAACAAGAAAAAAATGTAGCCAAGGCTCGACTAATTTTCAAAAATTTTTGAAGCATTAGAAATTTTAATCATTCTTCTCGGATGGGATAGTTAATATGGTATGATTTATATGTCAATTTAAAAAAACAAAATAACTTCAGTTGTTAAGTAAATTAAATTAATATAACTAATAGACGAATAAGGATATGAAATTATGTTTCCCATTAAACACAATTCATAGAAAACAGGATAATAATTGGGAAGAATTGGATGATAAAAAAAAAAAACAATTCATCTCTGCAACAATTCAATATGGATAGTAGCGTCAAATTGATTTAAAGACAATTTTGATCAAGTTTAAGGTTGATATTTCCACAGTAAATTTTAATTGATCATTCATGCAATTTGTTTAGCTTTTGTTTTCTTCTAAGAAATGAGATCTAGACTTGTCGAATTAACTATGCTAATATTTTAGCACACACGTCATATCGATAAATAGTTAAGCATTGACTTAATAAAATTATTTGGAAAAAAAAAAATATCATTAAATAATTTTGAATTTCAAAAAAAAAAAAAACTTCACATTAAGATCATGAGAATTAAGGATAAATTCATATAGATAACACTGACGCAAAAGTATGCAACCAGTTTCAATTTTTATTCGAAACAATTATTTATATAATTTTGTTTTTAAGAAAAAAATTAAATTTCGTATATGTTAGGTATAATTTTGAATTCTACAGCGATTTTTATTAATTTCTTTTCGTAAATTGTAGTCTAACATTTGCATCCCGTAATTACTAAAATAATATGAATTGCTAAAAGATAAACCACGACTTTCCTTTTTAGTGGCTCGTTCTTTTTCAGCGTGAAAGGAAGTGTAGGGTAAGTATGCCGTCGCGAGGGTAGGGTTTCGACAAATCCGCTGAAGTCGGTTTCGCGTCGCGCGCGGTACGCGGTACCTTTGATTGTTTCGTCATTTCTTTAGAGTAGTTTTCTTCGGTTTAAGTTCGAGTAGCATATTTTTCGGTACCGCGTCGGTGAATCGGTAACGCGCCTATGGGATTTTGTAGCGTTTTTGATTTGAGATCTGTGGATAGATCACATCCAGAATTAACGTAATGTAGGTTTCTCGTTCTGGATGAGTAATTGTTGACGCGTTTGGAAAACGGGCAAGTTCAGGTGACTGAAATATTGTAATTGAGCGTAATCCATTCGGAGACCCGCGACCGAAATCCTCTCCGAACTAGCTGGCCGACAAGCAGTCACCGCGTGAATGGGTTACGGTGCCCGAATTGGTTGACCTGTTGGTACCATCCGTTGGCACTACTCAGACTTAACGTCTAGAACCGATGAGAGGTCGGTTCCGCGTTCGATCTGAAAAGAGAAAATCATTACAATACAGCTCATGATGTTCGTATGTGGCTCCTTTTCAACACTCCTGGTCAATTAAAAACACCACCGCAATCCCCAGACCTAAATCCCATCGAACATCTTTGGGATCATCTGGATAAAAAATAAGGAACCATCACATTACTAATAAAAGTCAACTGAAGACGGTGTTATTAGAAGAATGGGACAACATTACTCCGGACGTTACCCGTAAGTTGGTACAGTCTATGCCCAATAGGTTGACAGAAGTTATAAAACAAAAAGGATACGCAACTAGATATTAAAAGCCTATGTTCTAATGGAATCATCAGAAAGAAAAGTATTACAATTGAACGTCCGATTACTTTTGTCCACTTGATGCAATGTGAATTTGAATTAGTTGTTAATTTTCTTGTGAAATTCTTTTTATTTCTGTTTTATTTTTTTGTGCAATTAATTGAGAATACAAGTGACTTTTATATAAGGGAAAAATTTTTATTTCATTTCAAAGCTTATGCTCGTAAAAGTATTTTATTGCTTGTTTCTTGTATTGTCCGATCACTTTTGGCCACCTCTGTATATATGTCTTGGGCTAGCTGCTGTAGGGTTTCACCTCTGTATATATATATATATATATATATATATATATATATATATATATATATATATATATATATATATATATATATATATAGTTACATGTACAAATAATTCTCCGAGCTACTGCCGCAATTGTTTTCACAACCATTAAGAACATCAACAACTGAATTTACTCGAAATCACGAGAACCCAACAAGCATTATCAACATCTGAAAGTGAGTCACTGCCCATTCATTACCTGCTGGAATGTTCCCGCTAATTCACCAATGTACGAGAACTGAGTTGAATGATTAGAGACCCTATATAAAGGCGAGCTGAATGAATGGGGGGATCATCATTACAACCGCGATAGAAAACTGCGATACGTGAAGTACAGGCGATATTGATTGTTTGAGTGTGCAGTGATTTTAGTAGACAATTTCGATAGAAATTTATGGACAAGTGGAAGGTAGAATTTTAATAGTGAAAATTAATGTTGTTAATTTGTTAGTGAAGTGATTGTGCATTTTTGACAAATTAAATAAACTCTTTTAATTTAATTTAAAAGACATTGCGTTTTCACTTTCCCGGAACATTAAATTATTGGCCGCGAACCAAAAAACACGCGACAGTGGTGTCGCGAAGTGAGAAAGAAAATTTCGAAAAGTGAAAACATTTAAACATTTTTAAACTGCACAGTTGTGAAATCTAACGTAAAAACTGTTGAAAAAAAACGAAACCCAAAACAATAAAATGCCGCGAAACTTGCATCTGAGAATTGATCAATTGACCATATCGGAGCTCAAGGAGGAGTTGGAACAGCGGAATCTGGCTACGCAAGGTACAAACGCCACACTGATTGCACGCTTGCGCGACGCGATTGAATCGGAAGGCGTTAATCTGGATTCGCGTGAGCTCTCAGATGCCGAAAATGGTGCAGAAGGTGGAGAAGCAGAAACACTAAAACCAAAGGACCCAGAAAATTCACTGATGCAAATGTTGATGCTGATGCAGCAAGAGCAGCGACAACAGTCATCCAATTTAACTGTGAAGCTCAATGAACAGTCATCCAATTTAACAGCGAAGCTGGATCAACAAGCGATCGAAATCAAGGCAGATTTTCAAAAACAGTCCACCGAAATACAAGCGGAGCTCGGCAGCCTGAACAAACAAATTAAAGGCGTTGAGGAAAAGGTTTACCAGGTCGAGGAAAAGGTCAGCCAGGTCGAAGAGAGAATGAACCATGACATGGAAAAAGTGAAAAAAGAATTGGAAGCAGCGAAGGCAGTAGTAACCACTTCACCAGCCCCGCTTATAACCGCAGCGCAAAGCACATCCAGAAATGTGAAAGCACCAATATTCGATGGGCAAACGGTCTGGAGTATTTACAAGACCCAGTTTAAAGCTGCCGCAAGGGCAAATCACTGGAATGAGCAGGAACGAGCAACTGCACTGATTCTTGCTCTAAGAGGCCCAGCTGCCGAGCTTTTGCAGACGATCCCCGTTGAATTGCACTCAAACCGGAATGCTATAATGAATGCGCTTGACATGCGTTATGGAGACGATCATCTAAAGGAGATTTATCGGTCACAGCTAAGGCATCGGGTGCAGAAGTCTGGTGAAACCCTACAGCAGCTAGCCCAAGACATTGAGCGACTGGCACTTTTGGCTTACCCAGCCTACGACCCAGAACATCGAGATGATGCAGCGACAGAAGCATTCATCAGCGCACTAAAGGACCCGGAATTGCAACAAGCCGTGCGTTTAGCTCAAAAGCAAACGGTTAAGGACGCATTGGCTTACAGTCTGAACTTTGAGGCAGCGAAAAATGTGACTCGTACCACTGCCCGGGTTCGTGAGGTAGTAACAGACGAGTGCAGGTGTGCGCGTGTCGAAATTGAGTGAGACCAGCATGTAAATGGTGCGCCTAGATGCTGGACTTGCGGAGAGAAGGGGCACCTACAAAGAGACTGCAAGAAGCAAAGAAAACCGAGCTATTGTCCAGGGTGTGCAGCTAGAAGGAGATCCAGACCGAGTCAGGAGCCCAGAATGGAAGCCCTTCAAACTGAGGGGTCGGGAAACATGTAAGAGCCAACTTCGTGGGGCAGAGGTTGGCTAGGAGGATCGACGTCCCCAGCACCCCCATCACCGTGTCAAGACTACATCGTGGAGAAGCGGACTTATGCCTTCCGGGTCAAGTTAACGGAGAACACTGCACCATAACAATCGACACTGGCGCAACCCGATCGATTATACGACCAGACCTAGTTAGACAGCAACAACTTTACAAGGGCAGAATTTTCTCACTACGGACAGCTACGGGAGAAACTGCACCTGTTCATGGAGAGGTCAACCTCCAGATACATTGGGAGACCTTGTGTTTGGACATAATTTTCTGTTCGCGAACATTATGGATGACTGCATTCTCGGAATGGACTTTCTGCGACCACATGGAATCACGTTGGATTTATGCAAATGTGTATTGAAATGGCAAACAGGACGCAAGCACGGAGAACCCTTTCAGGCAAAAACCGCTGTTGGCAAGAACACCGATAAAGCAAGTCACCGATTGCGGGGGGAGGCAGCAAACCCCAGAAACACTGTCAAAGTCAACATCACAGGTTAAATCATCGGAGACAGACCACAGACGGACTAACGAACGAAAGAAGGCAGAGTGCGTTGTGCAACCTGGCATCATTGCGGCCTTTGGGCGCAGTAGAAGGACTATGCGCACCCCGGAGCGCCAAGTGCAAGACGTACACAATCCGGATCAAGCTGCGACACCAACAGAGGCCAGTGTAAGACTGGGGGAGGGAGAAGTTTTGCCGTTGGCCGACGCCACTTCAAACGCGATCCAAGCGATAGAAGCAAAAGGGCTAGGAAACGGGGGCCTCTCCCAAAAGGTGGCGCCAAATAACACAATCGCCCTTGACCGCGCCGAAGAGGAGCGGCTTACTCGGAAAGCGGGGAATATCGTCAAACAACTGAGGGCTGCCTGCGAAGTGCAGGAAAACATAGGCAAGAGTGTCAAGAATGGCATTCTTGAACTGGAGGAGCTTTTTGGCCGCATAACGCACTACAGGCGGAGCCGGCTTGCAACCGAAAAGCACCAAAAAGACACGCTCTCCCTCGAGGCATCAGTGGGTCCTAGCAGCAGCAAAAGAATGGCCGGTAGCCCAATTGAAGGCGACCGTGAGAAAAGGAGGAAGGACGAGACCATAAACGAAGTTGACACTCCAGGCGAGGAGTTTCATGTGGTGCGAAACAAGGCAGCGAAAAAAGCGGCCAAAAAGCTACTCCTAGAAAAAACAGACAAAGAGCTCAACCACGAAAAGAACAAAGAACCCCCCGATATACCGCAGAAAACAAAAAACAAACCGCGGCGCAAACACTTGCGAGAGGCACTGCTTATTAAACCCACTAAGGGCCGAACCTACGCAGATGTCCTCCGTGAAATTAAAGGAGCGATCAAGCCAGACGACACCAAAACTGCCATCAAAGCAGTTCGACCAACCCGGACCGGTGGCTTGCTGGTGGAGTTCGGGCCAGAGGCCACAAACAAAGATGCATTCCGTGACGCGGTTCAAAAGGTTCTTGGAGATGCGGCAACGGTTGCCTCGCTCGAACCAATGGCCACCCTGGAAATCAGGGACCTTGACTGCGTCACGGACAAAGCTGAAGTAGAGGATGCCATTAGGAGGGAGTTCCCCAGCTTAAGTGAAGTCAAGGCAAGATTGACACGTGAAAACACAAGGGGGCAACGCATGGCTATTGTCGAACTAGCTGATAAAGACGCCCAGCAAATCCTGGCGAATGGCAAAATTAAGATAGGTTGGGTGATCTGCAGGATACGGAGAAGAGCGATCCCTATCCGCTGCTTCAGATGCTTCGAATACGGGCACACCGCGTATGGCTGTCGGGGACCCGACAGGAGATCTCTGTGCTACAAATGTGGTGAAACGGGGCACAAAAGGAAGGAGTGCACGAACGAGGCAAAATGCATTCTTTGCAAGGATGCTAAGCTAGCACCCGGCGACCTCAAACATGAGCCGGGGACAGGGAGATGCTGGGTTTTCAAGGAGGCCCTAACTAAAGCCAAATCGATACTCAAATGATCCGTATCCTGCAGGTCAATTTGCACCGAAGCACAAACGCCCAGGACCTACTTGAGCAGTTTGCGAGGGATAAGAAAGCTGACCTCCTGTTGCTGAGCGAGCAACATCATAACAAGGACTGGCAAGCGTGGTACCCTGACAAATCTGGTACCTCGGCCATCTGGGTTCGAGACAGCGCCCGCCTTCAGGTGCAGGGCCATGGACGCGGGGATGGTTTTGTGTGGGTGCGGTGTTCAGGGATAACATATTTCAGTGTTTATCTGACGCCTAACGAGGCAATGCGATCTTTTCGAACCAAACTCGATGCCCTGGAGGACGCTGTCCCGAACACAGAGGGCCACATGCTGGTCGGGGGAGACTTCAACGCTAGAGCCATTGAATGGGGTATGCCACAATCCGACCCAAGGGGAAAGCAAATCTTGGACATGGCGGCCAGAACAGCGCTTTTTGTCCTAAATACTGGTAACACCCCTACTTTCCGCCGCTGGGGTTGCGTAGGAACCATACCCGATGTGACACTCGCTTCGGAGTCCCTGGTACCCAGAGTACACAACTGGCGAGTACTAGAGGACTACTCGGCTAGTGATCACCAGTATATAGCTGTTGAGATTCACGACGGTGCCACTCTGCGTGCATATGCCCAAACTTCAATCCTCGGATGGAGGACTGGGAGGATGGACGTTGAGAGGTTTGCTGACGCGCTTACGGCAGGCGCACCGTTGCTGGGAGCTCCGCCAGGGAGTGGAGGGCCTACAGCCAAGGGCTTGGTGAACTCAACTATGAGTACCATCATAGCTGCTTGCGAGTCTTCCATGCCCCGTCGGAGACCCCGTCATGGTAAGCCTCCAGTATACTGGTGGTCAAACGAGATCGCCGAACAAAGAAGCGAGTGTCACAAACTTCGGCGAGAGGCCCAGCGGGCGCGAACACGGGAGGAGGCAGACACTAGGCTAGCAGCATACAGGTCCGGCAGGAAATATCTTCGCAGGCTTATTAACAAGAGCAAGGCCCGATGCTGGCAAGACCTCGTGGACGATGTAAATAGGGATCCGTGGGGCCTTGGCTACAAGCTGGTCATGGGGAAACTTGGTGCCCTACGGAAGCCTTGTATACATGACGCGGAAAAGATGGACGCGATAGTGCGGGGACTCTTCCCCGCCCATCCCGTCCGTGTTGACGCTGTCCATGGTGAAACAGCAGTCGAGTGCCCACTCTTCACACAGCTGGAACTGGAGGAGGCAGTCCTCTCCCTGAAAGCGAGGAAGGCTCCAGGGCCAGATGGTGTTCCAGCTGAGGTTTTGCAGCTCGTCTATCACCATTGTCCTGACTTGCTGCTCAGCACATTCAACGCTTGCCTACGGGACGGGGTTTTCCCGGTACGATGGAAGGTGGCGAGGCTCGTGCTGTTCAGCAAGGGGAAGGGAAATCCCGAATCGCCGTCTGCATACCGCCCGTTATGCATGCTAGACACGGCTGGGAAAGTGCTAGAGAAACTCATCAAGGGAAGACTCACTGACGCGATTCGTGCTGCTGGGGACCTATCTCCTCGGCAGTACGGCTTTAGAGCAGGACGTTCTACCATTGATGCGATTGCAGAGGTGGTGAACGCGGTCCAAAAGGCAGAGGCATATAGTCGCACCAAGCGACGGATCGTCCTGTTGGTGACACTCGACGTCAGGAATGCGTTCAACTCCGCTAGATGGGTGGATATTCTGGACACGCTGGAAAACTCTTTTCAAGTTCCAGAATATCTAATGCGGCTTTTGAGGAACTACCTAAAGGACCGAAGCCTGCTCTACGACACGACACAGGGCCAACGAAGGATGGAAATTACATCGGGTGTTGCCCAGGGATCTATGCAAGCGCAACTTAGGCTGGGTATGCTAATGCGCCGAGTGAGGGACTGGATGACTGCTCGCGGGCTCAGTTTAGCACTGGAGAAAACCGAAGTGGTCATCTTGACAAAAAAGAGAATCCCTAGAGTAAGGATGATCAGTATTGGAGATATACAGATCGAATCGAAGCCAGCGGTGAAGTACCTGGGGCTACTGATCGACTCGAAGATGAGTTTCTCTGAGCAAATCAGGGCAACGGCTGAGAAGGCTGCTTCGGGAATATCGGCCCTGAGTCGACTTATGGCCAACGTAGGGGGACCCAGCCCATCAAGAAGACGCCTCTTGATGAGTGCTGTAGGGTCAGTGCTACTGTACGGAGCAGAGGTATGGGGCGACGCTCTCAGCAAGGAGGTATACCGAAAACGATTGGCATAGGTACAGAGAAGAGGAGCACTGAGAATTGCATCTTCGTATCCAACAGTCTCCGACTCGGCGGTGAGAGTGATTGCAGGCGTGATACCTGTCGCCCTCCTTGCTAGAGAGCGCCGCGCTATTTACCTGCGCCGAAACGAGGATGCGAGGGAGATGGTTGTCCGCGAGGAGAGACAACGCTCGCTCAACGATTGGCAGCAGTCTTGGAGGAATTGCACGAAGGGAAGGTGGACTGCGCGCCTCATCCCGGATGTGAGACCGTGGCTAAATCGAAGGCATGGTGAGACTGACTTCTATCTGACCCAGCTTTTGAGCGGGCACGGGTGTTTTCAGTCTTACCTGCACAAGATCGGCAAGTCACGGTCTCCCGATTGTCGGTTTTGCCCAGGAGAGGAGGACAATGCCTGTCACACGTTTTTTGCGTGTACCAAATGGGCCAGGCTGCGAAGGGAACTCTACAGGGAGACGGGAGAGCTCACCCCGGATAATATAGTTGCGGTGATGCTCGAATCGGTTGACAAATGGAACCAGGTGGCACATTATGCTCGGGCAGTCCTAAAATATAAAAGGGACTCACAGCAGCCGGAGGTGCTGGGGCTGGGGGATCGCTCTTCTGGCAATTCCTCTTCCCCTCTCCCCTCCCGCATGGAAAGGGACTCCCCAGCTTGAAGGCGCCCCACGGCGTAACAAAACGAGACCTGGCCCGAAGTAATGTGTCAAACGGTTCCAGGCTAGGTTCTCAGATTGACAGGGGAGGTGTTTAGTGGGTAGTCCAAAGGTATCCTCCATGGGAGTCCCACACTGCCAGACTCGGCGGGCATAAATGCCTTCACCTCCCTACCACAAAAAAAAAAAAATTGGATTGGCAGAATGTCGAAGTACTGATGGAGGATCCCAGCGTCCAAACTCCCAAGATGATTGGAGTGGTATGTACTGACACTGATGTACCGAATTCTTCCGAAAGCATTGTATGGGCCAAGCTTGATGGTGCTTCTGGAGACCACCGATCTTATCTGATAAAGCCAACGAAGACGTCCGCATTGCGCAGTTTGATTGTAGGACGAAGCCTTGCAAGATCTTTAAGGAACGGATATGTGCCGGTTAGAGTCCTTAACACCGCAGACTCAACTACGAGCATCAAAGCGGGAGAAGTCATCGGCAGCTGCCAGCCTGTTTCCACCATCACCTCACGACCATCATTGGAAAAGGAGGCAAGACGCAGACAAAGCCCGGGACTCCACGTTTGCAATATTGAAGCAGGTCAAATTGCCAGTGCAGCTATTCAAACGAGCCTCTGATCTGGTCACCAAGTACAATGACATCTTCTCAACAAGCCCGGATGACCAAGGCCGAACGAGTCTGGTAACTCCCGTCATAGATACACATGGAGCCAAGCCGATTCGACAAGCACCGAGACGTCTCCCGATAGCCAAACGAGGAGAAGTGAGCGCGCTGATCTCGGACATGGAAAAACAAGGCGTTATTGAACCTTCTGTCAGTCCATGGGCCGGGCCTGTAGTTCTAGTAAAGTAAAAGGATGGTAGCACTCGTTTTTGTGTCGACTATAGGCAGCTCAACGACGTCACTAAGAAAGATAGTTACCCGCTCCCACGCATCAATGGCATCATGGACACTTTAGCCGACGCAAAATGGTTTCCACACTCGATCTCAAGAGTGGCTACTGGCAGGTAGAAATCGACAAGAAGAAAGGATGGTAGCACTCGTTTTTGTGTCGACTATAGGCAGCTTAACGACGTCACTAAGAAAGATAGTTACCCGCTCCCACGCATCAATGGCATCATGGACACTTTAGCCGACGCAAAATGGTTTCCACACTCGATCTCAAGAGTGGCTACTGGCAGGTAGAAATCGACAAGAAGGACCGAGAGAAGACCGCATTTTCAGTTGGGACCGGATTGTGGCAATTTGTGGTGATGCCGTTTGGGCTTTGCAATTCTCCAGCCACTTTCGAACGCTTGATGGAATATGTGCTACGTGGCCTCAACTGGAAAACCTGCTTGGTGTACCTAGATGACATCATTGTTTTCGGGAGAACGTTCGAAGAGCATGTGCGGAACCTAGAAGAGGTTTTCTCCCGAGTGCGACTGGTAAATTTGACACTTAGTCCCGACAAGTGTACCCTTTTCGCAGCTGAAGTAAAATACCTGGGACACGTCGTATCAGCAGGAGGGGTCAAAACAGACCCTGAGAAAATTGAAGCCGTGAAAAGCTGGCCAACACCAAACAACAAGCGCCAACTACGAAGTTTTCTGGGTCTGGCAACCTACTATCGAAGATTCGTCAAAGACTTTGCCAAAATAGCTAAGTGTCTCCATCAGTTAACCGAGGAAAATCTTCCGTATGTCTGGAATGCACAATGCCAGGTAGCCTTTGAAACCTTGAAGGAGAAGCTGTGTGAATCACCCGTGCTGGCATATCCGAAACCCGGAAAAATGTTGTTAGTTGACACCGATGTGAGCGACGGCGGTATTGGAGCTGTACTCTCCCAGCAGACCGATGGCGAAGAAAGAGTCCTCTCGTATTACAGTCGAGTTCTTTCAAAAAGTGAGAGGAACTACTGCGTGACCAGGAAGGAGCTATTGGCTATAATAGAGGCCACCAAGCAGTTCCACAAGTTCCACAAGTACCTATATGGCCAGAAATTTGTTCTTCGAACGGACCATGCATCACTGAGATGGCTGCTCAACTTCAAAAACCCCGAGGGACAAGTTGCGAGATGGATCGAAAGATTGCAGTCATACGACTACGAAATTGTCCATCAGAAGGGCGGAGTTCATGGAAATGCTGACGCCCTATCCCGCCGTCCATGTCCAGCTAACTGCAAGCATTGCCGACGGATTGAGGAACAGGAACCGCCCGTTGATCTGCGATTGATAACGGCCGAATTCGATGAAGGTTAGTCATCGGAGGAGATTCGAAACGCCCAGTTAGCCGATGAAGACATCGGACCATTGCTCGTATGGAAGGAGACAACTGGGCGACCTGAGTGGAAGGACGTTTCAATGCATGGCGCAACCCTGAAAAGTTATTGGGCACAATGGAACTCCCTTCAGGTGGAGGGTGGCGTACTCAAGCGGAGATGGGAAACGGCGGATGGCGGCTCCTATAGGATGCAAACTATACTTCCCAAAAGCCGAATCCACGATGTGGTTAAGGAAATGCACGAAGGATCCTCGGGAGGCCACCTTGGTGTTAACAAGAACTTAGCGAAATTGCGGGAAAGATTCTACTGGCTCCACGCTCGAGAAGACGTTGAGGACTGGTGTCGCAGATGTACAATTTGCGCTTCCGTCAAAGATCCAAAGCGACGACTGAGAGGACAAATGCAAACCTACAACGTGGGCGTACCGTTTGAAATGATTGCTGTTGACATCACAGGACCCTTTCCTGAATCCGAATAGGGAAATCGATACACGCTGGTTGTAGCCGATTATTTCAGCAAGTGGCCCGAGGTCTACCCCATTCCCAACCAGGAAGCAACTACTGTAGCCGAACAGCTAGTGTTAAATTGGATCAGTAGGAACGGCGTACCTTGTGAACTACATTCAGATCAAGGTCGAAACTTCGAATCAATAGTTTTTGGCGAAATGTGCGAGCTGCTGGGAATACGGAAATCGAGGACAACACCGCTGCATCCCCAATCCGATGGAATGGTCGATGGTTTAACGGCACTGTCAATAAACACCTGGCCAAGATGGTTGACGAGAACCAAATGGACTGGGAGCGACATATCCCACTATTTTTGATGGCGTACAGAGCTGCCGAACATGCATCGACGGGCCAAGCCCCAGCCAAAGTCATTCTTGGAAAGACTATTCGTCTGCCAGCTGATATAACGTTCGGAACACCCCCCGAGAAACCCCAAACCATCACGGAGTACGCAAGTGAGCTAAGACAACGGTTGAACCAGATACATCGGACAGTGCGAAAACACCTCGAATCGGCTACTGACCGCATGAAGACCAGGTATGATCTCAAGGCAAATTCTACTGGCTTCCAGCAAGATGACTTGGTCTGGCTATATAACCCGCAACGGCGAAAGGGTAGGTCTCCAAAGTTGCAACATAATTGGGAGGGACCATACCAAGTTGCAAAGCGAATCAACGACGTCGTATACCGAATACAGGAACATCGTAAGCCAAGAGCCAAAATGAAAATCGTGCATCTGGACCGTCTTGCCCCATATTACATCCAGGGAGAATAGACTACAACTGGCGACACATCTTTTCGGGGCG
>OZ017743.1:58401016-58423516 GCA_963969285.1 Odontomyia ornata | reverse complement strand
CACGCAGAAGCATCAGGCATTCAGCTTGTCTGGCGAGAGGGACTTCTTCGCTCCAAGACGGTCGTCGGCTGCCGAACCAAACAGTTCCTGCTGGATCGGCTCACAGCTGATGGTCGAAGCATTCTTGGAAGGAGTGAACCATTTGGGCTATTCGCATATAGGAAGGATGTGGAGGAAAACTCAAGGAGGCGGTGGAGGATCATATTTGCCAGCTAAGTATCATTATTAAGTATAAGAAATGACAAGCATGCTCAGAAGGTGGTCGCATCATTCTCTATGGAGCTTATATGAGCATAGTCTCTCCATTTGTTCCGTTCCCCAAAGGCTGAGTCCATCAGAATTTCGTTAAAGGCGTAATTTGTTAATTTATTTTGCGTGAGGGCTTTCATGCAGCCGGCTGAAAACAAAATTATAGAAATAGTAACAAATGAGGTCGACGAGTTTACAATTGTTGATGCGGGAATCGAAGTTGAAGTAACACCACAATTGCCACAGGAAAGCGAAATTGAATTCACAAACAATGATATTTTCGACTATAAAAATCGATTACGATTTTTGAAAGTCAATCGAATGCTTATGGATTTATCAAATCCTGATGTTGAATCGAATAATAATCGTGTTCGTATTGTTGTTTCACATATGCCTATACTTTGGGCGGGCGGACCCGTATTAAGAAGTGTATTGAAAGAAATTGATCCGCATGTGATATTTTCTGCTCATTGGTATGATTCACGAGTTTTCGTGTATCCAAGCTCGAATCCCGGCTCTAGTCATTTCTATGAGAAACGTGTCCAACACTTTTCGTTGAATGCTCTCAAAGCTCAGAATGAATAGTTAGAAATTGCCGTGCCTACATCATCATATCGAATGGGAAAAACCAAAATTGGCTATGGAATGGCTGTTATTGATGGTGAGAACAATTTACAATACACTGTACTGTGGACACTCAGCAGATTTATTTTTTTATCATTGTACTTACTTTGGATTATTATAGCAATTTTTATTATAATAATTTTGAACTTGAAACGCAGATGTCTTTCGAAGATCATGAAACGAAAGAATTACAATAGAATCTCCTTGATACCTGATTTTTAACTTATTTTTATAGTTTTTTTTCGTAAGTTAAAAGAGTAACCCTTGCCAAATATCGTAATTCAGGCAAAAGTTTACAAACACACATATCGGAAGTTAATAAAGAATGTCCTTTTTTTTTAAATTAAAT
Organism: Odontomyia ornata; assembly: GCA_963969285.1. Lineage (NCBI taxonomy): Eukaryota > Metazoa > Arthropoda > Insecta > Diptera > Stratiomyidae > Odontomyia > Odontomyia ornata. The sequence continues at coordinate 58,422,294 of OZ017743.1, read as the reverse complement.
ACATTTGAATTGAATATCTTATATCGTTATATTTTTATCAAAATACGTTAATGCTGAAGTATTTTCTTATTCATTATTAGGCACCAGTAAATTGTCACGCCTAAGTAGTAAAATGCCAAATTTTCCTATAGACAAATTTCTTGTAAAAATAAATATATATTTATTTTTGAATTTCGAAAACGATATGAATTTTAGTAGAATCAAATAATACTCTATTTTTTTAGTAAAACCAAGAATATACAATCCTAAAGTTTATAACTTGCTACTAGAAGCGAATATACAATAAATTTAGTGGAAATCAATATCAGCATTTATGACCATATTTTACAGAAACCAAACTAAACATATATGTAAAAAAAAAAAAAAAAATTTTTAAATTTAGCTACTACATAATCAGACATGATATTGTATGTGTATTTGATATTATACAGTATAGCTCAAGGTATTTACAACTTAAGCGAAAAATCTTATTAAATGGAAATAATATATTATATAGTATATAAAACTAAACTAGAAAGTCGAATGTTGTTTTCTAATGAAACCGTTTTTATAATTGTAGTGCGAGAATAAATATTTGTTTATTTAAATTAAATTGTATAAAATTCTCATACAGATTACGACAAAATAGGATATTTAATTAAAATAGCTTACAGGATAAGGATAGATAAAAAAAAAATAGAAATATTGATAGAAAAATTATATCGATTTGTCGGACCTAAATAAAAAAAATAACATGAATTGCTAAGCAACTAACGACTTTCCTTTTCAGTGGCTCGTTTTTTTTTCAGCGTGAAAGGGAAGTGCAGGGTAGGTATGCCGTCGCGAGGTTAGGGTTTCGACAAATCCGCTGAAGTCGGTTTCGCGTCGCGCGCGGTACGCGGTACCTTTGCTTGTTTCGTCATTTCTTTAGAGTAGTTTTCTTCGGTTTAAGTTCGAGTAGTATATTTTTCGGTACCGCGTCGGTGAATCGGTAACGCGCCTATGGGATTTTGTAGCGTTTTTGATTTGAGATCTGTGGATAGATCACATCCAGAACTAACGTAATGTAGGTTTCTCGTTCTGGATGAGTAATTGTTGACGCGTTTGAAAAACGGGCAAGTTCAGGTGACTGAAATATTGTAATTGAGCGTAATCCATTCGGAGACCCGCGACCGAAATCCTCTCCGAACTAGCTGGCCGACAAGCAGTCACCGCATGAATGGGTTACGGTGCACGGATTGGTTGACCTGTTGGTACCATCCGTTGGCACTACTCAGACTTAACGTCTAGAACCGATGAGAGGTCGGTTCCGCGTTCGATCTGAAAGTAGAAAATCATTACAAATGGCGCCCAACGTGGGGCCAAAAAACATCCTAAGGGGGAGAGAACTTCGCGTCTTCTGACGAGTTGGTCCTTTACGGAGGATGTAAGGTACTTTGGTACTCGAGTCCCACTATCAGGAGCAGTGGAATTGTGTGATACACACTAGAAGTCGCTTCACGTGAGTTGTAGCTTCCGCTCTCCTTTGTTTGATTTTGCTTTCGCGACAGAATCCTTCCGATGTGTTGTCCCAGGTTAACCCCTGTAAGGACCTTCTATTTTCTTGATGGAACTGCCAGTCTGATGGGTTTACCTATCAGCATGGACTCTCAAGAAAATAGAAGGCTACCTTGCCTTTATGTCGCGGAAGGATTCTAACTATTTCCTATGCGTGTTAGACGAGTGGTATCGGTTCAACGTTCGGTGGCGTATGCTGGAGTTGCGAAGCCCGGAATGCTTCCACGCGTCGGGAATTTTGACCGCGTACAAAGTCGTTACGGTAGCTCTACCACTTGTCTCGTCGAGTCATTTAACGTAGATTAGAAACGGTTTGTAATGTATGTGGGTTATGGGGTAATTTTCGTAAATCGACCGAAAGCATCCTTTCTTCGACAGATTACCACGCACTCTCTTTTCCCGTTGAAGGAGTCGACCACTGAAAAGGAAAGTATACTTTAAATACATTTTTTTTTCCCTCTATCATTAGCTCGCCACTATCGGCCACTAAGTTAGTCTTAAGTTTTTATATTATAGTGTTACATTTCTTTTCTTTCACAGTAACACGTACAACCACCAAAACCAGTAAAAATGGCAACGAAGCGGACTCCAGAAAAGCGGTGGACCCGGTCCAAAACGGTCCAACCCGCGAACTGTGGAATCTGTTTCGAGGACGTAGGGGAGGGCGTACACAGCGTGCGATTGGATTGTGGACATCTATTCCATCGTGCCTGTGTACAACAGCTCCTCCTCACGTCAGAGAGTTGCCCATTATGTCGGCGACCCATCGAGCGGACCGCCCTAGACGTCCCCATCGGAACGCCCCTACCAACGCGTGGAGCAGTGGCGAAAGGAGCTCCAGAAGCCGAAACGTCACAACCACTCTTAGACCTGCAAGGAGCAGTAGGCGGTGAAGTTCCGGCTGCAAGTGTCGTGTCCGAGGTGACAACCATGCCTTCCGCCCACTCCATTGACACCCTCGTGGCGTTGATGAGGGACATGTCGGAGAGGATTGGCAACCTGGAGGGAAAGATCCAGAATCTCCCGTTGAGCCAACCACCCAGCCGCGTGAGAACTCCGCTTGGCTGGGAGCCAAATCCCAGTGTGGCGATGCCCCACTCCCGACAATCCGAGCAATGGGTCCCACCTCCAAGGAACTCGGGAATGGATCCCAGAGCTCCCGAATACAGACCGCGACACAGTACCGGACCTCCGTTGGTACCTCCAGCCCCCGAGGCAGTTCAGTACCTCACTCTTTCAGTGCAGCCTTCCGCAATCGATTTGAGGATGGCTTCACTGAGAGAGAGCTAAGGGAGCAACTAAAGAAACGGAAACAAGGCGCTCACGAACCGTTCGACCAGTACTACACAAGTATAGTGAGATTGAGCACTCGCTTGCGAAATACCATGCACGAGGACGAATTGGTAGAAATTATCAGCGAGAATATGCGCTGGGATCTCCAGAACAGCCTTCTGCATTTTCCCATCAACACCATACAGGGATTGCGCCTCCATGCCCGCAGACAAGAACACTTGGATGAGCGGTGTGGTACCTTCCGTCCACAACCTCGCATAACGGGACCAAATCCCCGAAATCATCACACCGCGGAGTTGATGGCAGCGGACCACCTGCTTGCGGATCCAGTACCAGTACCGAGGAGCGGAGCACCACCGGAGCTTGAGGACCCAGCATTGATTGATCGACCCTCCCTTGAAGCAATTACAAGCCCGACGGTATGTTGGAACTGCCGACAACCGGGACATCGGTTCTACGCATGTCCAGCGGAGCCAACGCTTTTCTGCTACCGATGCGGGAAGGCCGACACATACGCACCGAACTGTGCAAATTGCAAAGGGCGAAAAAACTTGCCACCGAGTGCCGCGACCACCCGTCGGCACTCCTAGACCCCGGACGAACCAATCCAGACCCCATCACCAGCTATGACCCAGCTCCCAACATGACTCCAACTCTGCTGACTCGCACCGCTAAACACAGTTCTCCCGAAGTTCCACAACCGACGCCGTCCTTCGCCGAGGCCAATGCGCAGGGAAATGATAGCGAGACGACGGTTCCTTGGCATGTAAAACCTTTTCATGTCAGGTTGCGGAATTATTTGGCTACTCGACAGCGCATCTTCCATGAGGAATTGGCCACAAATGTCCCACCGCGAAGCAAGCGAGCCACGCGTCGGATGCGGAGCTTCTGGAGAAAAGTCAGGCAGTCGAGGAAAGTGTTGAAGGACATATACTTAGACGAATTATTGAGGGATGATGTTCGGCCATATGCGTCAGTACACCTCCTGCAAAAACGAGTATCAGGCTTAGTCGATACGGGAGCCAGTGTGAATTGCATCTCTGCCGAGTTTGCAGGGGAGGTACTGGCAAAGCACGCGGACCAAATCCGTCATTTCACCTCCTGGTTAAGCACGGCGGACGGAACTCGTCACTCTGTAGTGGGAAAAATTATGACGGATGTCACCTTTAAAGGGGTAACTAAACCTATGGAATTTTTCATCATACCTCAGTTAACCCAGAATCTTTATTTAGGAGTGGATTTCGTTCGAAAATTTAACTTGGCCCCGGCACTATTTTCCGGTTCGACCCTGGAGTCCGTCACCACCGTTCCTGACCAATCTCAACCCACTAACTTATTACGGCATACACTGGATGTAACTCAGCAACTGCGTCTTGACTCGGCTATATCGGCTTTTCCATCGCACGAGAAAGAAGGTCTCGGGCGGACTGCCCTGGTGTTCCACACTATAGATGTGGGGGATGCTAAACCCATAAAACAGAGACATTTCGCCATATCTCCGGCGAAGGAAAAATCGTTATATGCCGAAGTGGATCGAATGTTAGCATTAGGCGTAATCGAAGAATCACAGAGCGCGTGGGCTTCCCCAGTCACCTTAGTTGTCAAGCCGAACAAGGTCCGGTTATGCTTAGATGCCAGACGCTTGAACGCCGTCACAGTCAAGGACGCATATCCTCTACCGTTGATCGAAGGCATTTTGAGTCGATTGCCTAAAGCCCATTTCATCACGAGCTTAGACCTCAAGGACGCCTTCTGGCAAATTCCTTTAGACCCCGGTTCAAAGGAGAAAACAGCCTTCACAGTCCCAGGTCGGCCCCTATATCAATTCGTGACCATGCCATTCGGATTGTGTAATGCCCCCCAAACAATGACGCGCCTTATGGATAAGGTGATACCACCTCATTTGCGGCACCAAGTTTTCGTTTACTTGGACGATCTGTTGCTTATAACCGAGACCTTCGATGAACACATCGACCTGCTTCAGGAGGTGGCTCTACACATCCGGAGGGCAAGATTAACCATCAACATAAGGAAGAGCCAGTTCGTGATGACGGAGGTGAAATATTTAGGTCACATCATTGGGCATGGCCATATCAAGACCGATCCGGAAAAGACTCAAGCGATTGACGTTTTTCCATTACCCAAGACCACCAAACAATTACGCCGATTCTTAGGTTTATGCGGATGGTACCAGCGTTTTGTACGTGACTATGCCACCATTACCACTCCTTTGACCGACATGCTGCGTAAGGGACGTAAATTCGTCTGGGAAGAGCCCAGCTTGCGAGCCTTTGAAGAGCTAAAGAAGAGTCTGACTACAGCCCCCGTACTGCACAGCCCGGACTTTGACAAACCGTTCTCAATCCATTGTGACGCGAGTCAACATGGGGTGGGAGCAGTCTTAGTCCAGGTTGCACAAGACGGCGAGGAGAGACCTATAGCCTTCATGTCTCACAAGCTGAACCCAGCCCAGCGAAATTACACGGTCTCCGAGCAGGAATGTCTAGCTGCGGTGTTGGCAGTGAAACGCTTCCGAGCCTATGTGGAGGGACACACCTTTGAAATCGTTACGGATCACGCTTCTCTGAAATGGCTCATGAGCCAGACTGACCTCAACGGCAGATTGGCCAGGTGGGCACTGAAATTACAGGCATTTGACTTCACAATCCGCCACCGAAAAGGAAGCCAGCATGTAGTCCCCGACACCCTATCCAGAATGTTCGCCCCTGAAGGAGCCGAGTTGGTCCAAGAGGACGACAGCCCCCAATTGATCGATTTGGACCATCCTGCCTTCAAGTCAGCCAGCTACACCCAACTGATTCACACTATCCAGAATCAACAGCCCCAGCTTCCTGAACTGCGGTTGACGGATGGATTTATTTACAAACGGATGGGACACGCATCCGGAGACCCCATACAAGAAGAAGAACAGTGGAAGTTGTGGGTGCCCGAAGAATTAACCACTGATCTTATCAGGCGGGCTCATGACCACCCATCAAGTGCGCACGGCGGATACGGTCGTACACTTAGGCGGTTGAAAACCTGTTTCTTTTGGCCTAAGATGGCACAACAGATAAAAGCGTACGTAGCCTCCTGTGAGCTATGCAAGTGCACTAAAGCGCCCAACACCATTCTTCGGCCACCCATGGGTAAGGTTGAGGTCCCCGAACGCGTGTTCCAGCGCTTGTACATTGATCTTATCGGTCCTTACCCTCGATCTGCTTCTGGTCACACGGGAGCTGTCGTGGTCCTGGACCAGCTCTCTAAATTCCCTATCATAGAACCACTACGTAACATGCACACTGGACCTATAATCAGCTTTTTGGAGAAACGAGTCTTTCACATGTTTGGAGTTCCGGAGAAACTTGTCTCCGACAATGGGGTCCAGTTCACCTCCAGCAAGTTCCGAGACCTAATGTCCAAATACGGCATCATCCACCAACGAACTGCCGTCTATTCACCACAAGCCAACGCATCCGAACGACTGAATCGTACGCTCATAGCGGCCATTCGCGCCTATGTCCACCCGAATCAGAGGGACTGGGATCGCAAATTGTCCGCCATCACTAGTGCGCTGCGCTCGTCGTACCACGCCACTACCGGCATTTCGCCGTATTTCGCAGTGTTCGGCCAGTACATGATCTGTCATGGGAGCGCTTACCGGCTATTGCGGCAGCTGAAATCGCTAGAGGACCCAATCGTGGTTCTAGAACCGCACGAAAAGCTCCAACTTCTGCGAGATCAACTGCGGGAGAAGATTGAAGAAAGTAGACGGATGGGAGAGGAGCGGTACAACTTGCGATCTCATCCTTCTGGCTTTAAGGCCGGCGACGAAATATATCGTCGAAACTTCCGACAGAGCGATGCCACCCGACATTACAATGCCAAACTAGACAAGAAATTCGTGAAGTGTCGAGTCATACAAGTCATAAGCCCCACCCGATACCTCATCGCGGACATGACTGGTAAAACCCTGGGAATTTACCACGCAAAAGACCTTAGACGATGAAGTGCAACTAATTCCCACGAGAAACCTTGGCTTACCCCAATCTATGCCTAGACGAAGGCCTCCGAATAACACCTGACTTCCTACTATATAGTCACTGTCGAGTCATCACGAACATGGTTGTATCCTATCCTTCGAAACCGACCTTCGACCCGCCACGGCCCTAACCAAGACCTTTTATATAGGAGACGGGATCGTAATTACTTCGATTTTGGGGGGGGGAATGTGTAATGTGACGCCTACGCCCAGGAATCGAAGTGATTCCGATCCCGAACCCTTGTAACCGGCCAGATGGATATGTCCTCGAAGTGCCAGCGGACTTCATCTGTTGTGCGGATATCGTTGTGCAGAAAATATTTTTTTTTTTCTGTCCAAATATTTAGACCCGTGGATATAAATATTCGAAATATAGAATTAATCCAACCCCGGCACATTTCGAGACATAGCCATCTGGAAATGCCCCTCCACCATGGCCATCGAGAAAACTATGCCACTGGCGACATCTGGAGAGGCACATTGCCGCCATATGAAGTGCCATTCCACACACAGATGTTTTGTCCGAGGTGACAACTGAAAATTTTTGACAGCCACATGTCGGCTTGGTTTTTCGTGGCTGTCGTCTTCTATTAGTGTCCATTGTCGCGAAATATCGAAAGCAATCGGGAATAGCAGCTGCTAATTGTGGGGTGCGGCAGATTCCGGTATTCGCGCTCGTTTGTGCCGAAAATCTATAGAAAGGTAAGTCTGCTAACGGATATCTCCCGAGTTCCGTCTCTAACCTAATTCTTGATAGAAAATCCCATGAATTGGATTGCGGACACGCAGAAGCATCAGGCATTCAGCTTGTCTGGCGAGAGGGACTTCTTCGCTCCAAGACGGTCGTCGGCTGCCGAACCAAACAGTTCCTGCTGGATCGGCTCACAGCTGATGGTCGAAGCATTCTTGGAAGGAGTGAACCATTTGGGCTATTCGCATATAGGAAGGATGTGGAGGAAAACTCAAGGAGGCGGTGGAGGATCATATTTGCCAGCTAAGTATCATTATTAAGTATAAGAAATGACAAGCATGCTCAGAAGGTGGTCGCATCATTCTCTATGGAGCTTATATGAGCATAGTCTCTCCATTTGTTCCGTTCCCCAAAGGCTGAGTCCATCAGAATTTCGTTAAAGGCGTAATTTGTTAATTTATTTTGCGTGAGGGCTTTCATGCAGCCGGCTGAAAACAAAATTATAGAAATAGTAACAAATGAGGTCGACGAGTTTACAATTGTTGATGCGGGAATCGAAGTTGAAGTAACACCACAATTGCCACAGGAAAGCGAAATTGAATTCACAAACAATGATATTTTCGACTATAAAAATCGATTACGATTTTTGAAAGTCAATCGAATGCTTATGGATTTATCAAATCCTGATGTTGAATCGAATAATAATCGTGTTCGTATTGTTGTTTCACATATGCCTATACTTTGGGCGGGCGGACCCGTATTAAGAAGTGTATTGAAAGAAATTGATCCGCATGTGATATTTTCTGCTCATTGGTATGATTCACGAGTTTTCGTGTATCCAAGCTCGAATCCCGGCTCTAGTCATTTCTATGAGAAACGTGTCCAACACTTTTCGTTGAATGCTCTCAAAGCTCAGAATGAATAGTTAGAAATTGCCGTGCCTACATCATCATATCGAATGGGAAAAACCAAAATTGGCTATGGAATGGCTGTTATTGATGGTGAGAACAATTTACAATACACTGTACTGTGGACACTCAGCAGATTTATTTTTTTATCATTGTACTTACTTTGGATTATTATAGCAATTTTTATTATAATAATTTTGAACTTGAAACGCAGATGTCTTTCGAAGATCATGAAACGAAAGAATTACAATAGAATCTCCTTGATACCTGATTTTTAACTTATTTTTATAGTTTTTTTTCGTAAGTTAAAAGAGTAACCCTTGCCAAATATCGTAATTCAGGCAAAAGTTTACAAACACACATATCGGAAGTTAATAAAGAATGTCCTTTTTTTTTAAATTAAATACATTTGAATTGAATATCTTATATCGTTATATTTTTATCAAAATACGTTAATGCTGAAGTATTTTCTTATTCATTATTAGGCACCAGTAAATTGTCACGCCTAAGTAGTAAAATGCCAAATTTTCCTATAGACAAATTTCTTGTAAAAATAAATATATATTTATTTTTGAATTTCGAAAACGATATGAATTTTAGTAGAATCAAATAATACTCTATTTTTTTAGTAAAACCAAGAATATACAATCCTAAAGTTTATAACTTGCTACTAGAAGCGAATATACAATAAATTTAGTGGAAATCAATATCAGCATTTATGACCATATTTTACAGAAACCAAACTAAACATATATGTAAAAAAAAAAAAAAAAATTTTTAAATTTAGCTACTACATAATCAGACATGATATTGTATGTGTATTTGATATTATACAGTATAGCTCAAGGTATTTACAACTTAAGCGAAAAATCTTATTAAATGGAAATAATATATTATATAGTATATAAAACTAAACTAGAAAGTCGAATGTTGTTTTCTAATGAAACCGTTTTTATAATTGTAGTGCGAGAATAAATATTTGTTTATTTAAATTAAATTGTATAAAATTCTCATACAGATTACGACAAAATAGGATATTTAATTAAAATAGCTTACAGGATAAGGATAGATAAAAAAAAAATAGAAATATTGATAGAAAAATTATATCGATTTGTCGGACCTAAATAAAAAAAATAACATGAATTGCTAAGCAACTAACGACTTTCCTTTTCAGTGGCTCGTTTTTTTTTCAGCGTGAAAGGGAAGTGCAGGGTAGGTATGCCGTCGCGAGGTTAGGGTTTCGACAAATCCGCTGAAGTCGGTTTCGCGTCGCGCGCGGTACGCGGTACCTTTGCTTGTTTCGTCATTTCTTTAGAGTAGTTTTCTTCGGTTTAAGTTCGAGTAGTATATTTTTCGGTACCGCGTCGGTGAATCGGTAACGCGCCTATGGGATTTTGTAGCGTTTTTGATTTGAGATCTGTGGATAGATCACATCCAGAACTAACGTAATGTAGGTTTCTCGTTCTGGATGAGTAATTGTTGACGCGTTTGAAAAACGGGCAAGTTCAGGTGACTGAAATATTGTAATTGAGCGTAATCCATTCGGAGACCCGCGACCGAAATCCTCTCCGAACTAGCTGGCCGACAAGCAGTCACCGCATGAATGGGTTACGGTGCACGGATTGGTTGACCTGTTGGTACCATCCGTTGGCACTACTCAGACTTAACGTCTAGAACCGATGAGAGGTCGGTTCCGCGTTCGATCTGAAAGTAGAAAATCATTACAAATGGCGCCCAACGTGGGGCCAAAAAACATCCTAAGGGGGAGAGAACTTCGCGTCTTCTGACGAGTTGGTCCTTTACGGAGGATGTAAGGTACTTTGGTACTCGAGTCCCACTATCAGGAGCAGTGGAATTGTGTGATACACACTAGAAGTCGCTTCACGTGAGTTGTAGCTTCCGCTCTCCTTTGTTTGATTTTGCTTTCGCGACAGAATCCTTCCGATGTGTTGTCCCAGGTTAACCCCTGTAAGGACCTTCTATTTTCTTGATGGAACTGCCAGTCTGATGGGTTTACCTATCAGCATGGACTCTCAAGAAAATAGAAGGCTACCTTGCCTTTATGTCGCGGAAGGATTCTAACTATTTCCTATGCGTGTTAGACGAGTGGTATCGGTTCAACGTTCGGTGGCGTATGCTGGAGTTGCGAAGCCCGGAATGCTTCCACGCGTCGGGAATTTTGACCGCGTACAAAGTCGTTACGGTAGCTCTACCACTTGTCTCGTCGAGTCATTTAACGTAGATTAGAAACGGTTTGTAATGTATGTGGGTTATGGGGTAATTTTCGTAAATCGACCGAAAGCATCCTTTCTTCGACAGATTACCACGCACTCTCTTTTCCCGTTGAAGGAGTCGACCACTGAAAAGGAAAGTATACTTTAAATACATTTTTTTTTTCCCTCTATCATTAGCTCGCCACTATCGGCCACTAAGTTAGTCTTAAGTTTTTATATTATAGTGTTACATTTCTTTTCTTTCACAGTAACACGTACAACCACCAAAACCAGTAAAAATGGCAACGAAGCGGACTCCAGAAAAGCGGTGGACCCGGTCCAAAACGGTCCAACCCGCGAACTGTGGAATCTGTTTCGAGGACGTAGGGGAGGGCGTACACAGCGTGCGATTGGATTGTGGACATCTATTCCATCGTGCCTGTGTACAACAGCTCCTCCTCACGTCAGAGAGTTGCCCATTATGTCGGCGACCCATCGAGCGGACCGCCCTAGACGTCCCCATCGGAACGCCCCTACCAACGCGTGGAGCAGTGGCGAAAGGAGCTCCAGAAGCCGAAACGTCACAACCACTCTTAGACCTGCAAGGAGCAGTAGGCGGTGAAGTTCCGGCTGCAAGTGTCGTGTCCGAGGTGACAACCATGCCTTCCGCCCACTCCATTGACACCCTCGTGGCGTTGATGAGGGACATGTCGGAGAGGATTGGCAACCTGGAGGGAAAGATCCAGAATCTCCCGTTGAGCCAACCACCCAGCCGCGTGAGAACTCCGCTTGGCTGGGAGCCAAATCCCAGTGTGGCGATGCCCCACTCCCGACAATCCGAGCAATGGGTCCCACCTCCAAGGAACTCGGGAATGGATCCCAGAGCTCCCGAATACAGACCGCGACACAGTACCGGACCTCCGTTGGTACCTCCAGCCCCCGAGGCAGTTCAGTACCTCACTCTTTCAGTGCAGCCTTCCGCAATCGATTTGAGGATGGCTTCACTGAGAGAGAGCTAAGGGAGCAACTAAAGAAACGGAAACAAGGCGCTCACGAACCGTTCGACCAGTACTACACAAGTATAGTGAGATTGAGCACTCGCTTGCGAAATACCATGCCCGAGGACGAATTGGTAGAAATTATCAGAGAGAATATGCGCTGGGATCTCCAGAACAGCCTTCTGCATTTTCCCATCAACACCATACAGGGATTGCGCCTCCATGCCCGCAGACAAGAACACTTGGATGAGCGGTGTGGTACCTTCCGTCCACAACCTCGCATAACGGGACCAAATCCCCGAAATCATCACACCGCGGAGTTGATGGCAGCGGACCACCTGCTTGCGGATCCAGTACCAGTACCGAGGAGCGGAGCACCACCTGAGCTTGAGGACCCAGCATTGATTGATCGACCCTCCCTTGAAGCAATTACAAGCCCGACGGTATGTTGGAACTGCCGACAACCGGGACATCGGTTCTACGCATGTCCAGCGGAGCCAACGCTTTTCTGCTACCGATGCGGGAAGGCCGACACATACGCACCGGACTGTGCAAATTGCAAAGGGCGAAAAAACTTGCCACCGAGTGCCGCGACCACCCGTCGGCACTCCTAGACCCCGGACGAACCAATCCAGACCCCATCACCAGCTATGACCCAGCTCCCAACATGACTCCAACTCTGCTGACTCGCACCGCTAAACACAGTTCTCCCGAAGTTCCACAACCGACGCCGTCCTTCGCCGAGGCCAATGCGCAGGGAAATGATAGCGAGACGACGGTTCCTTGGCATGTAAAACCTTTTCATGTCAGGTTGCGGAATTATTTGGCTACTCGACAGCGCATCTTCCATGAGGAATTGGCCACAAATGTCCCACCGCGAAGCAAGCGAGCCACGCGTCGGATGCGGAGCTTCTGGAGAAAAGTCAGGCAGTCGAGGAAAGTGTTGAAGGACATATACTTAGACGAATTATTGAGGGATGATGTTCGGCCATATGCGTCAGTACACCTCCTGCAAAAACGAGTATCAGGCTTAGTCGATACGGGAGCCAGTGTGAATTGCATCTCTGCCGAGTTTGCAGGGGAGGTACTGGCAAAGCACGCGGACCAAATCCGTCATTTCACCTCCTGGTTAAGCACGGCGGACGGAACTCGTCACTCTGTAGTGGGAAAAATTATGACGGATGTCACCTTTAAAGGGGTAACTAAACCTATGGAATTTTTCATCATACCTCAGTTAACCCAGAATCTTTATTTAGGAGTGGATTTCGTTCGAAAATTTAACTTGGCCCCGGCACTATTTTCCGGTTCGACCCTGGAGTCCGTCACCACCGTTCCTGACCAATCTCAACCCACTAACTTATTACGGCATACACTGGATGTAACTCAGCAACTGCGTCTTGACTCGGCTATATCGGCTTTTCCATCGCACGAGAAAGAAGGTCTCGGGCGGACTGCCCTGGTGTTCCACACTATAGATGTGGGGGATGCTAAACCCATAAAACAGAGACATTTCGCCATATCTCCGGCGAAGGAAAAATCGTTATATGCCGAAGTGGATCGAATGTTAGCATTAGGCGTAATCGAAGAATCACAGAGCGCGTGGGCTTCCCCAGTCACCTTAGTTGTCAAGCCGAACAAGGTCCGGTTATGCTTAGATGCCAGACGCTTGAACGCCGTCACAGTCAAGGACGCATATCCTCTACCGTTGATCGAAGGCATTTTGAGTCGATTGCCTAAAGCCCATTTCATCACGAGCTTAGACCTCAAGGACGCCTTCTGGCAAATTCCTTTAGACCCCGGTTCAAAGGAGAAAACAGCCTTCACAGTCCCAGGTCGGCCCCTATATCAATTCGTGACCATGCCATTCGGATTGTGTAATGCCCCCCAAACAATGACGCGCCTTATGGATAAGGTGATACCACCTCATTTGCGGCACCAAGTTTTCGTTTACTTGGACGATCTGTTGCTTATAACCGAGACCTTCGACGAACACATCGACCTGCTTCAGGAGGTGGCTCTACACATCCGGAGGGCAAGATTAACCATCAACATAAGGAAGAGCCAGTTCGTGATGACGGAGGTGAAATATTTAGGTCACATCATTGGGCATGGCCATATCAAGACCGATCCGGAAAAGACTCAAGCGATTGACGTTTTTCCATTACCCAAGACCACCAAACAATTACGCCGATTCTTAGGTTTATGCGGATGGTACCAGCGTTTTGTACGTGACTATGCCACCATTACCACTCCTTTGACCGACATGCTGCGTAAGGGACGTAAATTCGTCTGGGAAGAGCCCAGCTTGCGAGCCTTTGAAGAGCTAAAGAAGAGTCTGACTACAGCCCCCGTACTGCACAGCCCGGACTTTGACAAACCGTTCTCAATCCATTGTGACGCGAGTCAACATGGGGTGGGAGCAGTCTTAGTCCAGGTTGCACAAGACGGCGAGGAGAGACCTATAGCCTTCATGTCTCACAAGCTGAACCCAGCCCAGCGAAATTACACGGTCTCCGAGCAGGAATGTCTAGCTGCGGTGTTGGCAGTGAAACGCTTCCGAGCCTATGTGGAGGGACACACCTTTGAAATCGTTACGGATCACGCTTCTCTGAAATGGCTCATGAGCCAGACTGACCTCAACGGCAGATTGGCCAGGTGGGCACTGAAATTAAAGGCATTTGACTTCACAATCCGCCACCGAAAAGGAAGCCAGCATGTAGTCCCCGACACCCTATCCAGAATGTTCGCCCCTGAAGGAGCCGAGTTGGTCCAAGAGGACGACAGCCCCCAATTGATCGATTTGGACCATCCTGCCTTCAAGTCAGCCAGCTACACCCAACTGATTCACACTATCCAGAATCAACAGCCCCAGCTTCCTGAACTGCGGTTGACGGATGGATTTATTTACAAACGGATGGGACACGCATCCGGAGACCCCATACAAGAAGAAGAACAGTGGAAGTTGTGGGTGCCCGAAGAATTAACCACTGATCTTATCAGGCGGGCTCATGACCACCCATCAAGTGCGCACGGCGGATACGGTCGTACACTTAGGCGGTTGAAAACCTGTTTCTTTTGGCCTAAGATGGCACAACAGATAAAAGCGTACGTAGCCTCCTGTGAGCTATGCAAGTGCACTAAAGCGCCCAACACCATTCTTCGGCCACCCATGGGTAAGGTTGAGGTCCCCGAACGCGTGTTCCAGCGCTTGTACATTGATCTTATCGGTCCTTACCCTCGATCTGCTTCTGGTCACACGGGAGCTGTCGTGGTCCTGGACCAGCTCTCTAAATTCCCTATCATAGAACCACTACGTAACATGCACACTGGACCTATAATCAGCTTTTTGGAGAAACGAGTCTTTCACATGTTTGGAGTTCCGGAGAAACTTGTCTCCGACAATGGGGTCCAGTTCACCTCCAGCAAGTTCCGAGACCTAATGTCCAAATACGGCATCATCCACCAACGAACTGCCGTCTATTCACCACAAGCCAACGCATCCGAACGACTGAATCGTACGCTCATAGCGGCCATTCGCGCCTATGTCCACCCGAATCAGAGGGACTGGGATCGCAAATTGTCCGCCATCACTAGTGCGCTGCGCTCGTCGTACCACGCCACTACCGGCATTTCGCCGTATTTCGCAGTGTTCGGCCAGTACATGATCTGTCATGGGAGCGCTTACCGGCTATTGCGGCAGCTGAAATCGCTAGAGGACCCAATCGTGGTTCTAGAACCGCACGAAAAGCTCCAACTTCTGCGAGATCAACTGCGGGAGAAGATTGAAGAAAGTAGACGGATGGGAGAGGAGCGGTACAACTTGCGATCTCATCCTTCTGGCTTTAAGGCCGGCGACGAAATATATCGTCGAAACTTCCGACAGAGCGATGCCACCCGACATTACAATGCCAAACTAGACAAGAAATTCGTGAAGTGTCGAGTCATACAAGTCATAAGCCCCACCCGATACCTCATCGCGGACATGACTGGTAAAACCCTGGGAATTTACCACGCAAAAGACCTTAGACGATGAAGTGCAACTAATTCCCACGAGAAACCTTGGCTTACCCCAATCTATGCCTAGACGAAGGCCTCCGAATAACACCTGACTTCCTACTATATAGTCACTGTCGAGTCATCACGAACATGGTTGTATCCTATCCTTCGAAACCGACCTTCGACCCGCCACGGCCCTAACCAAGACCTTTTATATAGGAGACGGGATCGTAATTACTTCGATTTTGGGGGGGGGGACTTCATCTGTTGTGCGGATATCGTTGTGCAGAAAATATTTTTTTTTTTCTGTCCAAATATTTAGACCCGTGGATATAAATATTCGAAATATAGAATTAATCCAACCCCGGCACATTTCGAGACATAGCCATCTGGAAATGCCCCTCCACCATGGCCATCGAGAAAACTATGCCACTGGCGACATCTGGAGAGGCACATTGCCGCCATATGAAGTGCCATTCCACACACAGATGTTTTGTCCGAGGTGACAACTGAAAATTTTTGACAGCCACATGTCGGCTTGGTTTTTCGTGGCTGTCGTCTTCTATTAGTGTCCATTGTCGCGAAATATCGAAAGCAATCGGGAATAGCAGCTGCTAATTGTGGGGTGCGGCAGATTCCGGTATTCGCGCTCGTTTGTGCCGAAAATCTATAGAAAGGTAAGTCTGCTAACGGATATCTCCCGAGTTCCGTCTCTAACCTCATTCTTGATAGAAAATCCCATGAATTGGATTGCGGACACGCAGAAGCATCAGGCATTCAGCTTGTCTGGCGAGAGGGACTTCTTCGCTCCAAGACGGTCGTCGGCTGCCGAACCAAACAGTTCCTGCTGGATCGGCTCACAGCTGATGGTCGAAGCATTCTTGGAAGGAGTGAACCATTTGGGCTATTCGCATATAGGAAGGATGTGGAGGAAAACTCAAGGAGGCGGTGGAGGATCATATTTGCCAGCTAAGTATCATTATTAAGTATAAGAAATGACAAGCATGCTCAGAAGGTGGTCGCATCATTCTCTATGGAGCTTATATGAGCATAGTCTCTCCATTTGTTCCGTTCCCCAAAGGCTGAGTCCATCAGAATTTCGTTAAAGGCGTAATTTGTTAATTTATTTTGCGTGAGGGCTTTCATGCAGCCGGCTGAAAACAAAATTATAGAAATAGTAACAAATGAGGTCGACGAGTTTACAATTGTTGATGCGGGAATCGAAGTTGAAGTAACACCACAATTGCCACAGGAAAGCGAAATTGAATTCACAAACAATGATATTTTCGACTATAAAAATCGATTACGATTTTTGAAAGTCAATCGAATGCTTATGGATTTATCAAATCCTGATGTTGAATCGAATAATAATCGTGTTCGTATTGTTGTTTCACATATGCCTATACTTTGGGCGGGCGGACCCGTATTAAGAAGTGTATTGAAAGAAATTGATCCGCATGTGATATTTTCTGCTCATTGGTATGATTCACGAGTTTTCGTGTATCCAAGCTCGAATCCCGGCTCTAGTCATTTCTATGAGAAACGTGTCCAACACTTTTCGTTGAATGCTCTCAAAGCTCAGAATGAATAGTTAGAAATTGCCGTGCCTACATCATCATATCGAATGGGAAAAACCAAAATTGGCTATGGAATGGCTGTTATTGATGGTGAGAACAATTTACAATACACTGTACTGTGGACACTCAGCAGATTTATTTTTTTATCATTGTACTTACTTTGGATTATTATAGCAATTTTTATTATAATAATTTTGAACTTGAAACGCAGATGTCTTTCGAAGATCATGAAACGAAAGAATTACAATAGAATCTCCTTGATACCTGATTTTTAACTTATTTTTATAGTTTTTTTTCGTAAGTTAAAAGAGTAACCCTTGCCAAATATCGTAATTCAGGCAAAAGTTTACAAACACACATATCGAAAGTTAATAAAGAATGTCCTTTTTTTTTAAATTAAATACATTTGAATTGAATATTTTATATCGTTATATTTTTATCAAAATACGTTAATGCTGAAGTATTTTCTTATTCATTATTAGGCACCAGTAAATTGTCACGCCTAAGTAGTAAAATGCCAAATTTTCCTATAGACAAATTTCTTGTAAAAATAAATATATATTTATTTTTGAATTTCGAAAACGATATGAATTTTAGTAGAATCAAATAATACTCTATTTTTTTAGTAAAACCAAGAATATACAATCCTAAAGTTTATAACTTGCTACTAGAAGCGAATATACAATAAATTTAGTGGAAATCAATATCAGCATTTATGACCATATTTTACAGAAACCAAACTAAACATATATGTAAAAAAAAAAAAAAAAAATTTTTAAATTTAGCTACTACATAATCAGACATGATATTGTATGTGTATTTGATATTATACAGTATAGCTCAAGGTATTTACAACTTAAGCGAAAAATCTTATTAAATGGAAATAATATATTATATAGTATATAAAACTAAACTAGAAAGTCGAATGTTGTTTTCTAATGAAACCGTTTTTATAATTGTAGTGCGAGAATAAATATTTGTTTATTTAAATTAAATTGTATAAAATTCTCATACAGATTACGACAAAATAGGATATTTAATTAAAATAGCTTACAGGATAAGGATAGATAAAAAAAAAATAGAAATATTGATAGAAAAATTATATCGATTTGTCGGACCTAAATAAAAAAAATAACATGAATTGCTAAGCAACTAACGACTTTCCTTTTCAGTGGCTCGTTTTTTTTTCAGCGTGAAAGGGAAGTGCAGGGTAGGTATGCCGTCGCGAGGTTAGGGTTTCGACAAATCCGCTGAAGTCGGTTTCGCGTCGCGCGCGGTACGCGGTACCTTTGCTTGTTTCGTCATTTCTTTAGAGTAGTTTTCTTCGGTTTAAGTTCGAGTAGTATATTTTTCGGTACCGCGTCGGTGAATCGGTAACGCGCCTATGGGATTTTGTAGCGTTTTTGATTTGAGATCTGTGGATAGATCACATCCAGAACTAACGTAATGTAGGTTTCTCGTTCTGGATGAGTAATTGTTGACGCGTTTGAAAAACGGGCAAGTTCAGGTGACTGAAATATTGTAATTGAGCGTAATCCATTCGGAGACCCGCGACCGAAATCCTCTCCGAACTAGCTGGCCGACAAGCAGTCACCGCATGAATGGGTTACGGTGCACGGATTGGTTGACCTGTTGGTACCATCCGTTGGCACTACTCAGACTTAACGTCTAGAACCGATGAGAGGTCGGTTCCGCGTTCGATCTGAAAGTAGAAAATCATTACATAGTCTCAACAGCCAAATTAAATGCGTCGAGGAGAAGGTATACCAGGTCGAGGAGAGAATCAACCTTGAGATCAGCCAGGTCAACCGTGAGATGGAAAAAGTGAAAAAGGATTTGGAAGCAGCGAAGGCAATAGTAACCGCCTCACCAGCCCCAATTATAACAGCAGCGCAAAGCTCATCTAGAAATGTGCAAGCACCAATATTCGATGGGCAAACGGTTTGGACTATTTACAAAACCCAGTTCGAAGCAGCCGCTCGCATAAATCACTGGAATGAACAGGAACGTGCAACTGCATTGATTCTTGCTCTAAGAGGTCCAGCTGCCGAGCTGTTGCAGACGATCCCCGTTGAATTGCACTCAAACTCGAACGCTATAATGAATGCGCTCGACATGCGTTATGGAGATGATCATCTAAAGCAGATTTATCGGTCACAGCTAAGGCATCGGGTGCAGAAGTCTGGTGAAACCCTACAGCAGCTAGCCCAAGACATTGAGCGACTAGCACTTTTGGCTTACCCAGCCTACGACCCAGAACATCCAGATGATGCAGCGACAGAGGCATTCATCAGCGCACTAAAGGACCCGGAATTGCAACAAGCCGTGCGTTTAGCTCAAAAGCAAACGGTTAAGGACGCATTGGCTTATAGTCTGAACTTTGAGGCAGCGAAAAATGTGACTCGTACCACTGCCCGGGTTCGTGAGGTAGTGACAGACGAGTGCAGGTGTGAGCGCGTGGAAATTGAGCGAGACCCGCATGTGAATGGTGCGCCTAGATGCTGGAATTGCGGTGAGAAGGGGCACCTGCAAAGAGACTGCAAGAAGCGAAGAAATCCGAGCTATTGTCCAGGGTGTGCAGCTAGGAGGAGATCCAGACCGAGTCAGGAGCCCAGAATGGAAGCCCTTCAAACAGAGGGGTCGGGAAACATGTAAGAGCCAACTTCGTGGGGCAGAGGTTGGCTAGGAGGATCGACGTCCCCAGCACCACCATCACCGTGTCAAGACTACATCGTGGAGAAGCGGACTTATGCCTTCCGGGTCAAATTGACGGAGAACACTGCACCATAACAATCGACACTGGTGCAACACGATCGATTATCCGACCAGACCTAGTTAGACAGCAACAACTTCACAAGGGCAGAATTTTCTCACTACGGACAGCTACGGGAGAAACTGCACCTGTTCATGGAGAGGTCAACCTCCAGATACAGTTGGGAGACCTTGTGTTCCGACATAATTTTCTGGTCGCGAACATTATGGATGACTGCATTCTCGGAATGGATTTTCTGCGACCACATGGAATCACGTTGGACTTGGGAAAACGTGTCTTGAAATGGCAGAATGTCGAAGTACTGATGGAGGATCCCAGCGTCCAAATCCCCAAGATGAATGTAGTGGTATGTACTGACACTGATGTACCGAATTCTTCCGAAAGCATTGTATGGGCCAAGCTGGATGGTGATTCTGGAGACCACCGATCTTATCTGATAGAGCCAACGAAGACATCCGCATTGCGCAGTTTGATTGTAGGACGAAGCCTTGTAAGATCTTTAAGGAACGGATATGTGCCGGTTAGAGTCCTTAACCCCGCAGACTCAACCACGAGCATCAAAGCGGGAGAAGTCATCGGCAGCTGCCAGCCTGTTTCCACCATCACCTCTTTGGAAGCTACTCACAACCATCATTGGAAAAGGAGGCAAGACACAGAAAAAGCCAGGGAATCCACGTCTGCAATATTGAAGCAAGTCAAATTGCCGGTGCAGCTATTCGAACGAGCCTCTGATCTGGTCACCAAGTACAGTGACATCTTCTCAACAAGCCCGGATGACCAAGGCCGAACGAGTTTGGTAACTCACGTCATAGACACACAGGGAGCCAAGCCGATTCGACAAGCCCCAAGACGTCTCCCTATAGCCAAACAAGGAGAAGTGAGTGCGCTGATCTCGGACATGGAAAAACAAGGCATTATTGAACCCTCTGTAAGTCCATGGGCCGCGCCTGTTGTTCTAGTAAAGAAAAAGGATGGTAGCACTCGCTTTTGTGTCGACTATAGGCAGCTTAACGACGTCACTAAGAAAGATAGTTACCCGCTCCCACGCATCGACGACATCATGGACACTTTAGCCGACGCAAAATGGTTTTCTACACTCGATCTCAAGAGTGGCTACTGGCAGGTAGAAATTGACAAGAAGGACCGAGAGAAGACCGCATTTTCAGTTGGGACCGGATTGTGGCAATTTGTGGTGATGCCGTTTGGGCTTTGCAATGCTCCAGCCACTTTCGAACGCTTGATGGAATACGT
>OZ017743.1:58381016-58393516 GCA_963969285.1 Odontomyia ornata | reverse complement strand
CCTTCGCAAACTGATCAACAGTAGCAAGGCTCGCTGCTGGCAAGACCAAGTGGACAATGTGAACAAGGATCCGTGGGGCCTTGGCTACAAGCTGGTCATGGGGAAACTTGGTGCCCTACGGAAGCCTTGTATATATGACGCGGAAAAAATGGACGCGATGGTGCGGGGACTCTTTCCCGCCCATCCCCGTCCGTGTTGACGCTGTCCATGGTGAAACAGCAGTAGAGTGCCCACTCTCCTTGAAAGCGAGGAAGGCTTCAGGTCCAGATGGTGTTCCAGCTGAGATGTTGCGGCTCGTCTATCATCATTGTCCTGACTTGCTGCTCAGCACATTCAACGCTTGCCGACGGGACGGGGTTTTCCCGGTACGATGGAAGGTGGCGAGGCTCGTGCTGATCAGCAAGAGGAAGAGAAATTCCGAATCGCCGTCTGCATACCGCCCGTTATGCATGCTAGACACGGCTGGGAAAGTGCTAGAGAAACTCATCAAGGGAAGACTCACTGACGCGATTCGTGCTGCTGGGGACTTATCTCCTCGGCAGTACGGCTTTAGAGCAGGACGTTCTACCATTGATGCGATTGTAGAGGTGGTGAACGCGGTCTAAAAGGCAGAGGCATATAGTCGCACCAAGTGACGGATCGTCCTGTTGGTGACACTCGACGTCAGGAATGCCTTCAACTCCGCTAGATGGGTGGATATTCTGGATACGCTGGAAAACTCTTTTCAAGTTCCAGAATATCTAATGCGGCTTTTGAGGAACTACCTAAAGGACCGAAGCCTGCTCTACGACACGACACAGGGCCAAAGAAGAATGGAAATTACATCGGGTGTTGCCCAGGGATCTATCCTTGGTCCGGACCTGTGGAACGTGTCTTACGACGGGCTACTGAGACTTGAGATGCCATATGAGTCGTGCTTGGTCGGCTATGCGGATGATATTGCGGCTCTGGTCGCCGGACGCACCGTTGAACAAGCGCAACTTAGGCTAGGTATGCTAATGCGCCGAGTGAGGGACTGGATGACTGCTCGCGGGCTCAGTTTAGCACTGGAGAAAACCGAAGTGGTCATCTTGACAAAAAAGAGAATCCCTAGAGTAAGGATGATCAGTATTGGAGATATACAGATCGAATCGAAGCCAGCGGTGAAGTACCTGGGGCTACTGATCGACTCGAAGATGAGTTTCTCTGAGCAAATCAGGGCAACGGCTGAGAAGGCTGCTTCGGGAATATCGGCCCTGAGTCGACTTATGGCCAACGTAGGGGGAAACAACCTGTTAACGTCAAGGCTGCTTTGCCTTGGCTGACTACTTGTTCTCCTGGACAGATTTTACGCGTTGAAGTTTAATTATACAAAAGCATAAACTTGTATAATATTTTGCGCTCAGAAATTCCTCCGCGTCGAAGTTTAATTATACAAGTGCATAAACTTGTATAATATTCTGCGCTCGGAAATCTCTCCGATGTTGACGTTAATTATACAAGTGCATAAACTTGTATAATATTCTGCTCTCAAATTGATGTTCAGAAATCTCTCCGATGCTTGTATCGGGATATTACTAAAATATTCCAAATTAAAAAACCCAAGATGTTTTTGTTGATGGTCAAAACTAGACTCCCTTTATTTTCCACAAACATTTTCTTAAATGCTTATTTGCCGTGGGAACAAAAGTAGTTCCCATAAATTTGTTGTTCTAACATAGGAATTGCAAGTGCAATATGCTCCATCTACCTTGCAGACAGATAGATCATATTGCGCGCGACATAATTATTTTTCATACGTAAAATTGCAAGCGCAATATGTTCCATCTGCCTTGCAGACAGATAGATCACATTGCACCTGCCATGAGAATTATGTCTAGCGCGCACGAATAATTCCAGAAATTTGGAATTTCATGCGCTCTAGACAAAACGCGTGTCTTATTGTACTTTACAATTTAAGATTAAATGACGAATTAGGTTTAATATAATGAATATGAATTCGTATGAAGATTATGAAAAAAAAAACAATTTAACCATGATATTATTAGAAAGATACGAATTGGTATTATTGAAGTGATACGAATTCGTACATCCTCCCCCGCGTTAAACGGTCCGTTCAAACTGCTTCCTGGGTGCTTGGTAGGCTGTGCTTCCTTGGTCGTGGAATCGGCCGTTGAGCTTGAGCTACATTCCGACAATTTCGCAGTTTGCAACCGACATAACTTGCCAATGAAATTATCAAAATAAGGCTGATGTATGAGATCGTGTATTGATGGATATCGTGCGAGTGTTTCTTCAAAGCTTCGAGATCTGCTGCGTATGTTTGATAAGGCTCCGAAGATTTGTTAGGAGGTTTCGATGTGGTATTCTTGTCAGGCTGATGGATCCTTGTATAGGAAGTACCAATTGTACTCGTATAAATCCGGCGTGCTTGGATGGTTACAGTATCAGATTTGAGATTGCAATCTGAGTCCAGTTTGAGAATGCCTGGACCTTCCAGGACCCTGGTTGAAGTGTTACCAGCGCAGACAATGTGGACTACCAGCCGATTTGTGAGAGCATAGATCCACTGATTGGTAAATAGAATTTGATTCCACAGCGATGGCGTTTTAAGTTCGGTTAAATTGCACTCAGCTGGGGCTGGAATGTCCTTCAGAAGCGTAACTTCACATACACTTATGTTGGATTCCTTGTTAGCCCAGTCATATTAGGGCTTTCACCTCGGAATGAAAGATAATAAGCTGCAAATTGGTATGAACCTTTGTTTTGTCATTCTAAATGTTGTCTCAAAAGTCAAAATCATTATCGTGTTCGCGTCTCAAGATATTCAAGGTCAAAGGTCACAAAAATCGGTTTTTCGCGAATATCTGGCTTCCTATCGGTTAAATGAGATTTGCATTTATTATAAAAGTTGTAGGCTATAAAATTCCCTACAACTTTTGTTTAAACTTTTTTTTTACATACGACCAACCGTTTTGAAGGTAGAGCGCGAAGAGTGCACATCGTACAGTCATATACGGCCTAATGCAAGGTCAAGCGTGAGTTATGGTTATCAGTACGTTATAAAGTCAATTATTTACTTGGAAATTATAATTATTAAACAATGCCTATTATTTATGTACTAACTATTAATTATTTATATTTAATTAAAGTAAGTAACTTGATTATTTATATAATATAATTATATATAAATAATCAAGTTACTTACTTTAATTAAATATAAATAATTAATAGTTAGTACATAAATAATAGGCATTGTTTAATAATTATAATTTCCAAGTAAATAATTGACTTTATAACGTACTGATAACCATAACTCACGCTTGACCTTGCATTAGGCCGTATATGACTGTACGATGTGCACTCTTCGCGCTCTACCTTCAAAACGGTTGGTCGTATGAAAAAAAAGTTTAAACAAAAGTTGTAGGGAATTTTATAGCCTACAACTTTTATAATAAATGCAAATCTCATTTAACCGATAGGAAGCCAGATATTCGCGAAAAACCGATTTTTGTGACCTTTGACCTTGAATATCTTGAGACGCGAACACGATAATGATTTTGACTTTTGAGACAACATTTAGAATGACAAAACAAAGGTTCATACCAATTTGCAGCTTATTATCTTTCATTCCGAGGTTGACCCCTTATTTTACCTAATATGACTGGGCTATGTGATATAATGGATGAGACTGTTTACAAATGTGGATGGTTGGTTCCATCCAGGTACATGTCATGTATTCTTCTTCCGTGAGTGGATAATACATATCACGATGTGAGCTGATAATAAGATATCGTGAATTGGGGAGTATCGCCATCAGCTGATTGTGGCTTACTGTTGGTATAGGATAGAGCCTGAATAAGTCAAATGTGACTGTGTTGACGAGTGGTACCTTCAGCTCAAATATAGCCAGATCTTCGGTCAGTCTCGCACTGATTGACGATATCCTGAATAATTGCAGGAAATTTTCATGTGCTATTGGAAGGCGTAGTGTCTCAGGTAAATGTTCCTTGATATTGGCGATCTCCATGGTTACTTGTTTCTGAGATAACAGTAATGGATTAAAATTTCCATGTTGTGAGTCGGTGATGATGTTAACAATGGAGGCTTGAATTCGTTGCAAATTGATGGTAGTCAATGTCATTTGAAACGATAAGGTCGTGATGAGATTCGATATTTTATGCTGATTATCTTCACTGGCCGGACCTCACTACGTTAGCTAATCGATCTATGTGCTCCTCTATCGCTTTAAACCTTCGTTGAGAGGTCTGTTTTCCCTTTCCAATAATGATCAAGGTGAATCAATGATAGATGTTTGGTTTTTTAGCAGCAGGTACAGTTTATCTTGATTTCCCTTCAAACCTTTTATTGTCAGTGACATCTGGTTAGCATATTCCTCATCGAGCACGCAAAATAGAGATTTAGCCACATTGCCAACTATGTTGAAAGCTCCTCTTTTATTTCTGATCTTCAATAATTGATTGATGTTCACGAGTTCATTTCGTAGATGGACAAAATGGTCTACCAACGTGAGACAACTGTTAGTGAGTCCACGATCACAAAGCTGCTGTAGCATGTTTGTTCCGTTCTCCAATGTCGCAACCTCCGACCAATATGATCTTAAATCGTAGCATATCAGCAGCCTCCATTCACTCGTTGCTAAATAAGAACTACCCAATGACTGGAAATGTAAGCCTGGTTGAGGTCTGCCCAATAGTAAGGAACTAATAGATGTTCCTTTCGTTGCCCGTTTTTGTTTTCTTGGGGAATCAGTTGAGCAACCCGGTTCTGGTTATTGCTCCAATGGTCTTTTCTTAGCGCTGACTACCTCCGTCACGCTGATCGCTTCTTCGGTCTCGCTTCCGGCAGTAACAGTGTCTGCTTCTATTGGCAAGGGCGCCAGTTTATGAATCGGTCTCTTCAATATCCCTGATGATGTTTTTACGTCAACCAGACGAACAAAACCATCATTGCCTTGGTAAATATTTGTAATTCTCCTGAGCGGCCACTTCATTACTGGCATATTGTCTTCTTTAATGAAAACAACTGTGCCCAGTTGAGCATTTTGGCTGACCTGCTTCCACTTTGAACGGTGCTGCAGCTGATTTAAATACTCTTCTGACCAGCGGCGCCAGAACTCGTGCTTGATACCGCTCACTAGTTTCCACCTGCTAAGTAGTCCGATCTTTGTTGGCTCAGATACAGCATCCACCGTAGCTGTTGGGGGTTCTCCTATAAGAAAGTGTCCTAGTGTTAACACAGTGAGGTCATTAGGATCAGACGACAT
Organism: Odontomyia ornata; assembly: GCA_963969285.1. Taxonomy (NCBI): domain Eukaryota; kingdom Metazoa; phylum Arthropoda; class Insecta; order Diptera; family Stratiomyidae; genus Odontomyia; species Odontomyia ornata. Next base: position 58,388,250 of record OZ017743.1, on the reverse strand, counting down.
TGGAGTTAAAGGCCTTGAGTTTAGAATTGCTTCAATCTCCACTATAAGCGTTTGGAGCTCTTCATAGGTTAGGGTTGCTGCTGAAGATCCTCTAAGTAGTAAGTATTTTGCCGATTTAACTGCGGCTTCCCACAGCCCTCCGAAATGCGGGGCCCGAGGTGGTATAAAATGGAAGTCTATACTTTTGTTGTTGCATATATCTGCGATTTTCTCTTGAGCCTGCTCAGAATACAAAGACGTGGACAGCTCTCTAAGCTGATTATGGGCTCCCACAAAATTGGTGGCATTGTCGCAATACAAATTTTTGCAATGACCTCGTCTACCGATGAATGCTTCAGTGGTGAGATCACTTACTAGCTCAAAATGTACTGCCTTGGTGGCGAAACAGCAGAATATAGCAATATAGCCCTTTTGTGGTCGTGCTCCTCTGCCGCGAAAATGGATCATAATTGGTCCACAAAAGTCAACTCCAGCATTAATGAATGGGCGAGCAGGCTGTACTCGTGCCGATGGCAAGTTCCCCATGAACTGAGAAAACATCTGCGGGTTCTGCGGGTTTTGTATGGGAGCAGGATAGGATGTTTGGCATCATAAGATAGGTTTGATGCTTCCAATCTTCCTCCAACTCAAAATAAGCCCTTTTCATCGAGGAACGGTGTCAGACTAGCAAACTGATTGTTTTTGGTGAGTTGCTTTCCATTCTCCAAGTCCTTTATTATATCCCGAAATTCGTCCTTCTGAACGTGTTTCACGATGACTTCGATTGCTCTGTTTAGTTCCTGACTGGAGAATGATTTTGGTAACAATGTAGAGGCCCGCGGCCTTTGACTAATGCGATCTATGAACCTAAATACATATGCTATGATCCGTTGTAGTTTTTTGAAAGAGTTTCCATGCTGTATGGCATCGATGAAATTGGTGGAAGCAATTACGGTTGCAGCCATAGTTACTCTTTCTTTTTTCTTCTCAAGAACACAAGAGGGTCCCTTTACATATTCCGGTGGCCACAATGATACCGTTCCATGCAGAAAAGGTGGTCCATACAGCCAAATATTACATCCAGCTAACTCTGCAGGTGCAATGCCTCGTGATAAAATGTCGGCTGGATTTCTTTTTGAATCTACGTGACGCCATTGCTCCGGAATCGATAATGACTGAATTGTTGATACTCGGTTGGCAACAAAAGTATTGTATGAGGAAACGGTGGAGTTTATCCACGCAAGCACGATTTCTGAATCGGTCCAAAATATGTGTAAGCCTTCTTCCAAGTGTAGGGCAGTCTTAACTCTTTCCGCCAGCTCCGCACCCAATTTAGCAGCACAGAGTTCCAATCGTGGAACAGTTATCACATGAATTGGAGCCACACGTGATTTTGCACATAAGAGACGCACAATGATTCTGCCATTCTTTAAAGTAGACCGCACATGCACGGCTGCACCATATGCCCTTTCTGACGCGTCACAAAATATATGCAACTGCACCTCCTTGGGCACTTCCCTGGCAAATATGTGTCTAGGGAATTGTGTTTTTTGTAGCACTGACAGGCCTCTGCGAAATTGGGACCATCTGGTGTGTATCACTTCTGGCAAAGCAGCATCCCAGTCCAACTTCAAACGCCAAACATCTTGAAGAAATAGCTTGGCGGTGACTATTACGGGGCCCATGATGCCCAATGGATCAAACATCCTGGCGATGTCGGAGGCTATTGTCCTCTTGGTAATTTTTGTATCGTTTGGATTCAGGTTGATGCGGATTTGGAAATCGTCTACTTTAGGAAGCCAAGTGAGGCCGAGGGTTTTAATGTAGTCTTCAGAATGGCTTTTGAAATCTAGTTGAACTTCCTTGTCGTCTTGTGAAATGTTCTGCAGTAGTCGAGAATGATTAGAACACCACTTTCGAAGCTTCATTCCAGCGCCTCCCAGAACTTTTATTAATCCGTCTTGTGATTGAATTGTTTCGATTAAGCTATTAGATCCCGTCATGACATCATCGACGTAGAAGTCGCGTTGCAGTATGTTAGCACCAAGAGAGTATCGATCTTTTTCATCTCGGGCGAGTCTTTGCAAGCATTTGGTCACCAAATATGGAGCACACGTTGTTCCATATGTCACGGTTTTCAACTGATAGAACCGTAGACCCTGGTTTGGATCATTTCTCCAGACCAGCAACTGATATTTGCGGTCGTCAGGATGCAATACTATCTGACGATACATTTTTTGTATGCCAGCAGTGAAAACATATCGAGGCAACCGAAAACGGACCAATATCGCAAATAGATCGTCTTGGATGGTTGGTCCAGTATAGAGGATATCGTTCAGCGAGACGTTCGTAGTTGTTTTACAGGAGGCATCGAACACTACCCTGAGTTTAGTGGTACTGCTGTCGGGTTTCAGGACACAATGGTGTGGAAGAAAATAATGCGATTCTTCACATACCTGCGCTGTGACCTCTTGCATATGTCCTAGTCTGATGTAGTCGTCCATGAATTCTCGATAACACTGCTTGAGTTCCGGGTTTTTTGCTAATCGCCGTTCAATTCCATAAAAGCGACGAATGGCTACGTCTTTTGATTCTCCTAGTTTGTCGGGGTCGTTAGAAAAGGGAAGTCTCACCAGCGTATTCTGTAGGACTGGCAATTCAAGGCTTAGCTTTATTTGACCGATCGCTAGAATATCATAAAAATGTTCGGCACTTAATAACAGATCTATGCGTTCCGTAAGATGGAAATTTGGATCGGCAAGCTTCAGATTCTTTGGTATGAACCACTGTGATATATTCAACTGCACAGATGGTTGAGGAGATCTAATCTTGTCCATGATATGCGCTTCTAAACGGGTGGAGTATCCATTCAATTTTGACTGAAGGGTAACATTCACCCTTCTCTGTGCGCGTTCGGTCGATCCGCCAACCTTTTCAATGAAGGTCGAGTGGTGAGTTGATGCCAAGTTCAGCTTCCTAACAATGCGTTCAGTAATCAAGTTAATTTGTGAGCCGGGATCTAATACTGCCCGGCATTCCACTGTTTTGCCGTTATTGCTAGTCAATTTTACAATGGCGGTACTTAAGAGTACATATTTTGTCCTTTCGTGACTACTAAGTGTAGTTAATGAAAATGCCGCTCCCTCCTGAGGTGCCTTATGCCTTTCTGCCGATGCTGTTGCTGAGGCTTCTGTTTGCGATTTTGTTTGCTTTGCCTTGGGAACGGTCCCTAAGTGCAGAAGGCTGTTATGTTTCAGGGCACACTCCTTACATCCTCGTGATGTACAGTTTACGGCCTTGTGTCCATCTCGGAAACAGTTTACGATGCTCGTCAGGTCGCTTTGTTTGATTGCCAAGTGCTTCTAAAGCTTGAAAACGCGTTTGCAAAAAGGTCAAAAAGGCCGTCAATGACTGGAGATCCCGTGGGTTGAACAATGACTGCTCATATAGAGTGTGAGTTGCAGTATCAAGCTTCTTGATTAAGAGATGCAGGAGTAACGGATCCCAATCTTGCGTTACTATGTCGATATTTTGCAAGCCTCTCAAGCATTCTGCAGTTGTCTCGTGCAGAGATTTCACTGCTGCTGCAGAGGGTATTGTATTGGATGGTTGGGCTATCAACTTCTGAAGGAGTGCGGTAGCGAGTAGGCGTCGATTTTCGTAGCGCTCATTCGGAGTCTTCCATGCTGACTAATAGTTGTCGTCTGATATAGTAAAGTTGCGTACGAGTTTATCAGCTTCTCCTGTCAGGTTGGCCTTAAGGTACCACATCTTTTGGCAGCTTGACATAGGTTGATTGTGTACCATTTGGATTTATAAGTCCCGGAAATGACGCCATTGCAAATAGTCCCCATCAAATTTCGGCAGCGTAATTTTTGGTAGATTTACGCTGGGAGTAGTGGTTGTTGACGCATGCGGTGCGGGTGTCGTATTTATCTCGTCGATCTTAGTCCCTAACTTTATGAGCCACTCCTGCGATATCTCCTTCAATTGGATGTGCTGGTTTAGGTCGAAACCGTTTGGATCAGGACCAGTGGTGATTTCCCATATTTGTTGCTGGTATTCATCTAGTTGTGACCAGTATTGCTGTATTGAGGCAATTTTTACTTTGCAGAATTGACGTGAGTATTGTTCCGTTTGTTCCAATCGCGAGAAGAGTCGTTGCAATGAATTTGCTAGTGCGTCGTATCGTCTTACGAGTTTACTAACATTTACGTCAGTTGTTCTCACTGAGTCATCCGCTCGCGGTTTGGTACACTGCTTGGCTGGGGCCATCTCAATCGCTTGTTCACCAACTCCTGATTCTGTACGCCTTATTTGTAGCATCTTCTCCTTGAAGTTTGACTGAAACTGTCGGAAGTTTGCCTGTGTCGTGTCATATAACTTGCTCACAAAGTATTCGTGAGTCTCTGACATATCCTCCAGTTCTCGGATCTTTGTATCCGTTTCTTCAAACAGATCCCAGGCCGCTTCGATTCGGCGAAGCCTTTCTTCATAATATTCTGCCTTTTGCTTGCGATTCAATGGATCTTTTTTATAATTGATGATGATTCCATCAATTTCTGCAGCTAAACGCGTCTGTTGCTGTGTTAAGCAATTCATTGTGATTCCTCAATCTTTGCTGGTGTTGTGGTGTGACAATAAAGTCGGGGTCACCAAATGTTAACGTCAAGGCTGCTTTGCCTTGGCTGACTACTTGTTCTCCTGGACAGATTTTACGCGTTGAAGTTTAATTATACAAGTGCATAAACTTGTATAATATTCTGCGCTCAGAAATCTCTCCGCGTCGAAGTTTAATTATACAAGTGCATAAACTTGTATAATATTCTGCGCTCGGAAATCTCTCCGATGTTGACGTTAATTATACAAGTGCATAAACTTGTATAATATTCTGCTCTGAAATTGATGTTCAGAAATCCCTCCGATGCTTGTATCGGGATATTACTAAAATATTCCAAATTAAAAAACCCAAGATGTTTTTGTTGATGGTCAAAACTAGACTCCCTTTATTTTCCACTAACATTTTCTTAAATGCTTATTTGCCGTGGGAACAAAAGTAGTTCCCATAAGTTTGTTGTTCTAACACAGGAATTGCAAGTGCAATATGATCATATTGCGCGCGACATAATTATTTTTCATACGTAAAATTGCAAGCGCATCTGCCTTGCAGACAGATAGATCACATTGCACCTGCCATGAGAACTATGTCTAGCGCGCACGAATAATTCCAGAAGTTTGGAATTTCATGCGCTCTAGACAAAACGCGTGTCTTATTGTACTTTACAATTTAAGATTAAATGAAGAATTAGGTTTAATATAATGAATATGAATTCGTATGAAGATTATGAAAAAAAACAATTTAACCATGATATTATTAGAAAGATACGAATTTGTATTATTGAAGTGATACGAATACGTACACAGCCCATCAAGAAGACGCCTCTTGATGAGTGCTATTTACCTGCGCCGAAACGAGGATGCGAGGGAGATAGTTGTTCGCGAGGAGAGACAACGCTCGCTCAACGATTGGCAGCAGTCTTGGGGGAATTGCACGTAGGGAAGGTGTACTGCGCGCCTCATCCCGGATGTGAGACCGTGGCTAAATCGAAGGCACGGTGAGACTGACTTCTATCTGACCCAGCTTTTGAGCGGGCACGGGTGTTTTCAGTCTTACCTGCACAAGATCGGTAAGTCACGGTCTCCCGATTGTCGGTTTTGCCCAGGAGAGGAGGACAATGCCTGTCACCCATTTTTTGCATGTACAAAAGGGGTCAGGCAGCGAAGGGAACTCTACAGGGGACGGGAGAGCTCACCCCGGATTATATAGTTCCGGTGATGCTCGAATCAGTTGACAAATGGAACCAGGTGGCACATTATGCTCGGGCAGTCCTAAAATATAAAAGGGACTCACAGCAGCCAGGGGCGCTGGGGCTGGAGGATCGCTCTATTGGCATTTCCTCTTCCCCTCTCCCCTCCCGCTAGGAAAGGGATTCCCAGCTTGAAGGCGCCCCACGGCGTAACAAAACGAGACCTCGCCCGAAGTAATGTGTCAAACGGTTCCAGGCTGGGTTCTCGGGTTGACAGCGGAGGTGTTTAGTGGGTAGTTCAGTCGCGCATGGGAGTCCCACACTCTGTGCATAAAAAGCATTCACCTCCCTACCACAAAAAAAAAAACAAAAATTTCACCTTGCATATTGTTTTGATTGTTACGCATAAGCAATTTTACATGACGCTTCATGGCAATAGCTTATATTGAATAATTCACGTGCAGCATTAAGCGATATGTAAAATGCTAGCAATCAATAAATGAAATGTATTGTAGATGTAAGCATATTTTGTTAAATATAAAAACGCATAGGAAGAATAAAATGTGCCCAGTTCAACAAGGACCACAAGAGTTTTTGTAGTCCATATATATCTACATTCCTTATTCCATTCCTAAAAGGGCTAAAGACTTTACAACAATTAAGTCTTTCGCTAACGTCTAAACTTCATCTGGTGTGGATGATCTTTAGATACTTTTCAATCGCTTTTAATTCGCACTCCACACTATCGCAGTTTAACTATATTGCGGTTGTAATCATAGGGTCTCTAGTCATTCATTTCATTTCTCGTACATTGGCGAACTACCTGCAGTATTCTGATTGGAGCAGTGACGTCACTTTCAGATGTTGATCATGCTTGGTGGGTTCTTGTAGTTTCGAGTACATTCGTTTTGTTGATCATGACGTTCTTAATGGTTGAGAAAACAATTGCGACAGTAGCTTGGAGAATTCTTTGTACATGTAACACTGCCCCCACCTCAGTTCTTTTCGCCCCGAAAAGATGTGTCGCCAGTTGTAGTCAAGCCTACCTGGATGTTATATGGGGCAAAACGGTCCAAGTGCACGATTTTCATTTTGGCTCTCGGCTTACGATGTTCCTGTATGCGGTATACGACGTCGTTGATTCGCTTTGTAACTCGGTATGGTCCCTCCCAATTATACTGCAACTTTAGAGACCTACCCTTTCGCCGTTGCGGGTTATATAGCCACACCAAGTCATCTTGCTGGAAGCCAGTAGCCTTTAGATCATACCTGGTCTTCATGCGGTGAGTAGCCGATTTGAGGTGTTTTCGCACTGTCCGATGTATTTGGCTCAACAGTTGCCTTAGCTCACTTGCGTACTCAGAGATCGTTTGGGGTTTCTCAGGGGGTGTTTCCGAACTTTACATCAGCCGGCAAACGAATAGTCTTTCCACAAATGACTTTGGCTG